>OX451736.1:1504403583-1504963583 GCA_948472305.1 Vicia faba
CTAACTGCAATACTTTACGAGAGCGTGATTATCCATCATGTGAGTCTAGAGTTTATTCTTGTATTTGGTTTGCAGGAATGTGTCAAAGGGTGTTCTAACATCCTGGGTGTTTACGTATTGTGTCTTGTGTTCTGAGTTATGGGGAAGAGTTGTGTCTTGTGTTCTAAGTTACGTATTCAACATACTCTGAGTTACGTATTCTACATCTATTTTATCTTAAGGGTTCTCTTGTGCTTCCAGAGAAGGTTCTTCTTCCTTCTGTGATGAGAATTAGTTCTGGTTTCAAGAAAAATATCAGACTATCTTCTTCCTCGTGTGCAAACTGTTGGCCTGTGTTGTTGTACAAAGTCTACATGTTTAACATGTAACTTGTGTTTGTCTTATGTGTTTCCACTGTGTGTACATTTACTCTATTTATTTTTGTCAATATTTTAGCTAAAAACGGGGAGTAAAATTTTGTGTCCTGATGTTATATCACATGTCTTGTCATGTTGATCTAGCATTAAGATAAGACTGTGTGCTACTAATGTAGGGAGAATAATTATTTGTGGTTTCTTATGCAACTAGTCAAGGGGAGTAGCTACTGCTACTTTTTTTTTGTATTTTTATGTTATATGTGCTATGGTGTGTAGGTTATGTCCTAGACAGGGAGGACTGATTATGTGTGATAGGTGGAGTAGTAAACTTGTCTGCTTGTGCTCTGGTGTGTAGGTTATGTCTTTGATGGGGATGATTGATTATGTGTGACAGGGGGAGTAGTAAACATGTCTCCTTGTACAATCTTAATGATTTGTGATGTTATTCTTCCGTGGTTTTATTCCTCTTCCCAGGTTGTTGGTCTTTGGTTATTTTAGTTAAAAATTGTCAAATGAGAGATTATTAGTACCATGGTTTTGAGATTGACAACTTTTGCTAAAATATGGTTATGACCAGATGTCAAATAAGATGTTGTGACATTCTGTCCTGTTATGCAGTGGGTTTGTGTTTATGTTGTTTAAATCTTAACATATTTAATTTGATTCTAGAATATTTTTTTTGGATATGTTTAAGTAAATTTCGCAGGTCAAAAAGATTTTTTCTGAAACAAAGTTTTGTATCTCTAGTTGTACATTGGTTACTAAATTTGACATTTAGAAAATTTAGGAAACTTTGTATTGTTTATTCTAAGATTTAAGGAGATTTTGCTTCACAACAGATACAACTCTCAACTTGTGGATCAAGAAATATCCAATGTAGATTTCGAAGCCCATGGATTGAAGAAGTGTATTTAAAGAGGAATCATAACCTAATGTAATTTAAGTTTTCAACAATTGTAAAATTAGAGGAAGCACAAGTCTTAGGTTTTGAGATTCTCTTATGTATTGTGTGGACTGTATGTCACCATTGTATCTTTTGATACTTGTGGTCGATATTATGTTCTCACTCAGAAGTCTTTAGGTAATGAGTTGAGTATTGTTCTTGGATGAAGTTTTTAAGAAAATTCAAGTATTGTTCTTGGTCAAAAGTCTTGGCTAAGTATTATAATGAAAGTATGATCTTCTCGTTGAGTTAGACTCAATACAGTCATTGAGATTGAGACTGTTAAATATCACTGAGGTGACTTAGGAAGTGAGATGATGATTTCTCATATCTAGGAGGTGCCTAGGTAGAAGTAGCATTAGGTATGGATTATGCGATAAGTTGTAAACATGAGAGTTTAGCTTTGAACTAATATTGCTGATAGTTCACTTCTTTCCTAGTTTGATAGCCCCCAAATGTAAGTGAGTTTGTATCGAACTGGATTAACAACTCATTGTGTTATTTATCATTCTGCAGTTTAAGTTTCAATATTTGTTATAACTTGATGAATCTGTTCAGGATGCCAAACCAGGTGTTGTAACATCTGTCTTGATATTGTTCTGATGTTTAAAAATAAGTATTACCATGTGTTGCATGTACTGAAGGAAAATTGCGATCAAAAGCGCAGCGGAATTTAAAATTTTCCTTTAGCGATCCTTACGAATGAGCATGGTCAGTGATAGAAATATTTACCTCTTGTGGCGATTCAGACCTTTGATGTTGTGATCACGAGCGTTGATGAAGAACAACGCCTCTACTCAGTCCACACGAACAGATCGCTTCCGATCACAGTGCTAGCTAATCACAAACGGAAACCTTGAGTGAGAGAGAGAATCAAAAACGAAATTGCATCAAGTGAAATCGCTTCATCACAAGGGATCTATTTATAGAATCACTCGTGTGGGCTACAAGCTAAAAACCCAATTAAGGCTATAAGCTAAAAGCCCAATTAAGCTTATGGACATCATACCTTATGATGTACCATATATCACTTATCCACGTGGTACCTTACCACTTTCCGTATTACACTTAAGTGCACCGTACCTTACGGTGTTCCTTATTTATTCTATCTCTCATCAACCTGTCCTTATGTGTGTGACCCTGTAGGTTTTCGTGACATTGACAATTATATTAAATCACACATTTAATATAATAAACAGTGAGCGGTATCTAGCAACACATCACTGTTACCCAAGTCACGAAAATGTCATGTGATCTGACCAAACCTTTTCCGTGATAATATTTGTGTTGTATAATTACCCTTTTTCCCTCATGTCTATATTGAATACAAGGCATACACTGTGTCACCCTTGTCCAGTTCAATATTGGGCCCTTAGACATTTATCCTGTTATGCAGGATGAGCAAATTCCATCTAGGTCACTCATGTCCCTTAGCATGCTTTGTGAAGTACCCATCAACCGTCTTTATAGTCATCCAGTTACAGATGACGTTTGATCAGCAATAAAGTACTTGACTCTACATCTAGGGTCCATAGTGGTTTCAGGTCGAAGGGTGGTATACACCATTATTATCATGAGAATAACTTATGACACTTTGCATAACATTCTATGTAGTATTCTCATAGCGGGTCAATCCAATATAAATATTACTCCTAATATTCATACCTATGTCAAGACTTGATAACTCCTTATCTATGATCCATGAGATGTGATCATCAATCTATCTTCATAATAATCTTAATGCTTTAATGTTATCCCACCTCACATTAAAGCTTGACTACGGATACTTTAAGAATAGTGTCTTATGTTTAATGGGATCTCATGATTAAGTCACACTTAACATTTCATTAAATCAATAAACCATTCTAGGGACTTTATTATTTTGGAAAGCAAACATAATAAAGAAATGCCTTTTATTATTAATAAATAATTCGATACAAGTACCAAAAGTATTGGCCTCTAGGGCTTACACCAACAATCTCCCACTAGCACTAGAGCCAATCAGGCATACCCCTAATACCCATAGATCTAGTATGTCCATCATGCTTCAGCTGCGCAAGAGGCTTTGTTAATGGGTCAGCAACATTGTAAAGTGTAGGTACTCTGTATATTTTCACATCTCCCCGATCGATTATCTCTCTAATGAGATGATAACGCCTAAGTATGTGTTTGGATCGTTGGTGAGATCTAGGCTCCTTAGCTTGTGCGATAGCACCATTGTTATCACAATAGAGATCAATGGGATCCACAATGCTATGGACTATGCCAAGTTCACTAATGAACTTCTTGATCCAAACAGCTTCCTTTGTTGTAGTTTAGGCAGCAATATACTCAGCCTCGGTTGTAGAATCAGCAACTGTATCTTGCTTTGAACTTTTCCAGCTCACAGCGCCACCATTTAAACAAAACACATAACCAGATTGCGATCTAAAGTCATCCTTATCTGTCTGGAAGCTAGCATCGGTGTATCCAATTACAGCAAGCTCTTTCTGACCTCCATATATCAAGAATGAATCCTTAGTCCTTCTCAAGTACTTAAGAATATTCTTGACAGCTACCCAATGAGCATCATCGGGATTAGACTGGTACCTACTCGTTGCACTTAAAGAATACGAGACATCTGGTCGAGTACATAGCATGGCATACATGATAAATCCTATTGCAGATGCATATGGAATCTTATCCATGCGATCCCTTTCTTCCTTACTTGAAGGGGATTGTGTTTTTGACAGACACATGCCATGTTGCATAAGTATGAATCCTTTCTTGGAATCATGCATATTAAGGCGTCTCAACACTTTTTCTATGTATGTACTCTGACTTAGGCCAAGCAGTTTTTGTGACCTATCTCTATAGATCCTGATTCCTAATATATAGGCTGCTTCACCTAGGTCCTTCATTGAAAAGCATTTCCCTAACCAAGTCTTCACTTGTTGCAAGGTAGGGACATCGTTTCCAATGAGTAATATGTCATCTACATATAATACCAGGAATACGATCATGCTCCCACTAACCTTCTTGTAGACACAAGGCTCATCTTCATTCTTGATGAATCCATATTGTTTTACTGTTTCATCAAAATGAAGATTCCAGCTTCTGGAAGCTTGCTTCAATCCATAAATTGATCGATGTAACTTACATATATTTTGGGCTTCTTCTGGTATGTCAAATCCTTCAGGTTGTGTCATGTACACATCCTCAAGAAGATTCCCAATAAGGAAAGCAGTTTTGACATCCATCTGCCATATTTCATAATCATGATATGCAGCGATAGCAAGTAAAATCCGAACAGATTTAAGCATTGCAACTGGTGAAAAGGTTTCATCATAGTCAACCCCATGAATTTGTTTATAGACTTTTGCAACCAGTCTTGCCTTATAGGTATGTACCTTACCATCCATGTCAGTCTTCTTTTTGAATACCCACTTGCATCCTATAGGGTTAACTCCTATAGGAGGCTCTACCAAGGTCCAAACCTGGTTTGTGTACATGGAATCCATTTCAGATTTCATGGCTTCTAGCCACTTCTCAGACTCAGGACCAGTTATGGCCTCTTGGTAGGTCACAGGCTCATCTTGATCCATGAGTAATACATCACCCTGATCACTTATAAGATATCCATATCTCTCAGGTTGTTGACGTATCCTGTTTGACCTACGCTGGTCTTGTTCTACTTGAGCAGGTTGCTCTTCCACAACTACTTGTGTTTCCTGCTCTAATTCCTCCATAGGTGTATCAATGCTTTGTGGTTCTTGAATTTCTTCAAGCTCTATTTTCCTCCCACTGATTCTTTTGGAAATAAAATCCTTTTCCAGAAAAACTCCAGTTCGAGCGACAAACACTTTGCCCTCAGAAGGATTGTAGAAGTAATACCCTCTTGTTTCTTTAGGATACCCCACAAATAAGCATTTATCAGATTTGGGCTCAAGCTTAGTTGAAATTTGTCGTTTCACATAAACTTCGCAACCCCAAATCTTCATGTAAGACATATGTGGTTTCTTACCACTCCATATCTCATATGGTGTCTTCTCAACCTTTTTGGATGGAACCCGGTTAAGTGTGTAAGCTGCAGTCAATAGTGCATGTCCCCAAAAGGAGTTTGGAAGATCGGCGTGACTCATCATGGATCGGACCATGTCTAACAAGGTTCGATTTCTTCTCTCAGATACACCATTCCATTGTGGTGTTCCGGGAGGAGTAAGTTGGGATAAAATCCCACATTCCTTTAGATGGTCATCAAACTCTAGGCTTAAATATTCACCGCCTCGATCTGATCGAAGAACTTTAATATTCTTACCTAGTTGGTTTTGTACTTCATTCTTGAATTCCTTGAATTTTTCAAAGGTTTCAGATTTGTGTTTCATTAAATACACATAACCATATCTACTGAAATCATCAGTAAATGTGATGGAGTATTGAAAACCTCCTTTGGCTGGTATGTTCAGTGGTCCACATACATCAGTATGTATGAGGGCCAAAAGATCATTAGCCCTTTCACCTTTTCCCGTGAATGGGGACTTTGTCATCTTTCCAATTAAATAAGATTTGCATGTCTCATATGATTCATAATCAAAAGAGTCCAAGAGTCCATCTTTATGGAGTTTGGAAATGCGTTTCTCATTTATGTGGCCTAAGCGACAGTGCCAAAGGTAGCTTGGATTTAACTCATTAGGTTTAATCCGTTTAGTATTAATGTTATAAATTGGCATTTCAAGATCAAGGACATATAGTCCATTATTCATTTGTGCAGAAGCATAGAATATATCATTCAAATAAATAGAGCAACAATTGTTCTTTATTATAAATGAAAAACCAAACTTGTCCAAACAAGAAACAGAAATAATATTCCTACTAATTGCAGGTACATAATAACAGTTCTCTAACTGAATTATTAAACCACTAGGTAAAGTCAAAACATAAGTTCCTACGGCTAAAGCAGCAACCTTTGCTCCATTTCCAACTCGTATGTCAACTTCACCTTTTGCCAAATCTCTACTCCTTTTTAGCCCCCTCACATTAGTACAAATGTGAGAACCGCATCCAGTATCTAATACCCATGATGCAGAAGTAGATAAATTAATTTCAATAACAAAAATACCTGAATTTGAAGTCCCTACTCCATTGTTCTTATCTTCCAGGTACTTTGGGCAGTTTCTCTTCCAATGTCCGGTCTTACCGCAATGGAAGCAAGTGCCCTCCTTTGCTATGCCTCCACTAGGCTTCAAAGCAGGAACAGTAGGTTTAGGCTTGGCAAATTCCTTGCCTTTCCCTTTACCAACGTGCTTGGTAGGCCTCTTGTTCAGCTTCTTTCCATTACTGACCATCAGAATGGACTTCCCTTTTGTCTTCATATTCTGCTCAGCAGTTTTCAACATGCTTAGCAATTCTGGAAGACTCTTATCCATGTCATTCATGTTGAAATTCATGACAAACTGATTAAAGCTATCTGGCAATGATTGCAAGATAAAATCAGTTGCAAGTTCCTTTCCAAGCGGAAACCCTAACCTTTCAAGGTTCTCCACATACCCAATCATTTTGAGTACATGGGGACCTACAGGGTTTCCCTCAGATAACTTGCTGTTAAAAAGGGCCTTTGAAACCTGAAACCTCTCATTTCTTGCCTGCTCTTGATAGAGCATTTTTAGATGTCCGATCATATCGAACGCTGACATGTTCTCGTGTTGCTTTTGCAACTCCGAGTTCATAGTAGCTAGCATAAGACAAGCGGCTTCGTTAGCATCATTAAAATGCTTCTTATAAGCATCTCTTTCTGCCTTAGGTGCCGAACTAGGCGGTTCCTCTTCAGGAACAGGTGTCTCCAAGACATACAGCTTCTTATCGTGCTTGAGGACAATCCTCAGATTTCGGTGCCAATCCAGGAAATTTGTCCCAGACAATTTTTCCTTATCTAGGATTGATCGCAAAATATGGTTGTTTGTTGTCATGGTAATCTACAAAAAAATGAAAATATAAGTATCATTAAAACAACATATTTAATTAGGCCTTTAATCAAATATGCTCCCACTATTTTACTCAAACCAAATGACCCTCATCATTTGATTCGGAAAATCCCGTTGAAAGACTTTCTAGTGGGTCGAGATCCACATTTCACTTCGTTCTAAGTCAGCGTTAGGCTGATTACACAAAACTAGGTTATTTAGGTAGGAACTCCTTCCAATTGTATCTCATACAACTCTCGAATATTTCTAGTTGGGTGAATAACTCCTTATTCTAATTCATCATATGAATCATTCCCAACTCTTGCTTCTAAACATGTATAATCTTATTATAATGTGTTTAGTTAAGTTTGACCCATTGTTTTAGTAGTTGGATATTACAATTATCCCATCACACTTTACTAATATAGAACATGCACCTCGCGTAGGCGAAACCTACATTGTTCGATACTAGTCTTGATGAGTGATAAAACTTGGAAAGCATGAACTTAATATTTAACTTGAGGGATTTTGTTATTAGTTTGATCTCACCGGCTTAACATGCAATTCGTCTCTCTCATGCATCAACATACAAACACATGCATCAATATACATAAAAGGATACAGTTATGGCCCCTAGCGCAATTGTTCTCCCAAGCCAATAAGAGAACCTAAGCGAACCTAATAACGATCTAAACTTCTCCAAGCAAGATCTCCAAGGTTATCCTCCTTTGATATTGTATTCTTCTCTTTCTTCATAATATTACATTACATAAAAGAAACTCGTTTTACATACGAGGGAGTGAGATGAGAAAAGAAGTTACATCAAGAATTTTAGAGAGAGGCACGACACGCAAGCCTTATTTTACAATCCCAAAACAAAATAAAGGAAAAAAAAAAACTAAGGCCATAACTGATCACCACAAGACAATAATAATAAACACACTTTTATTATTAGGTTAAATTTTGTTAATTAAAAAAAAGGCAAATTAAATTTCGACGATTGATCACACTACGCAGAGTTAGCCGGGGGTTCCGCTTCCCGGTCAGCGGACGGTGGGTCAAGGGGGCAGCGCCCCTTTGCGGGGTTGTCAGGGGCAGCGGCCCGACGCAAAATTTTAATGAACAATTCATTTGAAATCGGCGTCATTTTCGCACAACTCTTGTGCATTCACAACCCTAATCGCATAACTCTGCAACAACACAACCCTTGTGCCGTCATGAACCCTAATGCAACAGTTTCATGCTGTCAAACACATTTCGATTGATAATCAGTATGATTAATCACATGCCATTGCTTCACCATACTAATGTCGGATTTCGAAGCATATGAACAGTGATCGGTCAAAGGAATAACAATCATCAAGTGTTTGAATGAACGAAACAGAAACAGTATATCCCATATACCATCATTGCATCAGATTTACTTATATCATATATAAAAGTGATCGATCTTATTTGTGTAACCTATGGACGATCGATGTATCGCTGCTTCACCATACTAATGTCGGATTCCGAAGCATAGTCAACATCAATCATCCAAATCATACACAACAGATGCCAAATTTAATTACTCGTTTATTATTCAATTCATTCTGGTTTTAATCGAATCAAAACAGAAAATATAGAACATAAACAACTATCAGATCCATGGTTTCGTAAGTGGCTCTGATACCACTGAAGGAAAATTGCAATCAAAAGCGCAACGGAATTTAAAATTTTCCTTTAGCGATCCTTACGAATGAGCATGGTCAGTGATAGAAATATTTACCTCTTGTGGCGATTCAGACCTTTGATGTTGTGATCACGAGCGTTGATGAAGAACAACGCCTCTACTCAGTCCACACGAACAAATCGCTTCCGGTCACAGTGCTAGCTGATCACGAACGGAAACCTTGAGTGAGAGAGAGAATCAAAAACGAAATTGCATCAAGTGAAATCGCTTCATCACAAGGGATCTATTTATAGAATCACTCGTGTGGGCTACAAGCTAAAAACTCGATTAAGGCTATAAGCTAAAAGCCCAATTAAGCTTATGGACATCATACCTTATGATATACCATATATCACTTATCCACGTGGTACCTTACCACTTTCCGCATTACACTTAAGTGCACCGTACCTTACGGTGTTCCTTATTTATTCTATCTCTCATCAACCTGTCCTTATGTGTGTGACCCTGTAGGTTTTCGCGACGTTGACAATTATATTAAATCACACATTTAATATAATAAATAGTGAGCGGTATCTAGCAACACATCACTGTTACCCAAGTCACGAAAATGTCATGTGATATGACCAAACCTTTTCCGTGATAATATTTGTGTTGTACAATTACCCTTTTGCCCTCATGTCTATATTGAACACAAGGCATACACTGTGTCACCCTTGTCCAGTTCAATATTGGGCCCTTAGACATTTATCCTGTTATGCAGGATGAGCAAATTCCATCTAGGTCACTCATGTCCCTTAGCATGCTTTGTGAAGTACCCATCAACCGTCTTTATAGTCATCCAGTTACGGATGACGTTTGATCAGCAATAAATTACTTGACTCTACATCTAGGGTCCATAGTGGTTTCAGGTCGAAGGGTGGTATACACCATTATCATCATGAGAATAACTTATGACACTTTGCATAACATTCTATGTAGTATTCTCATAGCGGGTCAATCCAGTATAAATATTACTCCTAATATTCATACCTATGTCAAGACTTGATAACTCCTTATCTATGATCCATGAGATGTGATCATCAATCTATCTTCATAATAATCTTAATGCTTTAATGTTATCCCACTTCACATTAAAGCTTGACTACGGATACTTTAAGAATAGTGTCTTATATTTAATGGGATCTCATGATTAAGTCACACTTAACATTTCATTAAATCAATAAACCATTCTAGGGACTTTATTATTTTGGAAAGCAAACATAATAAAGAAATGTCTTTTATTATTAATAAATAATTCGATACAAGTACCAAAAGTATTGGCCTCTAGGGCTTACACCAACATGTACTAGAGAAATTTTATATATAAATGTATTCAAACATAAATCAATTATGTTAAACTCAAATCTATTAAAATCAATTATACCAAATTCAATTATGTTAGAATCAATTATTTACACTGCTAATCCAAACATGATAATAATTAATTAAAGAGCACAAATGATCACCTTATTAATATATGAATGTAAAGTCCAACCTCTTACCATAAAGTGACATTTCATGGAGTAACATTATTATTATTATTATTATTATATTATCTCCGCTTCAAAATCAGTATCATTTTAATAAATAAAATATATTTTAAAATAAATATCATTCTCATTTTTTAATGTAGAAATAATTATTATTTTTTTAATTATATTTTTTAATTATTACACTTTATATTATTCTCAACATATTTCTAAAATTAATTTAGTAAAAATACAATATTTTATGACAATATTACACACTTTAAAACGGACAGAATCTATAAATAAATAAATAAAAGTTCAAATAAATATATACAAATATTTAGTCTCTAAATAATTCTCATTAATCATTGAGAAGCAAGTGAATTTTCTTTTCTTTATATAAAAAATATTGTTAATTCTTTTTCATGTATGTAATGATTAGTCTAGATATACTTTTATATGCATAACATCAATTATTTGATTCAAAATGTTTCATGTCATCGCAAACATTCAATACACCTACGAAATAAAATAATCTAAGTATATAACTAATTTCATACACTTATGCCAACTATATGGCTTCCCTTTATCCACCTTAGAAGGAAACACTTATCTAAACAGATCGTGGAAAAATGGATAGAACTTATGCATATGACCCATTTGATACAATTTTAATTTGTTTTCTATCAAGTTTGTGGAACTAAGTAAGGAAGGTTGACAATTCTATACAGCAAAGTCAAGCAACTTTCCATTTTATACGTCAACATGTGACTAATTGAGATGATAATAAGATAATAATATCAATTAGTGAGAAGATAATATATACATGAACATATAGTACTTGTTTATTAGTTTTGTGTGCGACTTTTTTAAAAAAAATAATTTATTTATAATGTTAATAATTTATTTACATTAATATTAAATATAAATAAATTTTATCATCATAGATTGAACTTAAACCATTATAATTTGTACTAATAAAATTATATAATTATAATAAATTTTATTCAAGGGTTTTAGTACTAACTTCTTCATTTTAAAGAATGTATTCAAAGTTTTAAGTGTAATCTAGTTATATGAGTAAGAATATGGAAGAAAATATGTCTATGATAATTTTTCTCTCCTCCTAAAAGAAATTAATGAGTAACATTTATGTATAAAAAATACTTGAAACTACCTGTAAATAGTAAATAGATTTAAATATATTAGTCTATTTAAATATATCACTTTTTATTTTAATTTATTAACAAATATTTAGTTTTGACTTTTTTTTTTTGGTTTTTAGTCATTATTAGTCATTGAAAAATTAATATATATATATATTAAAATTAATCATTATAATTTACACACTATTTGATTTTAGTCTTTCAATATTATTGACTTAAAAAAACTAAAATAAAATATTATTGAATTGACTTAAATATCAAATAATTTTACAAAGATTAGAAAAGTTAATTAAAACAAAATAAGGGTCAACATTAATCAAAAGAATTATGTAGATAATATTTATAAAGTCTCATCAAAATAATTTTGGATATATAATATATGGTTGGTGTTTTACTTTTGATTAAGAAATTAGGTAGAATTTGAATTTTCAATGCCTAACTTAGTGATCACTTCTTACATGTATCCGGCTATGACGGGTAGGAAGGGACCAATTCTATAGGTTGTTGGACTTTTTCCATTTCCTTCTTTCATCGTTTTCTATTTGGAAAGAGACATAATACCCAAATAAAATAAAAATAATTGAAAAAGACAACACACCTTTCCTATAATAAAATAAATATTCCATTCAAAAGCTACTTCAACAATGTCAATCTTTGCAAAATCTTTGTCAAAACTAGTTCCTTCTTCTTTCATTATACGAATTAAGTAAAAGGAAAGAAAAGGGAAGTTCGTTGGAAATTTTGATATAATAACTATTAGAAAATGTTGTTTCCTCTTTACTTCATTGTGTTAGATTGTGCTAAAGAGTTAAATTCTCTATTGGATGAAAATGAGATTTCGATTGTTGCTATTTATGAGTTCATTTTAATTTCTTAAGCTTTCATTCTTATTTGACATGCTACTTTTTTAAAGGTGGAAAAGTTGTTCAAATTCTTTGTCTCTTAGCTAACTAATGTCTAACTCCCTAAACATCTACACACATATGTTTCATTAAATGTGTCATTTAAAAAATAAATTTATTTTTATATTTTAAATTATACAAAAGAAAAGTTATGAAATTATATAAAAATAAATCAAAATCTTTTTAAAAGTTAAACTAGTAAGATATCGGTGCTTCTTACGTAGATAAATTTATTTGATATTGTATAAAATATATTGATACTTGTAAATTTAAAATATATATTTTAATTATAAATAAATAATTATCATATAAACTTAATTGTATTAAATAATCTTATGAAAAAAATTGTGAGTTGAAGAAAAAAATAATAATATTTAGCATTTGAAAATAATATTTATCTCTTATATAAAGTAATTGTTGATTAAAATAAAATAGACATTATGTTAATAATGACTTGTGAGTTAAAAAAATATTTAATATAATATAAAATATATTTAGATACAAATGTAAAATTTGAAATGATTTACTTAATTGTAAAATGAACCATAACTATATAAATTTAATTACATTAAATAAACATAAAAAAAAAAAGAATCGTGAAATAGAGAAAAATAATAATATTTAAAAATAAGAATTTTATCTCTCAGATCAAGATAATGATTGATTAAATTAAAATAGATATTGTATTAATAGTAATTCGTGAGATAAATAAATATTTTATTAAAATTAAAAAATATATTATTATTATTTTTAGTGATAATAAATAACTAGAGAAAAATCAAAATAAAAGTGAGAAAGTGTGAGAAAAAAAATGTGATAGAGATTTTTGAAATTTTAATCAAAAAGAAAAAAATAAATATATGTAATATTTAATTGTAATTTAATTAATGTAAGTTGAAAAATAAATATCACATTTAAAAGAGATGAGAATGAAAAAGATATATACTACTTAATTAATTAAATACCATTTTTAGTGTAAAAAATTTGTCATAAAATAACAAGTTAGAGACTTCATATAATTAATTTTTAATAGATGGATAGTAGATCCTTAACATATATGTTATGAATAGTTCTTTGATTTTTTTGAAAAAATCTAGTGTCTCAAGTGTTAGAGAGTCAAAAGTGAAAAAAGTATAGTATACAAATATATTGATTGGAAAGACATGTTTTTTTTTTTTTTTAATTTATATTTAACCACGTTGTTTGAAATGGTTTTGAGAATTATTAATCTACAATAAAATATAATATATTATATTCAATCTTACACATACATACTTCTCTCATACTTATATCTCCATCAAAATATCTATTAATCTAAATATTAATCTTCACTCTAGTTCATAATCAAAAAATTTATATCTATTTCATAAAAAGTATCAAAATACATCTAAACATACATCTAACAAAGACATATTAATATTTGAAATTTAGACGTTAAAAGAATTCAAATATGCCTACTAATAATGTGTATTAATCTATTCAATAAATAAAAATAATAGTTAGAAGAAATATCGGTGTAAGAAATTAAACAATTAGATACTATTAAAATATAGTCTAAATAGTTCAATAGCCTTAAAACGAGCATAAAGTAAGTTTTATGAGATTAATCAACTATGAGGGTGTATTATCAAAAGGAGTGATGCAAATAGCAATAGCATCTCATTATACATGGGTTCCAAGAAATAAAGGCTTAAAAAGTACTGTACTACCTCCAATTTGTTTGATATTTAGAAAATTTTATCCATATACTTCCATCATTTATTCTCTTATTTCAATATTATATTTTTTCTTATAAAAAATATTCTAATATAAATAGTTTATTTTTGTAATTTTTTTTATACTTTTCTTCACTCTCAGTTTTTAAGTGTTCCGATATTGCAAAATTATCCTTTATTCTGGAACACTTTTGGCAACTCTTCTTATACACATTTTTCAAATTAGAACTGAATTAATAAATTGTTTTGTATTGTCATGTAACAGAAACACATGTGGAAACTCTTCTTGATACCCAAATACAACCTATCATATTACTTGTCATTTATGATTCAATGAGATAAATAATTGACAGTTATTTTATAGTAAATAATATTTAATATTTAATGTTGTGTTTTATAATAGTATATTAATTAAAATATTATAATTAATCATATAAAATATACATTTATACTTTTTATGTAACAGTTATAATAATTCTAAAAAAATGCTCAAATCAATTACTAAAATAATACTAAGCATCAACAACATATTTTTTTAACCAACATTGATAGTAAAATACATAATTTATCACCGTTAAAAATTAAATTTATTACATTTCCATCAATTTATAATTTTAGTCATATTAAGAATTTGTTTGGTTGCAAAGAAAGAGTGCAATTTTTTCTTGAATCTTTCTTGTGCTTCATCACAATGTAGTCCCTATTGAAAGCTTCCATGTGTTCCATCAACTTTATGATATTCTTTCATAGTCAAATTACTTGGCAAGCACATAATACAACAACCACAAATTCTACTTCTACGGTTGATACTTGATACTGTCACAATTGGATGTTTCATTAAGGAGTAATATATTGCTTTTGATCCTAGCTTACAAATATAACCAGAGGTTCTTTCTATTTCATTCTAATCACCTGTATAATTAGTTTCAGACCATTGTACATGTATCATTTACTTTCTTAGAAAAGTAAAAGTCTTTGGGTCTATATAAAGATCAAGATTGTGTTTTATTAAAAAACAAGATATAAAAGTTTGCTCCTTCTCTCTAACAAATTGGCATCAAAGCTAATGACAAACATGATGAATCAAATGCCGTTGTCACGGCTAACAAAGTCAAATTACGAAAATTGGAGTATCCAAATGAAAGCTCTTCTTGGATCTCTAGACGCGTGGGAGGTGACCAGAGTTTGGTTTGAAGAACCAACAAAGATTGCAGGACATACGACAACTCAAACTAAAGCGTTGAAAGAGACGTGGTCGAAGGATAAAACGACATTATACATGTTGTTCAGAGATGTTGACGAATCAGGCTTCGAAAAGATTGCTGGTTCGACTACGTCGAAAGAAGCATGGAACATGTTAGAGAAAGTGTTCAAAGGAGCAGACCGAGTGAAGCAAGTTCGACTCCAAACTCTTGGTGGTGAATTAGAGAGGATGCAGATGAAGGAGACATAAATTGTATCTGACTACATCACACGTGTACAAAAGGTGGTGAACCAACTCACCAGAAATGGCGAAATAGTAACTGATGCACAAGTTGTTGAAAATATCTTGAGATCTTTAACAAATAAATTTGAGAATATTGTGTGTGTAATAGAAGAATCGAAGGACCTTTCGACGCTCTCAGTCGAAGAGCTCGCTGGTTCTCTCGAAGCACATGAACAACGTAAGACGAAAAAGAAGGAAGAAGCAAATCAAACCAAGGATTCGATCAAAGACGAAAAGGTACTCTTTTCTCAAAACTTTCGAGGAAGAGGATGTGGTCGTGGAGGTCGTGACAGTGGTCGAAGTGGTCGAGGCAGCAACTTCGAGAGAGGACATTCGTACCAACAAAATTTGCATGGTAGAGGACATGGTCAAAGAGGTGGTCGATCGAACCACTCCAACTTCGAATGCTACAAGTGTGGGAAGTATGGTCATTACGCGAAGGATTGCAATTCCTACAAATGTTATAACTGTGATAAAGTGGGACATCTTGCAAAGGATTGTCGAATCGAAAAGAAGGTAGAAGAAACAACCAATCTAGCCTTGGAAGATGAAGCGAATGAAGGTTTTCTCCTAATGGCTCAAAATGAAATCAACACCAATAATGACCATGTTTGGTATCTTGACTCAGGAGCAAGTAATCACATGTGTGGTTACAAACACTTGTTTAAAGAAATGAAAAAAAATTGAAGATGGTAATGTGTCTTTTGGAGATGCATTGAAAGTGAAGGTCGAAGGAAAGGGTACAATCTGTTACTTACAAAAGGATGACTTGATTGGATCAATCCAAGATGTTTACTATGTACCAGATCTCAAGACCAGCATCTTGAGTTTAGGACAACTTACATAAAAAGGCTTTTCGATATAAAAGATCGAATACTGCATTCGAATGACAAAGCAGGACATCTGATCGCCTGTGTCGAAATGGAAAGAAATCGAATATACAAATTGAATCTGAGGAACGTTCGAGAGAAATGTCTACTAGTCGAAATGCAAGATAAAGCGTCACTATAGCATATGCGCTTTGGTCATCTACATCATGTTGGTTTGAGAAGGTTGGCAAAAAGAAACATAGTGCACGAACTACTAGACATGGATTATGAAGGAAAGTTTTGTGAAGAATGTGCGCTCAACAAACAAACAAGAATCTCATTTCAAAAGAAGGCAAAATATCAAGCTAAAATAATTCTCGAATTGATTCATACTGATATATACAGGCCAATCACTCCAGAATCCTTCAGTGGAAAAAGGTATTTCATTTCTTTTATCGACGATTTCTCACGAAAGACCTGGGTTTATTTCTTGAAAGAAAAGTCTGAAGCATTAGAGGTATTCAAAAGGTTTAAAGTAATGGTGGAGAAGGCAACTACAAACATATCAAAGCAGTTCGATATGACTGAGGTGGTGAGTACACTTCAACGATCTTTATGAAGTATTATGAAGAGCATGGCATAAGGAGATTCCTAACTGCGCCATATTCACCTCAGCAAAATGGTGTGGCTGAAAGAAAGAATCAAACTTTTCTTGACATGATTCGATCAATGCTTAAGAGCAAGAACATGTCGAAAGAATTCTGGGCAGAAGCTGTACAATGTGTTGTTTATGTTCAGAATCGATGTCCACATTCGAAGTTAGAAGATCAAACACCACAAGAAGCATGGAGCGGACAGAAGCCAACATTTTCTCATCTAAAAGTATTTGGTAGTGTAGCTTATGCACATGTACCAGATCAACAAAGAACGAAACTTGAAGACAAAAGTCAAAAGTATATATTCATTGGATATGATGAGAAGACAAAGGGTACAAGCTATGCGACCCCATAAGCAAAAAAGTGATCATGAGTAGAGACGTTCGAATAAACGAAGCGAGCAAGTGGGACTGGAATAATTCGACAAAATTTATAGACACAATCGAAGAATCATCTATAGCTGTACCAACAAGCATTTCAATAGAACGTGAAGATACTAAAAATGAAGATGAACCTCTACAACCCAGAACGCAAAGTTTGCAAGACTTATATGATTCGACAAATGAGGTACACCTTGTGTGCCTTCTGGAAGATGCTGAAAACATCAGTGTCGAAGAAGCGTTACAAGACAAGAAGTAGAAAAGTGCCATGGACGAAGAGATTAGAGCAATAGACCGCAACAACACATGGGAGTTGGTCAAATTACCAAAAGGTAGTCAACCTATTGGTGTAAAGTGGGTATTCAAGAAAAAGATGAACGCTCAAGGAGAAATAAAACTATATAAAACACGGCTTGTTGCGAAGGGATACAAACAGAAAGCATGAATTGACTATGACGAAGTATTTTCACCTATTGCAAGAATGGAGACAATTCGATTGTTCATTTCTCAAGCTGCTTAATTCAAGTGGCCAATATTTCAAATGGATGTCAAGACAACATTTTTGAATGGTGTGCTCGAAGAAGAAATCTATGTCGAACAACTACTCAGGTATATGAGGATTGGAGAAGAGAAGAAGGTGCTGAAATTGAAGAAAGCGCTATATGGGATGAAACAGGCACCATAGACATGGAACACACGCATATACACATATTTCAAGGAGAATGGGTTTGAACAATGTTCGTATGAACATGGCCTCTATGTGAAGAAAAATGGAAGTAATGTATTACTTGTTGCTCTCTATGTTGATGACCTTATTTTTTTAAGCAGTGATGTTCAAATGATAGAAGAATTCAAAAGCACCATGACAAGCGAATTCAAAATGACAGACTTAGGTCTGATGAGATTCTTTCTTGGTCTGGAGGTTCGATAAGAAGAAACTGGAATTTTTATTTCACAAGAAAAATATGCAAAATAAATCTTGGAAAAATATAATATGAGAAGATGTAATCCAACTTCGACGCCAATGGAACTAGTCACAAAATTGTCGAAATTTGATGGAGGAGAACGTGTCCAAGTAAGCAAATATCGAAGCTTGGTAGGTAGTCTTCGCTATTTCACATGCACAAGGCCAGACATTTTATTAAGTGTTGGCATTATAAGTCGATTCATGGAGGAGCCAGTACATTCACATTGGAAGGCATTAAAACGAATCCTAAGGTATATCCAAGGAACAATATCATTTGGAATGTTATATTCAAGAACAGAAGACTACAAGTTAGTTGGTTACTCTGGCAGTGATTGGTGCGGAGATATAAACGATCGAAAAAGCACTTATGGATATGTGTTCTTCATGGGAAACACAATATTTACTTGACTTTCTAAAAAGCAACCGATAGTAATACTTTATACGTGTGAAGCTGAATATGTGGCTGCATCTTGGGTTTGTCATGCAGTATGGCTTAGAAGATTGATAAGCAAGATGGAGTTAAAACAGAAAGGTGCGACAGTAATACAAGTGGACAATAAATCAGCAATCGAGTTGGCAAAGAATCCAGTAAACCATGAAAAAAGTAAACACATTGACGTTCGATTCCACTTCATTCGAGAACATGTGAAGGAAGGAAGTTTCGAATTGAGGCATGTAGCAAGCAAGGATCAAGCCGCAGATATTTTCACAAAATCATTGTCGAAAGAAACTTGCAACAGAGATAAGAAATTGATAGGCATGATGAATTGAAGAAATATTTAAGTTTACAAAGGAGTTTTGTTGAATAAACTTTAAATGTTATAAGTAGTGGGTTTTTATTAATAAGGTAGTGAGAAGGTTAAGAAACAAATATAATTGGAAGACTAAAAGATAATGGATTATAATAGTATTTACTAATAACATTTACTTTCTTAGAATAATAGAAGTCTTTAAATCTATATAAAGATCAAAATTGTATTTTGTTAAAAAACAAGATATAAAAGTTTGCTCCTTCTTTCTAAAAGTAAGAAGTAATCGTATATACACCATATCACATGACATGCGTGGTTCCTAAATCAGTCATTGCAAACACTTTCTCCATATATTAGATCTTCATTGATACTGAATACATTTAAAATATGCAATTCATTGTCTTCAATTTATTCCTCACCAGTGATATAATCAACGAGATAGCTAGGACATCTTATGACTATTGATGGAAACTCATTCTATTCAATTTATTCATTTGAATGAGCGGGAATTTGTGCAGGACTTTGATTCTTCAAAAGTAAGGCTGTAAATGAGTTGAGATAGAATGATGCAACACAATTACCAAAGATTCTTCTATGAAGAACTTATGTGGTGACATCAAGGGGCTACATCCAAGAAACCAATAAGGAGACACTTGATTGGCACAACATGAGTATAATAGTCCTTTAAAAGAAACAAAAGATGAAAAGCTGGTGAAATTAGAATTATGTAGGGAACATTGCTAGTTTACAATGTTGCTAGAAGGAATGTAGTCTTAGATCTCATCTCCAGAAGTTGTCACAAATTGTATCATGCTCTTACCATTTTTTATATATACATATGTAAAAAATTCTCAGTTTTTATTTATTTTAAAACAAATATAATAAATTAAAAATAAAACAAAAACAAAATCAAAGTAACTTTAAGATTTAGAAAATAAAAACTTGTTTCATGATAAATTAGAAATAATTAAAAATAATTGAGTGATTTAATAAATAAAAATGAATAGAAATTTTAGCAATATTGAAATTCTTTTATTAATATAATTATATATTTTTTATTTAACTTTTATATTGGTTTGAAGATACTATTTTTAAAAAATTTAAAAAATATTTATTATGTTATTATTATAAATATGATTATTTTATTTTCTATTATTGAAAATGTTCTTTTTCACTCTTAAGGATTTAATCAAATTAAATAGAGAAAATAATAATAAATTTTTAATTTATAAAAAGAACAATATACTTAAGAAAAACACAACAATTTTTTTCCAGAAATACATATTCGAAAACATATTTTTTCGTAAAAAATAAGATTTATTTGGAGATGCTTATCCAAAAATATATTTTTTTTGTAAAAAAAATTGAGTATTTTCGGATATACATCTCCGAAATTAAATATTTTGTGGGAAAAAAAAGTTTGTCCGGATATGTATATCCGAATTCAAGGGGTATTATGAAAATTTCGCCAGGGACCCCTAAAACTCATAAGGGTGTATTAAGAAATTCTCGATTTTAATTGTTACGTTTATTTAATATTCCTTCAAGTGGGATTGACCCATTAGTCCAATCGATTAGAATTCTGGTTGTATTTAAAGAAATTTTGACTTAATGAAAGGTAGAGAATTATTCAAAAAAAATTTATTCTTCTTAGTTTTGTGTTTATCCAAATGTAAAATTCTAGATCTTGAAAATAGTTGTTGAATCTTTTATCAATTGGTGTTTTCATCTCTTGGATTCATGCCCCTCAAACCCTTCTTCTAGATAAATTATAGAAAAAGTTGTCCAAACTGCCCATATACATCTTGATAATGCTATCAACCAAACCCGTCAACAAACGGATGAGAGATTTGATAAAACAAATGCAAATCTGGAGCAGATTCAAACCAGAATGGATAATGAAAAACATGTTTCTGACTCTAGATATGAAAACATCATGGGTCTTCTCACCAAGCTAGCAGCTCGAAAGGAAAAGCAACAACTTGTTATTGTTTACACAACAAGTTTATCAGGTATCACTTATCCCCCTCACTCTCTTCTTATGACTATAACTCATGTTAATTTCATATTTACTCATGCACACTCACCCCACGGTTCTCTTATCTTTACCCATGCCACAACAACCCCTTTACACTCAGCTACTCTTTCTCACAACCCTGCACCATCCCTTACTAATGCTTCCATGCGAAGTGCAACAACTTAATATCCTAGAATTTTCCCTACGCAACCCTTTATCGACCCTCCCTACTACACTTCCCCCAGTTGCCTTTACAAACACACATTCCTTTACCATCTCTCTTTTTCCACAAGTTTCCTTTACCCAAAGTCATCCATCCCCTCAATTACCCCCTTT
Organism: Vicia faba; assembly: GCA_948472305.1. NCBI lineage: Eukaryota > Viridiplantae > Streptophyta > Magnoliopsida > Fabales > Fabaceae > Vicia > Vicia faba. The sequence goes on from OX451736.1 coordinate 1,504,425,188, forward strand.
TCGCACCCCAAAATTAGAACTTGCAATGTGTAATACGGTGAGAGAATCGACTTGGGATGTTTTGCGTTTGATCATAAATGTTGCGGTTAGCAAGAGTCGCCACCGGCTTTTCTTTTATCCAAAAGGAAAGGTTGAAAAGAACAGGAAAGACCTTTGAGATTATTTCTGAGTTCGGGGGGTAGACTATGAAAAGGGAAGGTGTTAGCACCCTTTTCATCCATAGTTATCTATGGGCTCTTAGTTGCTTGCTAGATCACTCGCTTTTGTTTGAAAATGTGCTTTATAGTGGTTTTGAAAGTATTTTTGAAAAGGCGCATTCGTTTAGGCAAACTTTGTAATGGTTCTCGTTTGTAAGAACGTATACAAACTGTTGGACTTTTGAAAATATTTCATGTTTTGAAAGTGTTTGGTGTTTCTTTTGAAAGTCAGCAAGGATGTTTATTTTGAAAGTGAGCAAGAAACTAGGAGTAATCTACCTACTCAAAAGTATTTGTCCATTTCTTCCTTCCTTTGATATTGCTATCTTACCATTGATTAGTAAGAAGCCTTATCTTTGGATGTAAAAGGGATGGGCATGGGTCATCGTATAGTTATGATAGCAATGTTGTGAGATGTCTTAGCATTTCTCTTTGAGGGACTAAGATCATTTGAAAGACAACATTTGTAGCGTCGTCGAGGGACTATGATCTTGTATTTTTTATTGTTTTTGCTAAGACATCTCACGTGTGTAACATGACCATTTTGTAAGGCAACAAGTGAAATTACCCTAAGGGTGTATGTGTGAATAGTGTGTTTGATTTGCATGCATTTAATATTTGATTAGGGTTATCTACTTGTTGATTTTATCTTTCCATACAAACCCTAATTACTAGCATTTATATGAAAGCGATAAATTGCGGAAAGTAAAATTACTACGTTATTACATCATTAGGGGGATGGGGGATACAAATTTACAAATGGGGATTGAAAGAAATTAAACCTAATTATCTATTACAGCCATATTGAATAATGCAAAAGAAATAAAAATATAATATACAAGGATGTAAATGGAAAGGAAAAGGATTTTGTTTGGTTTTTGAGGGAAGGGTTTTAACCTAACTATATAAAAGAAAATGATCAATTAAATTAAACCTAAACTAATTAAGAAAAGAAAATAAGTTAGAAAACATTTTTTAGGGTTTTTTAGAAAAGGGTTTAAGTTTATTAAAAATAGTATGATAATTAATTAATTAAAAGAAACCTAAATTCTAAATTGATTTTAAATAAAAAGAAAATAACTAAAAACCTAAATCTAATTATTAATCTATTAAGAAAAAAGAATTAAATTTGTTTAAGAAAATATTTTTGTCTTTTTGTTTTTTAGAGGAATAAAAATACAAGTGAATATAAATATATTAGATATATAAATAAATGGCTTAAATGCAGTTTTGACCCCCCTAGTTTAAGGTTTTTGGAGTTTCGATCCCCCTAGTTTAAAAGCCAGGTTTCTAGTCCCCAAAGTTTTTAAATTTGGGATTTTTGAAGCCCCCCTCCATCTGGCTGCCCAAAAAGTGACATGGCAATGCCACGTATTTTTTTTTTCTTCTCCTTATGGGCAAAATTAAGGTTCGAAAGGAAAATTTTTTTTTTTTTTTTAAAAAAAAAAAATTAAAAAAAAAAAAAATTAAAAAAAAAATTTTTTTTTAAAAATAAAAAAGAAAAAAAATACGTGGCATTGCCATGTCACTTTTTGGGCAGCCAGATGGAGGGGGCTTCAAAAATCCCAAATTTGAAAACTTTGGGGACTAGAAACCTGGCTTTTAAACTAGGGGGATCGAAACTCCAAAAACCTTAAACTAGGGGGGTCAAAACTGCATTTAAGCCTAAATAAATAAACTATTTCTTTGGATTTTTATTGATAAAAATAATAATATTAATAATAATAATAATAATAAAAATAATAAAGAAAAACAAAATAAAACAAAATATAAAAATAAAAATCAGGGGGGTTTGAAATGGAATTTGGTAGTTTGTTAGAAAAATAGTTTTTGAAACCTGGCCCAAATGGTGCTTTTTGTAATCAGAAAAATAAAATAAAAAAAAGGATGGGCCTGTGTGGTAAATGGAAACAGGGGGGTCAGAACCAAGTAAAAATGGAAAGGGCCCAACATACTAATCCCGGTGCGCTTGGTTTGTAGCAAAAAGAAGGAAAATGTTTGAGAAATATGAAAAAAAGGCAGCGCTGGGACTTGAACCCATGACCTTGACCATAAACGTGCGCTGCCTTTACCACTGAGGTGGTTGTACATCTGTTAACTTAACTGAAACCATAAATATATAATATAAATCAAGTCCTATAAATGACTTCATCTTCAACCTCCAGCCAGGGTTCCTATAACTCACTCATTTCTTATCCATTCACAAAACTTCCAGCATCAAACTTGTTAGAAATTTCACCACGATTCTGAATATATAAATAACTTAAGCTAATTCTTAAAGATGAGCATGAATTTATAAAAGTACCAAATCCCGACCTAACTTTTTTCAGAGATTCAAACCTAAAATTCTCTAAGCTCAGGCCATATAAATGAAAACTATGAATATGTACAGCTTCAGGGCAATGATATCTACATTTTATCTTTGAAAATGAAAGCCTAACAATGCCTAAATGAAGATATGGAAGTTCAAAAAAAATACCTCAAAAATGGAAATCGTGAAATGAGTTTGAGCTGCTTTCAAGGAGTTGTGATGATCAGGTTAGCTTCCTCAAGTTCCCAAGAAGCTAATGCAATGCCTAGCTTGAGCTATGGACGACTGGAATGGTCTGGAGAAGTCAACTTGCAGACTCTGTTTTTTGGTTATGGAGGTTGATGAAGATGGTGTTACAGTTCCAAAACAAGGACAGGGATGGACTATATTTTAGGTATAGAAGTTTGCAAATGAATTTGAGAGAAAACGCACGAGGGAAATGAGAGATACAAGTTCAAGGCCAGAACTGTGTATCAATGGTGTTTTTGAGAAATTTCTAGTTTATGAATGTTTTAGAGAGTTTTAGGGTGCTTGAGCTCGTGTCTTAGCTTGCAAATAGTGTCTCTATTTATAAGCAAAAGGTTTTGTGTGCTACAACAAGTCAGAATTTGAACTTTCATGTTTAAGCTCAACATGTGATTTTCTTGACAAAACAAGTTTCCATGCTTTGTACCATGCTATTGTAGAGTGGTTGAACTCTAAAAAAGATTGCTTATGATTTTGTGGATGGAGTGTACTTAAAGAGAACAAGTTAGGAGCTCAAGAAGCTGACTTTGTGCATAAAGCTTGCTTTACAAGAATAGAAATGGTGACTTTCTCCCTAAAATGGCAAAATGCTTTGGAAAATGCTTGAATCAATTGGACAATTGATCCATCAGTTGTGTAAACATTAAATTAAGGAGTGACAAACAAGTTTGAGGCCTGCAAAGTGAATATTATGCAGCATGGCTATGGATTTGGTTCATGTTCATCACAAAACATGCCTTGTAAATTAAGTTTGAAATCCTAACTTCGTTCCTTCTATTCTCTTAGCTCAAGTATGATATTGATGAGTTCTTGGACATTCTGGAAATATTGTAACATCATCTACAACCTTCATGTTGGACATTTTTGAAAATTCAATTTGGAACTAGATGAAAAGTTGCAATGAAGTTAGGTCAAAATCCTGCCTAACTAGGGCAAAATTTCACTAAGTCTTTTTAGTTTCATGGACATGACTTCATAAATTCATAACTTAACATCCAAGAATTTCTAGAAAACGTTATGCCCTACAATGTGTTAGATCTCATTGAGATCTACAACTTTCATGTTGGAAGTTTCCCTTGAAATATCTTGCATCATGGTGGAAATTTGGCACAAAGTTGTGAAAAAATTTGAACTTTCTAACACTTAGAAAAAATTCTATGTCTTAGAATTTTGACTTTTCAAAGACAACTTTGACTTTTATATTTCTTGATGAACAATTTTCATATTTTGACAGGTCTTTATGAATTGTAATCTTTGAAACTTGATTTTGATCAAAAAGTCAAAGTTTGACTTTTCAATATACAATTGACTTTTCATCAGTTGACTGAAATTCAATTATCAATCAATTGATCTTGAGAAATGTTTTGAGCCATGCCATTAGGTAAAAATGTTGTATTTGAATCCTTGAGATCATGTCTTAAACCAATAAGTCATTTGTTAGGTCAAAAGTCAAAAATTGAACCTCCTCAATCAAAACCCTAATTTTGACCATTTTGCCCTATTGATGATTTGATCAAATTTCTTGAGGAATTGTGATCCAAACTTGATCAATTGACATATATGAGTTTATAATGTTGATGTGGGTAAAAAATTATAAAGTTTGACTGTAAATTGACCACAATTGACTTTATCCCCAATACAATTGATTTTAGGTCAACTGATCAATTGACTGAGTAAAAATGTGACCCAAGACTTGGAACTTGACATGAGCAATCTTGAGGGTCCAAAATGATCCATGAAAGTCATATGGGGATTTGAAAGTCCAATTTTCCTTGTGAAAACTCAAACCCTAATTTTGAGTTGTCAGTGGTTGAGGAGATGTCTTGAGCTGATCAAACCTTGTGTAGTCTTGAATCAATGGAGATCTTATGAGAGATTTCTTGAGAAATGAGAGGGAAAATTTTGGGGTACAACAAATTCCCCTGTTCAATCTTCTTAAACCTTAAGAGTTAGATTGGCGGATCCGTCATTCGTGACTTGAAGGTGAAAGATGATTGAGTAAGGTAGCAATATCAAATGAAGGAAGAAATGAACAAAAAGACTTTTGAGTAAGTAGAACGTTCTTAGTTGCTTGCTTGAAAATCAAAACCATTTCCACACTCACACTTTCAAAAACATCTTCAAAAAACAAACATCTCTTTGAACTATTTTCAAAAAGTCCAACACTTTGTATGCGTTCTTATAGAGATGAGAATCATTACAAGGTTTGCCTCAACGAAGGATCTTTTCAAAATACTTTCAAAACTCACCACAAAGCACATATTCAAACAAAAGCAAAAATTATCTAGCAAGAAACTAAGAGCTCATGGATAACTATGGATGAAAAGGGTGCTAACACCTTCCCTTTTCATAATCTACCCCACGAACTTAAAAAATAACTCAAAGGTCTTTCCTGTTCTTTTCACCCTTTCCTTATTGGATAAAAGAAAAGTCAGTGGAGAATCTTGTTATCTGTAACAATTGCAATCAAACGCAAAAACATCCAAGTCAGTTCTCCCACCGTATTACAACAATATTGGTACAAAGTGAACCCATGGTTTTCTGTACCTCTTTACATGACTATATATTGAAATTCTTTGCACCAAACACCATGATCTTGTGCTCAATGAAAGAGAAAAATTATGAACAAGTTTGATGTTATAGTGAAGATGAGATGAAGCATGGATCATAGTGTAAAGTGCCATGGAAATTTGAACTTTGCAACTGATCAAACACTTGTAAAAAATTTCTAAGTTAAAGTCAATTTCACAATTTTGTGGTCATGACTTCCAATGACCATAACTTGAGGTTTATGGGCTCAAATGAGGCAATCTTTAGATTAATGGAAAAAGAAAAGACCAATCAACAACTTTCATGTTTATTACAACTTGTAATGAGACTTGAATCACAAAGATAATTAGCTTGAAAGTCATGAAGATAATCCTGAGCAAACACTTCAAAAATTCTTCTAAGTATCAAACATCAAATCTGAATAAATGCACCACTTCTTGATTAAATATCTTGCAATCCATGGACTTTTTGAGAAATCAATCACTAGGAAAAAGTTGTTGTAAAAAACTTTCTCTTCAATTTGTGCATTAGTTTGAAAATTTCAGACAAATATTGAAGGATATATGGATTTGGAAAGATGGCAATATGAACACAATTTTTCTATACTTCAAAAAATTTCAACAGTTTTCAAGATAACTTCTTTAACAAGTAATATCATATTTGATGATTTCTCTTGATTTTCTTCATCCAATGAACATATTTTCTTATCTCTTGGGTTTTGACTTTAACTTTGACCAAAAAATCCATTAGCCAACCTTTAACTGTTTTACTTTTCTATTGACTCTTCTGATGAAATTGTGATGATCCATAGAACATATACGAATGCCTTGAAGCAAGTATTGAACCATATAATCATGTCTTGCTTAAAAAGTCAATCACAAATTAAGTTTGACCAAAACCCTAATTGATATTCAACAAGATAGGAGATGATGATCAGCCTCAAAACCCTAATTCTCTGATGATCTTTGGAGAAACCTTTGAATCAATAAGAGTTTGAGCCTTAAGATAAAACTCACGAAGATAAGATTCAAACTTCTAACACTCTGAATAGCAAATCTTCTTTGAGTGGTGAACAGTCAAACCTCAAAACCCTTGATCCACAACAAGAGAACCAATGAGATGCATATGTATGAATGGAAATGAAGCATAAGCCTATCTAAGAATAGGCAAATTTTAGGGTGCAACAGCTGCCCCTATTCAATCATTTTAAAATTGAGAGTGAGATTGGCGCTAGCCTTTCTAACATTCAATATAGAAGAGGATTTAATATCAATAGAACCGTAAAATTTGCACTCTAGAAACAAGAGATAATCAGAGTCTTTCAACAATGACATGATGTATATCTTTGATGGAGTCTGACTAAGATGATCAATAATACTATAATCGCTTTTCTTTATATATATCATAAGATATTCCACATCTTTGGAAGATGGCAACTCCGCATTATGTTTCTGTATTGGCACCTGTGATACGGTGGGAGAACTGACTTGGGATTTTGCATTTGTGTTCGCAAATGTTTCGGTTTAGCAAGAGTCGCCACCGACTTTTTATTTTATCCTAAGGAAAGGTCAAAAAGCACAGGAAAGACCTTTGAGATGTTTTCGTGGGTTCGGGGGGTAGATTATGAAAAGGGAAGGTGCTAGCACCCTTTTCATCCATGGTTATCCATGGGCTCTTAGTTACTTGTTTTAGATCACTTGCCTTTGCTTTTCAATTGCTTGAAATGGTGCTTTGTGTGTGTGGTTTTGAAAAATGGCAAGGATGTTTTGCAAGTTTTTGATCAAGTAACTAAGAGTTGTCTACCCTATTTTACTCAAAAGATCTTTCTTATGTTTTTAACCCTTTTAACAGTGTTGTTTCACCATTGTATTTGGTGAATAACCTTGTGTTAGGATGTTTACGGGACATGCGCGGGTCATCGTATAGACCATGATAGCAATTGTGTCAAGTATCTTTGGCAATTTTCCGAGGGACTAGATCATTTTGTATAGGCAACCAAGATAGCGTCATCGAGGGACTATGATCTTTTGTTTTATTTTTGTTTTGCCAAAGTACCCAACATGCATACCATGGCCATTTTATTTTAGGAAACCGAGTGGAGATACCTTAAGGAGTGTTTGTGTGCAAGTGTGTTTTATTGCATGCATTTAGTCTTTGATTAGGGTGGCCTATTTATTGATTTTATCTTGCCATACACGCCTAATTACTAGCATTTGTACGAAGTAAATAAAATGCAGAAAGATAAAATCCTACGCTATTACAACCATATCGAAAGGCATAAAAAATATGAAGGAAAAAATAAGATAAAAGTAAGAAAAATGAGTGTATTTTGACCCAGGCAGTAGCATCCTTCGATTCACATTCTGTTGGCCTCCTTCAATTGGGGCTAGCACCAGTGAGGTTCTGTCCTTCGATTGGCCTGGAAGTCAGTGTATGGCGAAGCCTTCTGGTTCTGCCTTGTTGCCTTGTTGTCCTCTTCGACTGGAGGTTGAAAGCATTGAGAGAATGCCTTTCGACTGAGCCTGGAAGTCAGTGAAGGCATGCTTTTCGTTTGGGCCTAGAAGTCAACATGTTTTTCCTCCTGGTTGTCTCTTTCGTTTGACCTGGAGAAAGAGGGTAGAAGCCAGAAGCTTCGTTTCCTATTTCCTGTTTCCTATTTCTTTCATTTCAAGCATTAAATGGCAATATGGCCTGAGGCCATGCTAGTATTTGTTTGGTAAACAGTTTAACAGTTAAAGCAAGTTCAGGTAAACAGAAAGCAAAAACGAAAGGGAAAATTATTATGCCATGAAACGAAAAGTTCAAAGGTAAGAATAACTTACCTTGATTCAGGCCTTGAATGGATGTGGGATTCGAACTTGAACTGCTACCTGGATGTTTCTGGAATTCGAAGAGTAGTCACAGGGGGTTTGCTTTTGGTTCGAAGAGTTGTCACAGAAGGTTGTCTTTGAGTTTGAACAAACTTCTATGTGTGGGGTGTTCTTCAGAATCAAAAGAGGTGAGTGTTTGGGATTCTGGGTTTTGATTTCTTAAGTGTTGATGAACTTGAGAGTTTTATTGTGTTTGAGAAAATTTGGGGGATTCGTTCCTCTGGTCCAAAGATCCTCCTGTAGCTTTGTAAATGTTCCTCTATTTATAGAGAAAGAATGGACATATTGTCCAAAGCCAGCCTTGCAAATAAATGATAAAATAATGTAACGTGAAAGTACATGTGGGGGGCCTCTTGGCAGTTGGGGTGCAGAAGATGTGACTTATGCTTCTGACGTTGCTTGTGCTCAGACCAAAATCAGGTTGAAAGCTGATTTTGTGACTAAAGTACTCTCTATGAAAGGAAAGAGTATGTAGCCTTTAACCAAGAATAGTAGTATCTAAAAGACAGAGTTTAAAACCCTTGTACAAGCTTCTAACTATGTAAAGATTTGGACGCAACATAGCCTGGAAAACGAGATTTGGTCTTGAGTCAAATGCAAGAATGAGATCGAAGCGCACTTGTTCGAAGGAAGCCTTTGCCTCAGTCGAAGCTTGTGGTCGAAACAAACTTACTCGAAGGAAGCTAATGCCCTGTCAAAGCTTGGATCAAAACAAACATATTGACCAATCGAAAGACTGTGTTCGAAGGAAGCAATGTTTCCTAATCGAAGCATGTGGATCGAAACAAACATAAAGGGAGTCATTGCCTTGTGTCTTTTTAGCATGAGGGAAGTTCCTGGCTTCTGAATTGAAGGGTGTTTTTTCAAGGGAAGCAAGAACTTAGTCACATCTTGTATGAAGATATTTATTGGATCAAACGAAGCTTGTATGAAGCAAAGTATGCAAGAGGCCCTTGGTGCAAGTGGATTTGAAGGATGCATAGAGATGGTTACTTTGTCCCATCGAAACTTGTCCAAATGAAGCAAGCATGCAAGCAGCAAACTTGTCCAGTCGAAGCAGTCTTGTAGGCAGTAAACTTGTCCAAATCGAAGTAGGCTTTGCAGGCAGCACGCTTGGTGAATCTAAAAGGTTTCCTTATAGGGGGCATGTGTGGCCAACATGTCATAGCCTTTGATTGCAACCATGTAGGCAACACACTTGTCCAATCAAAAGGCTGAATCGAAGGAGGTTTCAAATCCAAACGAAGGATGTACCTAAGTTGCATTCGAAGGAGGTTTTAAATCCAAACGAAGGATGTACCTAAACTGGAATTCGAAGGAGGCTTTAAGTTCAAAATGAAGGATGTAATCCAAGTTGCATTCGAAAGAGGCTAAGAGTCAATCGAAGGGTGCTGAATCGAAAGAGACCTGTTTTCCTCCAAATTTGTCAAAATATTATTTTTATCTGTTTTCTCCATTTTTGACAGTTTCCTTTTAATTTTGGTATTGGAAAATCCAAATGCACTCGTTCAAGCGTGAACCTTGAAAATCCTTGTAAGAAAAGCCTTGAGAAATGAGAGGGCAAATTTTGGGGTACAACAACACCCTTTGCACATGCTCTTCATTATCCACCGCAACTTGTTTACCCTTGGCCTTAGCCAAGGCATTGATAAGTGCAAATTATAGATATTATTGTGTATAAGTTTTGTTGCACTTATTTATACTTTTTGTTAATATCATTTGAATAAGCTCAGCTTTGTTTGTAAATACGTTTAGTTTGTGTACATAAAAGTGTCGTACTCCAAATTTGTCTGCCTTGGTGCTACGGTCAAAATTATTTTCAAACTTGGAGTTTTATAAAATTCTTTTGGTTTACACTAATATTTTGGGGTTTTGTAAATATTAGCTTTTAAGTTAATTTAAAAATATAATAATTTATTTTAAATTATTCATTTTTCTTAAATAGAAAATATTTGTTCGCCTTCATATGCTTTCAATTGGTTTTTTATTTCAAATAAGCAACATAGCACAATTGGTAAGGAATAAAGCTTTCAAATATAAGGTCATGGATTCGAATATCACTGGGTTCACTTTATATATTCTTCTGTCTATATGTTACTAATTTTATTTCCATTAATATTAAAAAAAAATCATAAAAATGCCATTTTTTATATTTAAATATTATTTTCGTACTTTTAATTAATGCATTTAAAAAAACATTTATTTGATTTTATGCACTTTTTACCAAAATTGAGTGTAAAAATTATAATAAATACTAAAAATATTTTCTTTTATGTTTAATTGTTTTTTATTGGTCCATCAGTGTCAATTTGTGTCATACTCATTTTATGATTGGTTAGCTTGGTGACCAAGGAAAATTAATTTGCCAATCAATTTTATTTTCCTAATTTGTTGACCTATTATAACTATAAATAGACTACTCTTTCACACTATTTTTCATCCACAATTTCATAATCATCCACAACTCACTAGAGTTCTCCTAAAATTGTTGTTCTTCACATTGAAGAACAACAACAAAGAAACCCTGAAGTCTTCATCAATAATCATTTGGAGAATCCACTGTTTACAAAAAAAAAATTCCTAAAGTTGTTGTGCTTCACATTGAAGAAGAACAACAAATAAACTCTAAGCCTTCAAAATTCGGTATTCATCCTGGCAATAACATTGGAGAAAGGAAAGAAAAAGCACGAAGAACAAAGGGAGGAAGCAGCTTAAGTGGGTCACTGCATTCTAGATTGGTAAAACTGAACATTTAATTGTATGATTGATTATTTGCATATGTTTGAATTTGTATCTGATTATGTTGGTTCGTTGATCTAATATTTGTTGTGGGATTTATTATAATAGGTTTAAACGTTTTTATATTATTATATAATCATCTATTAAACTTTGTTATAATTAGTGATTAATATTTTATATAATATATTAAACCTTTTTTTCAGAAATTAATTTTTAGAGACTATTTCATACACTTTTTCTAGCTTGTTTCATTAGGGAAAATTTAAAAGAATTAATCTTCTCCTAACTATATCCACACCCCATAATTTACTACGCTAACTGAATTCATACCTCCACCTTCACTTTGGGCCCAGTTCAATATCTGAACTAAGGCCCTTCACCTTAGCACCCCCCATATTTAGGTTTTACACCCCCCATGACCTTTATAAATTAATTTTCTATAATTTATTTAATGATTTTAATTTTTTTCTTTTTTTTCTTCATTTAATTAGCGTATATTACATATTTCAGTATTTTGCATTAAATATAATTTTGCATAATCATTAAATAATTATTAGATTTTTTTATTAAAAATACTTAACATATTTTTCAATAAATTATAAAATAGTTATTTATTAATTAAACTATTTTTAAAACACTAACCCTGACTCTCTACATTTGCATTAAATATTTATTCATTCAAACTTATTTTTGCATAACTGCATTACACACCCTAAAATAGCTAACCAATCAAATGCTAACAATTTTCTACTAACATAATTCAAATTTATATTTATTTTCAAAAAGGATTGTGAAAATTTCTTCTATTAACTGTGAACTACGTCGACGATTCCGCTAACTTCAAACTCATACTTGGTTCAAGGAGAATCTAAGGGATTTCCACAATCCATAAAAAACACTAACAAAACAACTACGAACTACGAATTGGGACTCTGATTCCTCATAAGAGAATACGCAGGCATACGACTTAAAAACCATGGTGATTTTCGTTAATAAAAAATTAAAACCCTATTTCCTAAGTCGTAATTCTAAACCCTAGTATCCTTGTGAACAAGATAGGTGAGGGGTGCCTAACACCTTCCCTTTGTCTAAGAACGAGTCCAACAACTTAGAATCTCTGACCAAATTAGGATTATCCTTTATATTCCCTTCTTAAAGATAAAAATTAAGGGTGACGATTCTCAATTTAAAATCGATTACAATAGTTGGCGACTCTGCTGGGGATTTAGCCCTAGGATTTTAGAAGCCCCTCCTTTAGATTTAGGGTTTTGATAGGATTTTATATTTTTGTGCTTTCTATATTTGTTTTTTATATTTATTTGGTTTATTTACTTATTATTATTTTGTCATTATCATATTGTGGCAGGATTTTATTATTTCAAAAAATATATATTTTTCAAAACCCTTAGAAAGAAGGTTCGTCTATTAGCCAAGGGGATACATCATCCCAAAGGAGTTTATGTGACGACTTTGCCTAGAGTCGATGGAATTCCGCTAAAGGAAAACATCTCAAGAGATATCCTCTTGGGGAGTAGGACTTTGGAATGAAACATATGACTCTTTGTACAATTCTTAAACCAAAATCTCATGGTGAGACATTTCATGGCTTAAAGGCGAAAGTTTTGGTCTACAAAGAGGATCTACTTAAGGGAGGCCCTTGTGCCTTTCCCTCTAGTGTGATCCATGATACCCTTAAGGTAACCACCTTATGGGGAAGGGTAGAAAAACTTAGAACCTTTATAGGAGCTCTCATATAGGTTATTCTATCAACATCCTATCCTCTTAACTTGTAAGGGTATCCTTACCTCTATATCTATCCTATAACCGATCTAGGGTATTCACATACCCTAAACTTGTATATGGTATTCACATAACCTAAACATGTATAGGGTATTCATTACCCTAAACCCACGAGGGTTTCTGTTTGTTAATTACAATCCTTAGGTCCATATGGATTCCATTAAGTATGTTATAATCTTTAGGCCCGTAAGGACTTCCATGAGTCTGTTAAAATCCCTAGCCCGTAGGGGTTCCTTTTTGTGCATCGCGATCCCTAGCCTGTAGTGATCCCCTTTTTTCCCGTCATTATCCTTAGGACGTCTCCGCTGATGCACGTCATGTGGCCTATATCAGGCCATGGAATTTGGTGATTGTTAACCAATCACTGTGTGCTCTTTTCCATGTTATTCTCTCAAGTCCAACCTTCATTTCAACTGTATGTTGGTCTATCACAATTCCTAGCATGTAGTAATTTCCTACCCTCTGGTACAATCCTTAGCTTATAAGGATTCTTCTTCGTTTTTCATTGCCCATAATCCTTAAGGAGTTTTTGTCTGTCTCAATCTCTGAGTCAGTGTAGGTCCATAATCTTTAAGGAGTTCTTGTTTGTCTCAATCTCTGAGTCAGTGTAGGGTACCCTCATGTCTATCATTAAACCCGTATAGGGTACTGTTATACCCCAACATTTTCCCTCCCTTTTTCTTCTCAAGACATTCTTTCAAGGCTTCTCAGATATTCAAGACACTCAAGGGTTGACTAGTCAAGATGCTCTTCCTAAGCCAAAGGCCTACAACTAGGGTTTGGAGTTTCTCAAGTAAATTTGGTTTGCAAAGGTATCAAGTGGCTTCCATGGTTCTCCTTAGGTCCTTAACAAGGTTCATGTCAAGTTTCAAGTCCTGCATCACAAGTTTGCTCAGTCAATGGCTCAGATGATTGAAAATCAACTGTATTGGTCAAAAAGTCAATTATGGTCAACATACAGTCAAACTTCAAGATTTTTGGTCAACATAAACACTTTTAAGTGATATTCATCATTTGATCAAGGGTTGATCCTGATTCCCCAAAGAAAGCTCTTAAATCATCAAAAGTCAAGAATTGCCAAATTAGGGTTTCCTTATGAGAAGTCAACTGAACTTTAACCAGGCATAACTTTCACATGCTTCATCAATGTTCCATAACCAAAGCCCATTTTTAAGAAAATTCAATTCTCTACAACTTTGATTTTATTCTCAAGTCCAAAAAATGCTTCATTTGGAAAATATGAGCTAATACATTATAGGTCATTTTTAAAAGTCAATAAAAGACACTTTTTGTCAAGGCAACTTACATCAAGATAATATTTTCAAAAGAAATAATGATCAACACAGATATTGTATAGGACATGTTGATCTTTCTAAAAAGTCCAAGATCATCTTCAAAAGATGAAAATTGAGTAAGTTATGAGTTGCACAAGTTGGGAAATTTTGAGGAAATTCATGAAATGCACATTGAGCAAACTTTCAATTTTGAACTAGTGAACCCAACTTTTGATGTTCAAACATGTTCACAATGTGTTAAAATACCTCTAAATCCATTCCCATATTTTTATGATTTTTTTATTTCTTTTATTTGAATTTTTATTCATTTAAATGCAAATAAATCAAATAAATTATAAACTATTAGGCCAAGGTATGTAGGCTTGCTTCTTTGGATCAATTCATACCCAAGACAATTTATGACAATTCATGACAACCCATGACACCATACAAAGTCGTGTGAGCACATATATAGCAAGGATTATCTCAAAAATGGAAGTTTTTAAATGTGTTTTATTCTTGTCTAAAGCATGGACTTAATGGCATGTTTCTTCCATATTTGTTCACCTTATTTCCTTCTCTATATATACACACAAGATCAGATGCAAGGACACATGAAATATTACTTCAAAATACTACTAAAGAATTCTCAAAAAATTCAAGGAAAAAAGCTGCCTCAAAATTGTCAAAAAATTCCAAAAAAAAATCTTTTCTCAAGAACCCTTAAATCTTGAAACTCTGGTACCAAACCCTTTTCACTACAAAATATCCACTACATTCTCTTCCAGCAAGCATATAGAGTAAGTTTGGACCAAGTGTGATGGTCCAAAACATGTGAATCGCATTACATGGCATCGCCGATTTTCATAATATGCATAATATTCATATCTTGATTTTTTTTGTTTGCTTTAACATGTACTAATGTCCCTAATGTGTTTATGAGGTTTGATAGTACATGTTAAAAAAATCATGGAGGTCCCATGCATGCTAAATCATGAACCACCATCCAACTCACCATCAGATCGATATAGATCTGATCCAACAATCCCAGATTTGCAAACACATGGTAAACCTTCTGGAACTGCCCACATCGGATTCAATGCTGGAGCTTATTGGGCCTAAACTTCTTTCAGATTCTCACCCCTCAGATTTACTTTTGAGGCCCATTTATTTTTGTTTTAATGTTTATTTTGTTTTAAGTATCTTTTTAACATAATTAACTTTTTCCCTCTAATTAATTAATTAAATTAATTTAGTTTTTCCTTTTAATTAAAATCAAAGGATAATAAAAAATCAGGATATTTCATAAAATCAAAAAAGACATTTTTTTATCAATTAATTTTTTTTTAATTAATTTAGACTTAGGTTTTATTTTATTTAATAATTTGTAATTTAATTTAGAATCAGGTTAATTTATTTTTTAAAAATCATTTAACAAAATACCAAAAATATCAAATTAGGTTTTTAGATCTTTGAAAATATTTTTCTTAATATTTATATTCTTTGCTATTTAAATTCCTTAGATCAAATGTATAGGCTCCATGTCAAATTGTAATAATTTTAGATTTAAATTTCGCACAATTTTTATTATTATGTAACTGCTAAAGGTTGTAATAACTTAAATAGGATATTTCTTTGCTTTCTTCCCCTGTTTTTGGTTTGTACTCCCCATCCCCGAAGCGATGTGTTGTACCCCAAAATTTTCCCTTCCTTTTTCACAAGAAACCACAATCCTAGGGTTTTCTCAGATTTTCAAGATTTGCTCAGGAATCGATCAAACAGACCTTTCTATGGCAGTAAATCAAGAATTAGGGTTTTCTCTCGCATTTCTCAGAAGAAACATAATTCTCAGAAATCCAATTAACTGTCACATGTTTTCACACTTTTTCGAGTTTGCTGAAAAGTTACTGGTTGTTCTCAAGGCTTGTTTATCTGGGATAAGAGATAGGAGTTGAGATGGTCATGTGGAACATTCAGGTTTTGTCTGATCCAGGTTAACCAGATAATGTGCGTCTGTTAAAACGCTTGCTTGTTAATGGAATGAAATGCTTGTTTGTTTATTGGAATATACAATACGTATTTTGATTGGAATGCAGTTGCAAGGTTACGAGACTGCAAAATTATTGGATTACTTGGAATTTAAGTTATCTGTGTTAGAATTGTTGGAATGCGATTTCAATTATTTTGATCTGAGAATCTTAAAGGATCAAGTGAAGATGCAAAGAAAGAGTTGCAAGATATTGACAGTAGAAGAGTTTTATTGGATAAAGACTTTTTCACTTATTGTTACAAAAAATAATTTATTATTTCATGTGCTTTAAGTTTTACAACTTATAGTACTTGAAGAATAAGTTATTACAATTAAATGAAAAAAATCTCTTAAAGAAAAAAGTCTAAGCCTAATTGCTCCCATGCTCAAAGTTTTCTGCTTTGTCATCACCCAATGTGTGCTCACATGAAAAAGACAAAGGAAAAGAAGATTAGTACAGTTAATTGAAAAGAATTTTCAAATAAAAAAGAAAAGAAAATATTCATCATTAAAGTTTGTCGTCCGGAATCAGAGTGTTATTTTTCATCACGTTTTATTTTTCTCTTCGCAAATCACAAGAAGATTGCTCTTCTTGGTTCACAAAGAGAAAAATGAAAATTCAAATTGAAGAATGCAAAAGAAAATTAAACAATGCATTACATAACAGGCGTCAAACTACATCACAAGAAAGGTGCCAGACTAAGTTACAAAGTTTCAAATGCAAGACATGTTGTACAAAGCAAGCATACAAAGCCAAACAACATTGCAGCAAACTGGATGCCAGCAAGTTACAAAGGCAAACTGAAGCATTTCAAGTTAACCAAACAGCAAGGCAAACCGTTATGCAAACATAGGCATTGCAACAAGGCAAACATTGCAGCAAACTGTACTAAGCAACTGAAACATTAAAGCGAACTGTACTAAGCAAATGAACAAAGCAAACTGGATGCAAAAAGTACAAGTGCAGATGCAAAAGTAAAATGTAGAAAGTACATGGCAAATCAAACAGTAGGTAAAATGCAGGAGGTAAACCAAAATCACAAGTCAAAGACTTGTCACAACTTTTCATCATTTTCCAGATTATAGGCAAACTTTTAAGAAAATAAAGTGAAAAAGCAAATCTGCTTTGTCATAGAGAGAGAAAGAGAGAAAAGATATCACCTTGGTGAGAGTGTACAGTTTGGCAAAAGGCTATCACAAGTCACAAAACACAAGCAAAAAAAAGATATAGGACTATCAAATAACAGTTTAGAAAAAAAGAGAAAACATTTTGTCAAAAGCCACAAACAGAAACAAGCTTGCCAAATAGCCAAAGCTTGCAGTTTCAAAACTGTAACAACCTGCACAAGCCTCCCAAAACTGTTAACAGTTTCAAAATCCCAACCTAAACAATCAAACAAAATACTCCAAGCCTGCTAAACTACTCAAACTACAGTTTCAAACTGCACAACCTGTACAAAGCTTACCAAACTAAAGCAATAATCACAGAAACCCTGCAAAGCTTGCCAAATTGCCTAGCCAAACTGCTTGGCCAAACTGTACAACATCAAAAACCTGCAACAATTCTCAAACAGAAACAAGCCTACCAAACTACTCAAACTGCAAGTTCAAGCAGACAACCAAAACTCCCAACCCTGCTATCAAACAAGCCAAACCTGAAACTGCCAACTAAAAAAAAACATGTAACAGTTTCTGAGCAATCCCAAACCTGCGAAAGCTTGCAAAATTGCACTGCACAATAACCTGTAGTTCTCAAACAGCCAAGCATAACAACTTCCAAACAAACAATCACCAAGCTAAACTGAAAAAACTGCATAACATTTCAACAAGTCACAAAACCCTATGAATCACAAACTGCAGAACACAGTCCAAACAACAAAAGCATACACAATCATCAACCAACCAAAACACAGTTTCAGAACTATTATCCTCATCAACATTCAAGAGAGAGGAAAGAGCTTCAGAAGCAACAATAATCAAAAGGGTTTCAGAACTATTATCCTCATCAACATTCAAGAGGGAGGAAAGAGCTTCAGAAGCAACAACAATCAACAGGGTTTTCAGAAATAAATCATCATCAACAAATCCATCAACAACAAGTTTCAAAATTGTACTCATCATCAACAAAAAGCTAACAACAAAAGCCCCAAAAGCATACATCAAATCAAAACTCAGTTCAACAAAACAACAACAAAGTATCAGAAGAACAACCAACAAACAAAGTCAGAAGCGTTCAACGCCATCATCATTCGAAGGCAAGAGAAAGGAAAGAAGTTACCAAAAGCAAGCGCGTTCATCATTTCCTACCCTCCGCCTCTAGCCGCCAAGGAGCGCCACCAGCCCAACCTCTCTCTTTCATCACAGAGAAAATCCCACAGGTATGCTTCTCAAACCTTTTACTGCGTTTTAGGCATAAGCACAATAGATTAAAAAACGAAACTGTAAAGTCAAGCATGCGAATCAAACAACGAAACTGTAAAATGCTAAATAAAAAACGAACCATACCGTTTCAACAAAGCCTTGGATCTTTGTGAGGAGATGAGAGAGTGAGGGATGGCGTTCCGGCAACCATGGGGAAGAGAAGATCAGAGTTTGTTTGGCTGAGAAAGATGAAGAGAAGAACGAAGCAAGCGGCGCCGTTGTGAGGATTATTCTACAAACACTAAGTTCTGAAACCCTCACAAATTGTACAAACTCACCTCTGGGCCTTTCTGGCCCCAAATAATCTTAAGCCCAATACGAAATGCTGGCTCACACCCCCCACTTTTCCATTCTGACCCCTTTGTTTTTTCTTTTAGTTTTTGTTTTGGGCCCAACTCTCAAATCCCTAAAGCCCATTATACAACTTGTTTTAACTTTCTTTCTTTATTGAATAAACTCATAAAGAAAAACTCAATACCTTTTTTTTTCTATTTATTTAAAATTAGCTTAGTTAACTTATCTTTTATTTCTTTTGTTAATAACAACACTAATAATATTTAAAAAAAATAGATTTTTCTTAATTAGTTTTAATCATTTTTTTTCTTTTCATACATTTAATGAAAATACAAAAAAACTTTTAATTTTGTTTAATTAATTTTGTTTTCTTTAAACCCTTTTTATTGATTAATAAAAATACAAGAATAATAGAAATTTTGTTTAATTAATTTTTCTTTTAAACTTTTTGTTTACATAATTGATAAAATACACAAATAATCATAATAAAATATTTAATCTTTCTTTTTTAGAATATATTTTATTTATTTATTTTCAAGTAAATACATGCATTTCATAATTGATTGATTTTATTTATTTCAAAATTTGTTATGGCTTTATATTGAATTGCGACGATTCGATTTGGTTGTAATACTTGATATTTGGACATTATTATTCTTGTGAGACTCATCCCCATTTGTAATAATTTGTACCCCCATTCCCGGATACTTTTGTAATAACTTAGACTTTCAATTTCCGCAATTTATTGCTTTCAATATACTGTATAGTAATTAGGCGTGTATGGCAAGATTCAAAATCAATCGCTAGATGACCTAATACAAGACAAAAAGCCTATAAATTGACAACACAATACACACTTGCACCCCTAGGGTTTCATCCACTTGTTGCCCTTAAAAGGGCCATGTTATGCATGTTGAGTACTTTGGTAAAACAAAAACAAAACAAAAGATCATAGTCCCTCGATGAAGCTATCTTGGTTGCCTAAACAAAATGATCAAGTCCCTCGAAAAATTTGCTAAAAATATTTAACACAATTGCTATCATGGTCTATACGATGACCCACGCCTGTCCCGTTTAACATCCTAATACAAGGTTATTTACCAAATGCAATGGTAAAACAACACTGTCAAAAGGGTTAAAAATGTGTAGGAAAGATCTTTGAGTAAAATAGGGTAGACAACTCTTAGTTACTTGATCAAAACTTGCAAAACATCCTTGCTATTTTTGAACACACCTCACAACATAATTTCAAAATATTTCCCAAAAACAAACTTTCAAACGTTGAAATATCTTTTCAAAAGACAAACACCTTTTGTATATATTCAAACAAGAATCATTACAAAGGTTGTCTTGTACCCCAAAATTTGCCCTCCCTTTTCATCAACATTTTCTCATCACCAGACCCTTGGAGCTCAAGATCAAGTTAGGGTTTGCTCTGCTCAAGACTCCTCCTTGCACTGTTGACCCAAATTAGGGTTTGAGTTTGCACAAAGATGTTTTGACCTAAAATTCCCAAAGTGACTTTCATGCTTCATGTTGGACTCACAAGTTTATCCATACCAAGTTTCAAGCCTTGATTCCAATCTTTGCCCAGTCAATTGGACAGTTGACCTAGAAATCAGCTGTATTGGGGAAAAGTCAACCGTGGCCAATTAATAGTCAAACCTCATGAAATTTGACCCACATCAACATAATAGACTCATATAGACCATTTGGTCAAGTTTGGATCACAATTCCACAAGAAATTTGATCAGATCACCAAAAGGGCAAAATGATCATTTTTAGGGTTTTGACTACACAAAGGCAATTTTTGACTGTTTGACCTAACCAATGGCAAACCAAGCTCACATATGGACTCAAGAACTCAATGGATTTGTCTTGGTCCATCCAACAAGTTCAAAAGGTCTCAAATGCACAGGATTGACAGATGAATTTTCCAGTCAACTGATCAAAATTTGACTGTATACTGAAAAGTCAAACTTTGACTTTTTGGTCAAAATCAAGTGCCAAGATTCATTTTTCATCAAGACATGTCAAATTATGAAACTTGTTCATCAAGAAATCCAAATTTGCAAATTAGGGTTTAAAATGAGAAAATTTCATAACTTAGAATTTTTCTAAGTTATGAAACTTCCTTATTTTTTCCTAATTTTGTCCCATTTTTTCACCAAGATACAAATGGATTCAAACAAAACTCAAAACATGAAAGTTGTAGTACATTGCAAAATCTACAACTTTGATTCACAAAGTTTTCTCAAAGAAAGCTTGTAGCTCAAGTTATGATTTTTGGAACAAGGGTGCAAAACATTCTTAACTTAGAGAAATTTTGACCTATTCTAGGCAGGATTTTTGTCCAACTTCATGGCCATTTTTCATATGCTTCCACTTGGAGTTTCAATTTTCATTACAAAGATGGATTGTAGTACACATTCCAAGCTTTCCAAATTGTCCAAGAACTTCTCAAACACCCTTGTGGTTAGGGAGAATCGAATTTGCAAAGTTGGGCAAAATTCATTTTTGTTCATAACCAAATACATGTTCATACATTGGCATTTTTCAAATCAGCTTGTACAATCTAGCTTGCAGGCCTCAAAACCAGTCTCACACACCATAATTAAATGCCTAACCATTGTGATAAGGTGTTATTTTGTTCATTTGGTCATTACATGCAAGATTAACCCTTAATTGGAAAAAGCATATTTGCCATTTTGATAAAGTAGTGCTTTATGTCAAATAACAAATCCAAGAGGCATGGGCCAGATCTTTGAGGCTAGAATTTGTACATAAATCCCTCTGATCAAGAACAAGATATGCAGCATGCTTTAGGGCATTGTACAGGCCTGTATTGAAACTTGCATTTTCTTGCTTCAAGTAGAAGAAAGCTTGCAAAAAACTATGAATCTCTCATTCCTGTAAAAACCAGCCAAAGCAAACTTTGCAAACATCTTTCACACTCCCTAATTGACCTAAGGCACGATTCAACCATCTCTCATACCTCCCAAAACACAAAAATACCCTCTTGCTCCAGAAACAGAGCAAGTTCTGCAACTTGACTTCCACAAACATTTCCACTCGTGCATTTTGGCTAAAAAGAGTTCAAACATGTTCCATATCATCCACTAAAACTATCCTAAGCATTAAATCCAAGCTGTAACACCCTTAACATCGTTTTCCATTTTTGCTTTCAAGCTGTGCAGGTGGACTTCCATAGCACGATACAGGAAGTTTCAGAGCAAGCCAAGCATAGGAGAAACATCCTTGGACTTCAGGCAGGCTGTACCAAAGCTCAAATTCCATTGAAGATACCTCCATTGCTGTACATGACTCAAGCTGAAACAGGTAAAAACATGAACTTCTATCTCTCAATATAGGAAGAGTTAGGCTTAGGTTTGTGAAGAAAACATGTTCTACTCATAGCCCTGAAGCCATCCATGTATTTACTTTTCATTTATATTATGCGTACTGTGAGAATTTTGGCCATGAACATTGAAGAAAATTTAGGTCAGAAATTGGGGATGAAGAAATTCTCCCTCGTTTCTTAGAGTTAGGTCAAGTGTTTTATATGTATGAGTTCGTCTCTTGATGCTCTATAATGTTGGTGTTATGAGTTTTGTTTAAAAGTCAAGGAATCAGGAGATGGTGATGGATCAAAGAAGCGCGCGTTTTTGTTTCAAACAGGAAGCTGGAGGTTGAAGAAGGTTGACTTGGGCTGGGCCTGAGTTGTTTTTACTCTTTGCACACTCTTTTTTTTAACTTACACCCCCCTGGCCCATTGTGTGAAATATTCATTATTTTTGCATTTTTTCTTTTTGTTTCTGATTCTATATTTTTATTCAAACATGAAAAAACACTAAAAATATTTTTTCTCACATTTTTGTATTTATTTGGTATTTATTTGTTTCATTTAGCATATGCATATAAATAAATGTAATACTTTTTTTATTTAAAATATTAAAAAATAATACAAAAATATATATATTTTATGTCATTATTTTTTTTATTTACATTTTGAAAACATTTTCTAAAATATACCATTTTAGTAAATAATTAATATTTTATTCTTGTATATATTTAGTATATTTAATATATAATATAAATACTTGTATATTTTATTAGATATTTAGGACAAAAACATAGAAATAATACATTTTTATTTTTATTAATATATGACACTAAAAAATACTCTTTTTTTTTACAATATACTTCCTTTTTTTATTTTTTGTATATAATTGACAAATATTGTATATAATTAATAAATAAATATTATTTATTTAGAAAACTAGGGTTTTGCCCTAAACCATAAAAATATTCAAAATTTGACTTTTTTTATTTTTTTATTTTTGTTTATATTTCACATTGAAAAATACTTTCTCATACATAAAAAATCCTTTTTGTGCATAATACATTTTTGCATATTTATTATATTTGTTTAAATATTGTACAATTTGATATTTATATATTCAATATGGATGTAATAGTTTTAGATTTAATTTCTTGCTAAATATCCCCCCATTCAAACATTTGTACCCCCATCCCCATAATTATGTTGTAATAATTTAGGACTTTAAATTTCCGCATTTAAAAGCTTTCAAATTATGCCATGATAGACTTAGGGTTTGTGTGCAAATCAAATAACAAACAGCTTGACTAATACAAAGACAAAAATGCATGAAAATGGACAACACAATGCACACTTGCACCCTTAGGGGTACTCCACTTGTTGCCTTCAAAAATGGGCCATGTTGCATGTTGAGTGTCTTTGGCAAAACAAAACAAATCAAATGATCATAGTCCCTCGATGACGCTTTCTCAAGTTGCCTAAAAAATGATCAAGTCCCTTGAAGGAAAAATTGCCAAAAGACACTTGGCACTATTGCATTCATGGTCTAAACGATGACCCGCGCCCGTCCCGTTAACATCCTAACACAAGATTGTCCACCAAATACAATGGTGGAACAATACTGTTAAAAGGGTTAAAACATAGGAAAGATCTTTGAGAAATTTAGGGTAGATAGCTCTTGGTTACTTGACCAACTTGCAAAACAAATCCTTGCCATTTTTCAAAACACACTCCACAACACAATTTCAAAAACAACTTTCAAAAACATTGAACATCTTTTCAAAAAGACAAACACCTTTGTAAAACATTCGAGTAAAGAATTGTTACAATGGTTGCCTAGACAAGGCATCTTTTTCAAAACATTTTCAAAACCACACACGCAAAACACCATTTCAAACAATTGAAAGCACCATTTCAAATAATTGAAAATGCAAGGCAAGTGATCTAAGCAAGCAACTAAGAGCCCATGGATAACCATGGATAGAAAGGGTGCTAATACCTTCCCTTTCTATAATCTACTCCCCGAACCCAAGAAAACATCTCAAAGGTTTTTCCTGTGCTTTTTAACCTTTCCTTAGGATAAAATAAAAAGTCGGTGGTGACTCTTGCTAAACCAAAACATTTGCGAAAACAAACGCAAACCTCAAGTCAGTTCTCCCACCGTATCACAGAACTGGCGACTCTGCTGGGGACAAAATTAAAAGTGGAGTAACCTTAGGGCTTAGATCACCCTTTTGCATGACTAATTGTTTGCTTTGATTGCTTTATATTTTGGTTCTCTTGTTTGGGCTTGAAATCCTACACCCGGATTTGGGAAACATTCATAGATAGCAATACGTTATGGAAAATGTGTGGGGTATACCGACACGGTTGAAGCAATATCTATATTAGTGCGACATATTTGTGAGTACCGGTAACCCTTGAGTTCAATCAAGGAGAGTACGAGGCCGCTGAGTGATGTCACCAAGCACTAATGACCTAGAACCTTACTTGACCATCTTGGCCTTTTATTAGGGGTAGTGAGATGACCGGCTTTGGTGCAGTCCGAAGTTGGTAGATACTCGATACTACACTCATTGAGGGTTGTTTTCTTGGAATATTTTGGTCGCTAGTTAAGTGGCTAAACCAAAACAATGAACATAGAAAACAATCCAATGATATTGAGCTCTTTAGAACCCGGTTACTATTTATAGGATAGGTTTTTAAGCCAACTTCACTCAAGAGGGTACTTACCTATGAAACCTCATACAAGCCTGAAACTAGGGTTTTGTTTGACTTGCTTGTACATATATTTGTGCATACATCATGAACATCATAAAGCATCATATGCATCCACTAACCATTTCAAGGGTTTGGATCTTCATCTTTGTTCTTGTTTTGTAGGTCATGGAAATTCTTCACAGGAAAACTATCCAAGTCAACCTTGTGAGAATCCCTCCTCAACTCAAGGAGCTTACATCCAGAATTCCAGAAAGCTCTCTCTTCAGTGAAAGACATGGTAGACAGCTCAGCCTAGTCAACACCAACATTGAAGAAGACATGGTGAAAGTGTTGTTCCAATTCTTTGACCCCCTTCACCACTATTTCACATTCCCTGACTATCAATTGGTGCCTACTTTGGAGGAATTTTCTCAACTCCTGAGAATTCCTATTCTTAATCAACTACCCTACAACGGTACGGAAAAAGAACCAAAGCCTGAAGATGTTGCTCAAGCACTACACTTGCAACCATCTGACATCAAGGGGCATTGGGAAACTAAAAGTGGTGTCAAAGGCTTCTTGGCAAAATTCTTGTTTGAGAAGGCACAAGAGTGTTGGAATTCTTTGGATCTGCAAGCCTTTGAAGAGATTGTGGCACTCCTCATTTATGGGTTGGTCTTGTTCCCAAATCCTGACCAACTTATAGATGTCAATGCTGTCAAGATTTTCCTATCCAGGAATCCCATACCTACATTGGTTGGGGACATCCTTCACTCATTTTACACACGAACAATGAGAAAGAGAGGTGTTCTCATGTGCTGTACTCCTCTCCTTGCAAGGTGGTTTATTTCTCACCTTCCACAATCTGTTTTGAAGAATGACCAAGGCTTAAGGTGGTCACAACGGTTGATGACCCTCACACACTCTGATGTACATTGGTGTTCTTGGTCCAGAGAAAATGTCATCATCGTCGATCGTTGTGGTGAGTTCCCTAATGTTCCATTACTTGGCATTAGGGGAGGCATTACCTACAACCCTTATCTATCTTTGAGACAATTTGGATATGCACGGAGGGATGACCCTCATGACATGCTGATTCCTGACCTAGTTTTTGACTTCGACAACGATGTGCAAGGACTTCGCCAAAGAATCATCAGAGCTTGGAGGATGCCTAACAAGGTAGATAGCAAGACACTGGGGCACAAGAACTCCATCCCTCTTGAGCCTTATCTCAAGTGGGTAAGGACCCGAGCCCAGAGTCTTATGATGCCATACCCTCATATTCTCCCTTTGATTAAAGAGCCTGTTAAGGAAGGAGAGGTTCCTTACACCATCCTACATCCTGACATGCCTACATCATGGGAGGAAATGCAGAAGAGTTGGATCCAACTCAAGGAGGAACGAAATACTTTTGAAGCTAGCTTCTACGCCAGTGAGAAGAAGGTTTTGGAGCTTACCCGCCGACTTCACGAGGAGAAGACCCTTAACACTTACATCGCACCAAAAAGGATGCGCAACGTCTTTTTGCCTTAAGAAGTTTTTGTAATATTTGGCCCATGGGGCATTTATGTACTGACAAAATTTCTTCTTATTAATATGACGTGTGTTCTTTTTGTCTGCAACAATTTTGAATTTCTAAATCCTTGAATGCATTGCATGAATAAACATATCATTCATCATATGCATAAGCAGGTCTTCACACCAGGTTTCCTTATCTTTCTGCTGTTTATTTCAGTAAGATGGATCTTGAACAGACGGTCAAAGATCTGCAGTCACAAAACTCGCAGTTTCAACAGCTCCTTATGACCTTGGCAAAGGGTCAGGAGGATCTAAAAGCACTGCTAGGGAATAAAGAGCAAGAAAAAGAAAAAAAGAAGAAGAAAAGAGTTGGGGTAGCTACACTGGGAAGAAGATTTGAGAATGAAGCTAGGAGAGTTCTTGAATTCCCCTCCACATCTGATGAGGGGACCGGTAAAGGAAAAGGGGCTGCATTACCTTCTGAGTCCGAGGCTGAAGAGGAAGAGGTTGAGGAAGATAAAGACTACTCAGAGCAGCAATACCCGCCAACGGACGATAAATACAAAAACCTGGAGGATAGACTGGCAGCTATGGAGCTGCAAAGGGTTCCCGGGTTAGATTTTGAAGAATTGGGATTGATTGCTGGGATTGTGATCCCTCCAAAGTTTAAGGTGCCAATTTTTGTAAAATATGACGGGATGTCTTGCCCGAAGATGCACCTGAGGTCATATGTCAGAAGAATTCAACCTCATACATCTGACAAAAATCTTTGGGCACACTTCTTTCAGGACAGCTTGTCCGGTACACAGCTAGACTGGTTTTACCAGCTTGAGAGGTCAGAAGTGCATAACTGGGAAGACTTGGCAACTGCCTTTTATCGCCAGTATCAATATAGCGTTGACTTGGTGCCAACCCGTACTCAGCTATAAAGTATGGGAATGGCCTCAAATGAGGGATTCAAAGAATACGCCCAGAAGTGGCGCGACTTGGCCGGGAGAGTGCAGACACCTCTCTCAGATAGGGAACTAGTTGATATGTTCTTGGGGACCCTATCTGGCCCGTTCTTCAACCATTTGATCGGGAGCTCTTCCGCAGGGTTTACTGAACTGATTCTGACTGGCGAACGGGTGAAAGCTGGTATTAAGAATGGGAAGATTCAAAGGGATGCCTCTGCATCCACAACTGTTAAGAAATCATTTCCGGCCAAGAAGGAGGCAGCTGTTATATACTCCCAGAAAAGATCGGGAAGAACTGAGCGCCGGCCGACTGTGGGGGCCGTGATGATCCAAAATTCATCAAATGATCAGCCTCGTAACAATCAGTCCAGACCTAACCAGCAACGGGTAGAACGACCACAACGGCAGTTCACCCACATCAATATGACGCCCGCACAAGTTCTTCCCCATTTGTTGAAGCTAAATCTTGCCACTATCAAAGAGGCACCAAAAAATGTGAATACAACTTCCCCGCATTATCATCCCAATGCTAAATGTGCCTATCATTCTGACAGCGTCGGGCATGACACTAACGATTGCTGGGCGCTTAAGCATAAAATTCAAGACTTGATAGATGCAAAAGAGGTTGAGTTTGATGCTCCAGAGAAGCCGAACGTAATATCCGCTCCAATGCCGAAGCATGGTCGCAATGTCGATGCTATTGAAGAAGATCTGTATGTTGCTATTGTTGATGATCTGGTAACTCCACTACTAACAATCAAGTTGAATCTGTTGAAAGCTGGGATTTTCCCAGGATGTAAAGAAGACTACTACTGTTGTTCCTCCCTACCAATAGACTGTCCATTGCTGAAGATAGGCATCCAAGGCCTGATGGACAGCCAACAAATTCTTTTCGAAAAGATTCCTGCTACTCCAACCCCTATCAAAGATGTTTCAATAATCACCATTTCCACCAATCTTTCCAAGGTCCCTAAAAAGCCTGTTAAGATTACATCCGCTACGAAGATTGTTCCTCTAAAAATAACCATGCCTGGGCCTGTCCCCTACAAATTTGACAAATCAATACCATGAAATTATGGTGGAGAAATCTACTACCATGGTGTTAAACAAATTGAGATAACTAAAGAGAGCTCTGACGAAGAGACTACCGACATTGGAAACATTGCCGGTACGAGCAAGATTACCCGAAGTGGGAGAATTTTCTCTCCAGAGATTGCCCCTCCAAAGGCAATCTTTGGACCCTCAACTGCTGCCAAAGTTACTCCTGCACTGATAAAACTTTCTGCAAGAACTCCGTTAATTGAAGAAGCTGTTACTCATGTGGTTATCCCTCCTACTTCTGCTGATAAGGGGAAAGGGATCCAAGAAGAGCTCGTCAGGACGAGGGCTCAACCATTGATCATCCCCGAAACCTCTAAGAAAGAAATGGAGGAGATTCTTAAAATAATTAAGAAGAGTGATTATGACGTGGTGGAGTAACTGGGGCAAACCCCCTCGTAGATCTCCATGTTAGCTTTGCTGCTTTGTTCGGAGGCTCATGCCAAGGCCTTGATACGGTTTTTGAAGACAGCCCATGTTCCCCAAGAAACCTCAGCCGATCAATTCCAGGATTGTGTAGCCAGCCTTACCGCCGACAACGGCCTGGGTTTCTCTGATGCTGACCTGACTCCGAAGGGAAGAAAGCATAATGACGCATTGCATGTGTTAGTTGAATGCCGAGGAACTACTCTTGCCCATGTTTTGGTCGACACTGGTTCTTCTCTGAATGTGCTTCCTAAGAAAGCTCTGGATCGATTGGATTGTGAAGGCTTGGAGCTGAAGCCAAGTAATATTATTGTCAGGGCCTTTGACGGGTCTAAAATAATGGTGCATGGGGAGGTCGACATTCCCATCAAGGTGGGCACTGGAGTATTCCACTCAACTTTCTATGTGATGGACATCCGTCCGTCATACTCTTGCTTGCTAGGGAGACCATGGATACATAATGCTGGCGCAGTCACTTCCTCCCTACATCAGATGCTGAAATACCCTGTCAAAGGAAAAATCATAACTGTACACGGTGAAGAGGAATATATGATCAGTCACCTGAACTCCTTTCGGTATGTGGAAGTGGAGGGCGAATTCATTGAGACACCGTTCCAACACTTCGAGGAAATTGCTCCCGAGGTTACAGTAGCAAAGACAGTAGCTGAGGTACCCAAGCAGGTGGCCAGGATGGCATCTCTGAAAGACGCAAAGGCTGCAATGAAGGAGGGGAAG
The DNA here is from genome assembly GCA_948472305.1 of Vicia faba. Lineage (NCBI taxonomy): Eukaryota > Viridiplantae > Streptophyta > Magnoliopsida > Fabales > Fabaceae > Vicia > Vicia faba. The sequence continues at coordinate 1,504,454,692 of OX451736.1, forward strand.
AGCTCAACATGGGGTCAGTTACCTGACTTTCCTCACAAAACAGACAAGTTTGGGTTGGGATTTACCATTGCGGGGAAAAAAGCTATGCGTCGCTCAAAAATTGAAAGAACACCCATCAAGATTTCTCCTCATGGAATCAATGCTTTAGAAGACGAAGACAAAGAGGGTAATATTGAAGGCTAGATCTTCCCAACCATCGAAGGGGGACTACACAACTGGGAGGCGAAAGACTTCGTCCTCATTACTTTCATTAATCAGTAACTTATCTTTCGAACATTTCCTGTTGGTCTGTAATAATTACTTTTAAACAATCTGCACACTACTTTTTCACCTCATGCCTTGCCCGGGGCATGTAGGTCCATTTGTAAGTGTTTTGATTCTCTTCATATTCATATGCCATGTTTAATGATTCATTGGACGTTTTTCATTGATAAACTGCTGTGTTCATTTTCTTTCCTTTTGCATTTTTGTTTGTTTAAGGATGGCTATCCCTTACACACACCCACACTCACAAATGCAGGTACCCATCCACTCTGGATTTTATGGGAGACTATTCTGTTGTATCCTTCAATAACTCTGAAGATTTGGTCAATCAGGCTGAGTATGAAGATGATGAAGATTGTGAAGTACCAGGAGAGCTAGCCAGACTTCTACAACAAGAAGAGAGGGCCATCTTGCCTCATGAAGAGTTGTTGTAAACAGTCAACTTAGGAACAGAGGAAGACAGGAAGGAAGTACAAGTGGGTGCCAATCTGGAACCAAGTGTCAAGGGGCGTTTAGTACAACTGTTGAATGAATATGTTGAAATCTTCGCCTGGTCTTATGAAGACATGCCGGGTTTAGACACAGATATCGTGGTTCACCGTCTCCCTACAAGAGAGGATTGTCCACCAATCAAGCAAAAAGTCTGCCGAATGAGGCCCGACATGTCTGAAAAGATTAAAGCTGAAGTAATGAAGCAATTCAACGCTGGCTTTCTGGCTGTTACATCCTATCCGCAATGGGTTGCTAACATTGTGCCTGTTCCTAAAAAAGATGGCAAGGTCAGAATGTATGTGGACTACCGGGATTTGAACAGGGCTAGCCCTAAAGATGATTTTCCGCTACCGCATATCGACATTTTGATTGACAACACAGCTCAGCACAAGGTGTTTTCCTTCATGGACGGATTCTCGGGCTACAACCAGATTAAAATGGCCCCCGAGGACATGGAGAAAACAACCTTTGTTACACAATGGGGTACCTTTTGCTACAAGGTGATGCCGTTCGGACTGAAGAATGCAGGGGCAACTTATCAACGTGCCATGGTGGCTTTGTTTCATGATATGATACATCATGAGATCGAAGTTTATGTAGACGACATGATAGCTCGATCACAAACAGATGAGGAACACCTTGAACATCTGCAAAAGCTGTTTGCCATGTTGAAGGAGTACAAACTCAGGTTGAATCCAAGTAAGTGCACTTTTGGAGTTAGGTCTGGTAAACTTCTAGGATTTATTGTCAGCAACAAAGGTATTGAGGTCGATCCAGCAAAAGTAAAGGCTATACAAGAAATTCCTGCCCCCCGTACTGAAAAGGAGGTTAGAGGGTTCTTGGGGCGCTTGAACTATATTGCCAGATTCATCTCTCATCTGACGTCTACCTGTGAGCCAATTTTCAAACTATTGAAGAAAGATCAGGTAGTCGAATGGAACGACGATTGCCAAGCTGCTTTTGATAAGATCAAGGAGTATTTGCTAGAACCTCCTATTCTGATGCCACCCGTCGAAGGAAGACCGTTGATCATGTATCTGACCGTGTTGGATAACTCAATGGGGTGCGTACTGGGCCAGCATGACGAGTCTGGTCGAAAAGAGCATGCCATTTATTACCTTAGCAAAAAGTTTACCGACTGTGAGACTCGCTATTCACTGCTCGAGAAAACTTGCTGCGATTTGGTATGGGCTGCTCGCCGACTAAGGTAGTATATGTTGACTCATACCACTCTGTTGATTTCCAAAATGGATCCTATCAAGTATATCTTCGAGAAACCTGCTTTATCTGGAAGAATCGCTAGATGGCAAATGATCCTGACTGAGTATGACATCCAGTACACCACCCAAAAAGCTATAAAAGGGAGTGTACTAGCTGACCATCTAGCTCATCAAGCTATCGAAGATTATTAATCCATGAGATTCGATTTCTCGGACGAGGACATCATGACTTTGGACAACATTGAAGGTAACGGACCGTATGACGGACCTGAAAAAGAATCCCGATGGACCCTGTACTTTGATGGTGCTTCAAATGCACTTGGAAACGGTATCAGTGCGGTACTCATTTCCCCAGAAGGTTGCCATACACCTTTCACGGCCCGACTTTGTTTCAGCTGTACCAACAACATGGCCGAATATGAAGCTTGCATCTTTGGTCTCAAGGCTGCTATAGACTTGGGGATCAAATCTTTGATCGTATTTGGGGACTCGACTTTGGTTATCAGTCAAATCAAAGGAGAGTGGGACACCAAACATCCTAATCTTATCCCATACAAAGAACACGTCCTGACATTGTTGCCTCACTTCGAGCAAATCACCTTCGAGCATTTCCCGCGAGAAGAGAATCAGCTAGCAGATGCTCTGGCAACAATGTCCTCCATGTGTGATATGGTGGGAGAACTGACTTGAGGTTTTGCGTCTGTATTCACACTTGTTCGGTTTAGCAAGAGTCGCCACCGACTTTTTATTTTATCCTAAAGGAAAGGTTAAAAAGCACAGGAAAAACCTTTGAGATGTTTTCGTGGGTTCGGGGGGTAGATTATGAAAAGGGAAGGTGTTAGCACCCTTTTCATCCATGGTTATCCATGGGCTCTTAGTTACTTGTTTTAGATCACTTGCCTTGCATTTTCAATTGTTTGAAATGGTGCTTTGTGTGTGTGTGGTTTTGAAAATGTTTTGAAAAAGATGCCTTGTCTAGGCAACCCTTGTAACAATTTTTTACTCGAATGTTTTACAAAAGGTGTTTGTCTTTTTGAAAAGATGTTTCAAGGTTTTGAAAGTTGTTTTGAAAGTTGTGTTGTGAAATGTGTTTTGAAAAATGGCAAGGGTTTGTTTTGCAAGTTGGATCAAGTAACTAAGATCTATCTACCCTAAATTTCTCAAAGATCTTTCCTATGTTTTAACCCTTTTAACAATATTGTTCCACCATTGTATTTGGTGGACAATCTTGTGTTAGGATGTTAACAGGACGGGTGCGGGTCATCGTTTAGACCATGAATGCAATAGTGCCAAGTGTCTTTGGAAATTTTTCCTTTAAGGGACTTGATCATTTTTTAGGCAACTTCGAAAGCGTCATCGAGGGACTATGATCATTTGATTTGTTTTTGTTTTGCCAAAGATACTCAACATGCAACATGGCCCATTTTAGAAGGCAACAAGCGGGATTACCCTAGGGGTGCAAGTGTGAATAGTGTATTGATTGTCATGCATTTGTCTTGTATTAGGTTATCTAGTGGTTGATTTTGAATCTTCGCATACAAACCCTAATTACTATACAGTATATAGAAAGCGATAAATTGCGGGAATTTAAAGTCTAAGCTATTACAAATAAGTATCCGGGGATGAGGGTACAAATATTTACAAATGGGGATGAGTCTTATCAAGATAGTAGTGCCCAAATAATATTTACAACCAAATCGAATCGCATTCTTAATATAAAATGTAGCAATATATGTATCAAAAGTATTTGTGAAAGTGTATGTGATTATTTACTCATGATGCAAATATGTTAACCTAATGCAATATTAAGTATTTATTTATTTTTGGCGTTTTTGTTGATCATGTATAAACAAATGTTTTAGTGAAAAGAAAATAAAGATGTTTTAAGTTTAGAGAGAACTAACATTTATACATTTTAGTTAATGTTATATAAACAAAAGGGTTTTAAAGAAAAAAGTATTTAACTTAACACAAACTAATTATTTATGTATCTTTTAATATTTTATATACAAGAAAATTATTTAAACCTAATAACCTATATTTATGTATTTGAAATTGTAATAAAAAGTATTAGTAAACATTTTATATGAAAGGTTATTATATTATTTAACAACAAAAAGAATTAAGTTATGAAAATTAAAAAAAATGTTGATGTTTTTTAAAAAAAGTATGAAAAAAAAGGGTTACATGGGCCTAAAAGGGGGTGTTTGGCCCAAGAAAACAAATAAACAGAATTAAAAGAAGAAATGGGGGGGGGGGTGCCAGTTCTGAAATGGGCTTGGCAGTTGGATGGGGCGAAATCCCAAACGAGTTTCACAAGTTTGTTTGTTAGGGTTTTCAAAGGTTGGCTTCAGAGTTAGGGTACAGAGTTACAGAGGCGCCGCTTCCATCTTTCTTCGTTTCTTCGTTCTCTTCCTCGCTCTTGAGCCATGCTTCTGATGCTCCTCCTCACCTATGGCCACTAGGCGCCACTTCCAACTCCTTCTCCCTCCATGGTTAAGCAAAGCAGCGATGATTCGGACAAAAGGTAACAATTTCTTCTTCTAACCATTTTTAGGGTTTTTGGATTTGCATGATTAATCCTTTCCTTGTTCTGATCTTTATGTTATTATTTGGTGTTATTTGTTTTTGTTTGAGGTGCGTGAAAAGGAAGAGGACGATACCTTTGTTAGAGACAGAGGAATGGACTGGAGGCGCTTTAGGCGGCCGGAGGCGGAGGGAGTATGTGATGTCTTACTTGCTGGCTTGCTTCCTGGTACTCAATATCTTTAACCTTGCTTTGGTTTAGTGATGAGCTTCTCTGAAAACCCTAGATTATTTACTTCTGCATCTTTTTCCTCTCTTTTGCTTGCCTGTTCGTTGAATATTTGTTCTTTTATTCTGGGATGCTTTCTGGCTTTTTTACTCGATGATGAGCTCAGTTCTGAGAGTTTGGATTGGTTTGTTGCTTCTGAGTTTGATGATGAGTTTTGGATTGAAGGTAGTTTGGCTATTTTGGTTTTGATTTGTGGGGGTTTTGATTTGAAGTGAAAGCAGGTTGAATGTTATGCAAGCTTAGATGTTGAGTCTTTTCAGATTTATTGTTTGGGTTTAGGCCTCGTGTTTGAATAAGTTTAAGGCCGATTTTGTTGTTTGCTTGACACAGGTTTTGACAGGCTTGTGTTAGAAACAAGCTTTGGCTTATGGTTTGAAAGGCTTTGTGTAGTTTTCCTTTGACAGGGCTAGAGGCCGGTTTTGATGGCTTGAAACAGGCTTGAGGCTTGTTTTGAAAGGGCTTCTGTTTGAAGCAGGTTAGAGGCAAGCAGGTTTTTGACTGGCTTTGATGCAGTTTGCTTGCTTGACACAGGTTTTGAAAGGGCTTGTGTTTGAAGCAGGTTAGAGGTTTGTGTCTTGATGCAGGCTTGGTTACAGGCTTGCTGTTTGAACTGGTTGGAGGCAGTTTGCAATGTTACAGTTGTGGTATCTTGTTTTTGTGATATTCTGCCTCCTCTTTGCTTGTTCTGATATTCTTTGTTATATATCTCTTTAGCTTGCCTCAACAAACTGTAAGCCTATACTTCTTTTACTCTCTTTCTCTCTCTATCAGAAAAAGCATTGTTTATTGCTTAGACTGTACTATTTTTCTGAAAAAGTGTTGGTGGGAAAATGATGACAATTTGAAAATGTTGCTTGCATTGTTAGCCTTGCTCTGCATATCTTCTTATCCAGATTTTCTGCATTTTGTGTACTTGTTGACAACTTTTGGCTTTTGATATCTTTCTATATCTTCTTTGGACAGCTTTTGGACAGTTTAGTTGACATTGGACTTGGTTAGGCATTTTTTCAGTTTGCATATGTGCAGTTCAGTTTGGACTTTGCAACTTGTTTTGGAATTATGCAGCCTTGTACATATTCATATGCTTGCAACATTATTTTCTATCCCTCTTTGTGAACCAAGAGTTTTCTTGCGATTTGCAGAGAGGGCGAACAAACTGATTCCGGCCAATCACTTTTATTGATGAGTTTTTTTTATGATTAACTGTCTGCCCTTTTAATTAATCTGTATTGACTTTTCTTTTTTCTGGCTTTGCAGATAAACATCAATTGAGCAAAGGATGCCATAGAAGATGAAGACTTAGGAAAATTAGGATATAGCTTTATTTTATTTTAATCACTTGTAATAAATATTATTATAAATACTTGTAAATAAAATTACTTGTATTTAAATAACACTTGTACCAATGATTAAAAATAAATAAAAGTCTTTTTGTCGGATATCTCTTTTAATTCCTCTTCAATTGTTTATTTAATTATTTATATTTCTTGAATTATAATAACTGGAAAATATCCAATAATTTTAACTTAGAAATGATAAATAATCAATAAATGTCCGGCGTTCCGAATAATCAAAAGAATTGCACAGTTAATCAAACAAACGTCCACATGCCTTTCCTTTTACTGATTAAACCAAACACTGCAAATTTTCAACCAGAAGCCTCAGCTTCTAAACCAGAGGTTCAGGTTTATTGAGAAACAAACTGAAATCTTGAGCAGGCGTCAAAGCAGTGTAACAGCCAATTGATACACTGTGGATTCAAATTCTTCTGAAAATGCGCGTGCAAACCCTAGTTCTTGATTTATTGTCAAAGAAGCGTCCGCCTGATCAAACCCTGAGCCAAACTCAACCAAACCCTAGCAATCTGCTTGAACTGATTCAAAAGTTAATGGAAACCCTAATTTTGCTTGACTGATAAGAAAAGTCTGTTTGACCGATTCTTAAGCCAATCTGAAAAATCAGGAAAAACCTGAAGCTGTGATTTCTTGTGAAAAAGAGAGAGGGCAAATTTTAGGGTACAACAGTTGCCCCTATTCAATCTTCTTGAACCTGAAGAATTAGATTGGCAAGTTTGCCTTTCGCGACTCGAAGGTAAAAGGAGATTGGACACTAGAGTGCCCAAACAATTTGCACTTGGTGATGTGATGGTAGAGGGAATGGGCTTAAAGATGCCATTTGGAGATGCAACAGAATCTTGTCGGGGGATGGGCTTAGAGATACCATCTGGAGATGTGATAGAATCTTGTCGGGGGATGGGCTTAGAGACGCCATCTGGAAATTGTTGGTAGGAGGATGGGCTTATAGATGCCATATGAAGGTGATTGTATCTTGTTGGAGATGGGCTTGTAGATGCCATCCAAGATGTTTGTTGTAGGTGAAAGAAATGAGTATCAGAAAAGTGTCCCTGTTTGGAACATCTCTGAACTGAGGGTCTGAATAAGCAATAGATTGACATCCATGTTGGGAAGCATCTGTGAACTGTTTTCAGCAGTCTTGGAATCTGAACAAGCGATAGGTTAACTTCCGTATCTGGAGAACCCGTAAACTGTTTTCAGAGGTCTTGGAATTGAGAAGGAACCGGTGTAGGGTTGTTTGATGATGAGCCCGTGTAAAACTGCATCTTGGATTTTGAGAAGGAACCGGTGTAGGGTTTCCTGATGATGAGTCAGTGTAAAATTGCATTTGAATTTGAGAAGGAACCGGTGTAGGGTTTCCTGATGATGAGTCCGTGTAAAACTGCATCTGAATTTGAGAAGGAATCTGGAATAAGTGTCAGAATGTCGCCATGTCTGGGTCACATCTGAACTATCTCTAGAAGGATCTCGGAAGATGGTGATATTTGTCTGTTGATTGATCTTTCCTGAAAAGGTAAAGAGTTAGTTGTATGCAATGTCATGATGTAATGAATTGTACTTCATCAATGTTTATGATATGAATGGATGCGCATGTAAGCTGAGTAGATGTCTTGCTGAGGAAGACGAATCCTGGATAATGCAATCTTTGACTGCTGTCGGGGAAAGTAAATCCTTGACTGCTGCAGGGGATTGCAAGAATCTCTGATTGCTGAAGATGAGAAATCCTTGGACCGCTGTTGGGGAACCAAGAGCTTGGGTTGTATGCCAATCTATTGGGGATTCCTGTCTTGAGGAGATCTTCACTGGGGAATATCTGAATATCCTGTGAGGAACTGAGAATGAGAGTCTTCATTCTGCTTGGGGATTGATAGTTGGAAGTTTTAGCTCCGCTGGGGATTGCAAGAATCTTTTGATTGCTACAGGTATTGATCTGGGATAAGTATCGGAATGTCGCCAAATTTGGGTCACATCTGAACTATATCTAGAAGGAAATCTGGAATAAGTATCAGAATGTCGCCAAATCTGGGTCACATCTGAACTATCTCTAGAAGGGAATCTGGAATAAGTATCGGAATGTCGCCAAATCTGGGTCACATCTGAACTATCTCTAGAAGAGAATCTGGAATAAGTATCGGAATGTCACCAAATTTGGGTCACATCTGAACTATCTCTAGAAGGAAATCTGGAATAAGTATCGGAATATCGCCAAATCTGGGTCACATCTGAACTATCTCTAGAAGGAAATCTGGAATAAGTATCGGAATGTCGCCAAATCTGGGTCACATCTGAACTATCTCTAGAAGGAAATCTGGAATAAGTATCGGAATGTCGCCAAATCTGGGTCACATCTGAACTATCTCTAGAAGGAAATCTGGAATAAGTATCGGAATGTCGCCAAATCTGGGTCACATCTGAACTATCTCTAAAAGGAAATCTAGAATAAGTATCGGAATGTCGCCAAATCTGGGTCACATCTGAACTATCTCTAGAAGGAAATCTGGAATAAGTATCGGAATGTTGCCAAATCTGGGTCACATCTGAACTATCTCTAGAAGGAAATCTGGAATAAGTATCGGAATGTCGCCAAATCTGGGTCACATCTGAACTATCTCTAGAAGGAAATCTGGAATAAGTATCGGAATGTCGCCAAATCTGGGTCACATCTGAACTATCTCTAGAAGGAAATCTGGAATAAGTATCGGAATTTCGCCAAATCTGGGTCACATCTGAACTATCTCTAGAAGGAAATCTGGAATAAGTATCGGAATGTCGCCAAATCTAGGTCACATCTGAACTATCTCTAGAAGGAAAATCTCGGAAGGTATTGATCCTGATTTTGTTAAGGGTCAGAAATTGGGAGTATACCAATCTTCTGAGGTGATGAGAATCTTCATTCTGTTAACGGTCAGAAACTGGGAGTATACCACTCTTCTGAGGTTTTAAGGATGAGAGTCTTCATTCTTGAGAGAAACAAATTTTTAGGAGCTTCAATTGTCCGTTATTCTGTTGGTGGTTGTAACTTCCAGCAGGTGATAAAGGAATTTTTGATGATGACCGCAACTTCCAGCAGGTGATGAAGGAAATTTTGAACGACCTTGGTTTTGACATTCGAATGCACCAAGTGATGATGAAGGAGACTTGCCCCAAGTTCACTGAACTTTTGAGAGATTTGTTGAAATCCTGACTGGACTGCCCCAGGTTAACTGAACTTTGAAAGATCTGTTGAAACCTTGACTGGACTGCCCCTGGTGTGCTGGATAGTGACATATCATGCCCCCTTGTTGATATGAGATTTGTCAATGGAAGTGTCATCTTTTTTGAATTGATTTTATTCACTGAGAGAGCTTTCGTTCGTCGGATATTCGTTGTGTGAATTTCTCCGCTGTCAAACAAATAGCCAGATGCAAACAGTGATATTCAAGTAATGCAAAGTTTATGTTTGTCTCGAAGTTTTGAAAAATGCGTTTTTTAGCAGAAAACTTTTCAAAAGACAAATTCAACACCAGATTTAGAGCAAAGCCTTACAGGAGTCAGGATACCTTTTATAACAGTATGCTTTCGAACTAACCCATGCTTCAATTAGGACTTTTGAAGGGTTGTAACGTGGCCTGGTTCACGGTTTAAGAAACAAAGGATAAAGGCTCAAAGTATATTTGTACCCACCTGCTCTTCGTGATATTCTTCAATCCTAAACTTAGTTAATTGTGCGTCAAATTTGGAACGACTTTTGGGTGATGGTTCACCAATTGAATTTGGGAGGCAGTCATCATCTCCCTTTTTTTTGCAACATTTTTCATGTTGTTGAGGATTTGTAATGACCTTGTTCTTTTGATTTGTTATCCCTAAATTTTGCCTGACTGTTCCTGTTTTCAAGATTACAGTCAGTGGGATGCCCCTGCTTTCTTAAGCCTCCTTTGTAGGTTTTGGCTTAGTGGGCTTTTCTCTTTTGATTGATAATGACTGCCTATGAGATAAGGAACCATCACTGTCTTTTGATTCCAAAGGAATGTTTTTGATGTCATTCGTTGTATTACGAACTGAGAGTTTGCGACTTCAATTACGCATTTTTTTTTGAATTAACTGAGAGACTACCCTGCCCCAGGTTTAAATCAAAGGTTTCAATTTATTTAGAACAGAAAACTCCTACTTCTTTGGCTCGAAGGGGTTGACTAGGGATTATCTTCCTTATAACTCCAGTGTTTGGGAATTGAAAGAAATGCATGTACATCATCAGCAAGGTCTGTTCAAAAGCATAATGTATGAGAAAATGGTATTGTTTCGTCATCCTCCCTCTAAAGGCTTGCAGCTTTTTATCAAGAGTTAAATATCATAAAGAAAGCATAAGAGTAGTGAAAACGAATGGATGAATTCAAGACAAACATATGCAATGCATTAATGAAATAGAGTTTGACATTAATAGATAATTGTTTGAATAACAAAGAGATTACAACTTGAAAATCCAAATGAAACAAAAGTCTCTCGGTTTGAGCTTTGTCACTTCAGGTGGAGAAACCCTTAACAGAAGATTTTCATCTCGCCATCGGGCATGAATCTCAGCACTCCAATGTCAATCAGATCTTGAATCTTGTTCTTCAAGGCCCAACAGTCGTCGGTGTCATGTCCCGGGCTATAGGAGTGGTATACACAAAATGCGTCGGGACGATAGCTAGGAGCGGAGGTATTGGGCTTCCGAATAGGATCCCTCAAAGCAGTCAGGTTGACCTCCAACAAGCGTTCCAGTATTAGAGACGACGGTATGTCAGTCTCAGTGAACTGTCTTCCCGACGTATTTTGCTTACGCCGATTACCCCGTTGATGCTGACGAGGTTGTTGGTGGGCTTGTGACCATGAAGCAAGTAGAGGAGCTTTTCCCTTATCTTCTTGTCTGGAAGGGGGTTGAATGATGACTTGCTCTTCAACCTCAGATGTTTGCCCCACTTGGTTGTCCCGAAGCAGTTGGTTGACGAGAACTCTGAGTTCCTCTTGTCTTTGAGCCAAGTCCTGGATGAGAGCCATCTGGCCCACCAGTTGCCCCATCATTTGGATCCTCATTGCAGTCAGCTCAGACCGAAGCTCTTCCAACTGATCACTCCTGGCATTGCTTGAATTCCCCTGGACCAAGCCCCTTATGAGGAGAGCTTTCACTTCTTCTTGCCCCTGGGACAGGTTCAAGAACATTTCCTGAAAATGAGCATTTTGGTCTTGGATATCCTTGACATTCCTCTCTAGAGCCATCCCTTACTGAAATAAACAGTAGGAGAATAAGGAAACCTGAAAAGAAAAAACTGTTATGATGCAATGCATGATATGTGAATGCATGTTTTCAAAGATCTCTCGGGGTAAACACAAGAAAATGTTAGAGGTTGAACTTCGATCTTTGATTGGAGCACTTTGCACCGGTGGATGTCTTTCCACAAGAATCAAGCTCACCATGTCAAGTGGGTCATAGCCCCTGATTCAAGTTGTTGCACTTGATCTTTGATGGAATTCGTTTAGAGGAGGAAACCTCTGGCCTCTTGGTAGACGTCTGGTTCAACGTGACCCTGCATCAATAGACCCTCGAGATCCTTGAAATGGTTATTGAAAATGCTATGGTATGATGTCATGATGTTATGTACATGTATGCAAAAGCAAGTAAGTGTATATACAGGTAATCATATTCACACAAAGCAAACAAGTCCTTAGGTTTAGGCTTGCATGGGGTTTGTAGGTAAGTACCCTCTTGAAGTTAGTTGGCTCATCCTGTCCTAATATAGAAAGTGGGTTCTAAGGAGCTCAATATCATTGGATTATTTTCTGTGTTCATTGTTTTGGTTTAGCAACTTAACTGACGACCAAAATATTCCAAGAAAACAACCCTCAATGAGTGTAGTATCGAGTATCTACCAACTTCGGACTGCACCAAAGTCGGTCATCTCACTACCCCTAAAAAGGCTAAGATGGTCAATTAAGGTTCTAAGAGTTCGTTAGTGCTTCACGACATCACTCAGCGGCCCCGTACTCTCCTTGATTGAACTCAAGGGTTACCGGTACTCACAAATATGTCACACTAACATAGCTTACTGCTTCAACCGTGTCGGTATACCCCGCACAGTTCCCTCACAGTTTTATTGCTATTTACCTAAAAAGGTGCCCCCAAATCCGGATGTAGGATTTATAACAAACCCAAACAAGGAACCAACAAGTAAAGCAATCAAAGCAAGAATGTAAAGGTGATCTAAACCCTAAGGTAACCCCACTTTTAAATTTCTCCCCAGCAGAGTCGCCAGTTCATTGATACGGTGGGAGAACTGACTTGAGGTTTTGCATTTGTATTTTCACTTGTTTGGTTTAGCAAGAGTCGCCACCGACTTTTTATTTTATCCTAAAGGAAAGGTTAAAAAGCACAGGAAAAACCTTTGAGATGTTTTCGTGGGTTCGGGGGGTAGATTATGAAAAGGGAAGGTGTTAGCACCCTTTTCATCCATGGTTATCCATGGGCTCTTAGTTACTTGTTTTAGATCACTTGCCTTGCATTTTCAATTGTTTGAAATGGTGCTTTGTGTGTGTGTGGTTTTGAAAATGTTTTGAAAAAGATGCCTTGTCTAGGCAACCCTTGTAACAATTCTTTACTCGAATGTTTTACAAAAGGTGTTTGTCTTTTTGAAAAGATGTTTCAAGGTTTCATGTATGAAAATGTGATGTTTGCGAATGTATTTTTGTCTAGGAAAATAAATCCTTGACGAATGCCGGGAGCTTATCCTGGGCTGATGTTGCGAAAATACCGGTAGGAGAAGATAACTCCGTTGGGGAATAAACTTGGCGAATAGATTACTCTGCGGGGAAAATTACTCTAGCGATCTTGCTGGGGAAAATACTTTGTGGGAAGAGAGGTACTTCGCTGAGATGTTGTATGAGAACTCCGTTGGGGATACCATTGTTGAGTTATGTTTGGGAGGTTTGAGGAATTCCGCTGGGGATAGGAATACTTCGCCGAGGACGATCTTTCCGTGGCAATTAGCTGAGGATAACCCAGTTATAAGCTCTAGCGAGGAATAACCTTCTGAATAAAGACGGGGAGAGATATGCTCTGCAAAGGATAAGCTTCCAGAATCTACTGGGGATAAGCTTCCTACTGGGGAGATGATTTAACTCTCCTGGGGAGACTTTGGACTGTACTGGGAAGGGCTCCGCTGGATGTCTAGATTCTGCCGAGGAACAATCTTAGATCAAGACTGCCGGGGATGCTTGTTGAGGGTGTTTGTAGACTCTACTGAGGAATGTTGAGATCCGCTGGGGAGAATCCAACGTCCATAAGGCTGACTGAGTAGGCTAATTCTGCTTGGGGAGAGTATGTTGACTTGCTGGCTCACTCTCTGGGGAATTAAGGCATCTTGGTTGTTCTTCAGCTGAACCTACCTTGGTACCTTGGTGGATAGAGCAATTAGATCGCTTAGACGACTCATTATTGCCCCAGTTTCAGTGGGAGAAGGCACCTGTGGGGGTAATTGACAAATCTTCTGGTAGACAGGTGACGAGATGCCAGGACATAGTCGTATGCTTTGATCCCTAATTTTTGCCTGGACCGCCCTTTCGGGTTTTCAGTCCACCGGGATACCCATTTTTGCCCAAGCCGCCTTTTCAGGTTTTCGACTTGCCGGGTGTACAGATTTTTTTTCATTTCATCCCTTATTTTTGCCCGAACCATTTTGGTTCGTCGGGAAGCCCTTATTTTTGCCTAGGTATGTCAACCTAGCGGGTCTTTGATTATGCGCAGTATTTTTTCGACTATGTCCATGCTCTCAGGATGTAGGGAGATGCCCCTGTTATTGATATTGCGTTGCCGTACCACTAGAAGATGTCTGATCAGGCAAGATTCATTGTCGGAATGCCCCAGGTGATCCAGATGGAGATTTGCCCCAAGCTGGTTGGCCTTTTGAGAGATTCTCCGAATCTTGATTTAACTGCCCCAGATGATGGACAATGATCATGTTAGCCCCTTGGTTGGGAGTGCTTTTGCCCATAAGATATTCTTCGTGCGAATTTCTTTGCTGTTCAAACAAATAGTCATATGTGCAAGCAATGTTATTTCAAAAATGCAAAGATTATGTCTGTCTTGAATTTTTTTGAAAATGTAGTTTTGTAAAACAAATGAATTTTTATAGAACGTGATGTCAACTCGTTATTTTACCGCAAGCCTTAAGGAGTCAGGATACCTTTCGTAACATTATGCTTTCGAACTAACCCATGCTTCAACTAGGACTTTTGAGGGTTATAACGTGGCCTGGTTCACGGTTTAAGAAACAAAGGATAAAGGCTCAAATTTTATTTGTACCCACCCGCTCTTCGTGATGTTCTTCAAACCTAAACTCAGCTGATCGTGCATTAGACCTTGTTGCGTCTTTGCTTTGATATACCAGTGATGGTTCGGATACTGACGATTTATTTTGAATAGGCAGTCATTTTCCCTTTTTTTTGTTGAGGGTTTGTATGACCTCTTTCTTTTTTGATTTTATGATCCCTATTTTTTGCTTGAAATGTGTCTTTTGCGATTACAGTCAGCGGGATGCCCCAGTTTTGTAAGTCTCCTTATTGATTTTGACTTAATGGGCATTTATTTTGAGGGGTAATGATTGCCTATCTTTTATGATTATTCGGAACCATCACTGTCTTTCGTTTTGTAAGGACCTCTTTGGTGCCGTTCGTTAGGCACTTGGGTCAGCTGAGAGAACTACCCTGCCCCAGGTTATGATTAAGGGTTTTAATTTTCGAAAAGAAAAACTCCTACTTCTTTGGCTCAGAGGGGTTGACGAGGGATTATCTTCCTTATAACTCCAGTGTTTAGGATTTGAAACAATGCTTGTACCTCATCAGCGAGGTCTGTTCAAAAGCATACTGTAAATTATGGTATCGTTTTCGTCATCCTCCCTCAAGAGGCTTAGAATTATTAACCGAGAGTTGAACATCACAAAAAAATATGAAGGCAATGTGAACATAGTGAAAATGATTGGATTAATTCAAAAACAGACATATGTCATGCATTAATGAAATAAAAGAGTTCGCTATGACATTTAATTGTTCGTATAAGCAAAAAATTACAACTCAGAAATTCAAATAAACAAAAGTCTTCAATGATTGGGCAAAGGAGCATGGATTATGTTTGGAGTCTCTGACGCTTCAAACTGAATCTCTCCGGCGTCGATCATGTCTTGAATCTTGTTCTTCAAAGTCTAGCAGTTGTCCGTAGTATGACCCGGGCTATCGGAGTGGTATGCGCACCTCTCATTAGGATGGTAGTTGGGAGCAGAGGTGTTTGGATTCCGGAGAGGAGCCCTCAAGGTAATCAACCCTGCCTTCAACATTTTCTGTAGCGCTTGATCCAATGACATGTTGATTTTAGTGAATTGTCTCTTGGGTGCGACCTCCTTACGTTGATGCCCCTGTCCCCGTTGAGCAGGCCTAGGATTAGAGATCTGGACTGCCCCTACATGTTGATCATGGCGACCCTTTTGGCTGTACGCAGCATTGGCCTCTTTCTTCCCAGTGTAAGGCTTTTTGTGAGTATCAGAAGGTGCAGCTTCTTGGATCTTTCCAGCCTTGATGCCAGCTTCGATCCTCTCCCCGGTCAAGATCAAATCGGTAAACCCAGCAGAAGAATTCCCAATCAGATGGTTGAAGAAGGGACCAGACAGGGTCCCCAAGAACATGTCAATGAGCTCATGGCCAGTCAAAGGCGGTTGCACCCTTCCATCCAGATCTCTCCACCTTTGTGCATATTCCTTAAAACCTTCACCTGTCCCAAGTGACATACCCTGGAGTTGGGTACGCGTAGGAGCGAGGTCGACATTATACTGATACTGCTTATAAAAAGCAGTAGCCAAGTCCTCCCAATTACGAATAGTGGTTCCGTCCAGCTGATAGAACCATTCGAGTTGAGTCCCTGAAAGACTCTCCTGGAAGAAATGGATCCATAGATTCTTATCTGCCGT
Source organism: Vicia faba (assembly GCA_948472305.1). Classification (NCBI taxonomy): domain Eukaryota; kingdom Viridiplantae; phylum Streptophyta; class Magnoliopsida; order Fabales; family Fabaceae; genus Vicia; species Vicia faba. The sequence goes on from OX451736.1 coordinate 1,504,470,806, forward strand.
GTAGGGCTGGATCTTCCTTGCGTAGGAACGGAGATGCAACTTAGGACAGGAAGCCCCGTCGTACTTTACAAAGGCAGGTGCCTTGAACTTGTGAGGGATCACCACCCCAGAAGATAAACCTAGGTCACCAAAGTCCAGCCCAGGCACACGTTGAATCTCCATAGCATTCAACCGGTCTTCCAGCTGTTTGTACCTGTCCTCCGCAGGAGGGTACTGCTCATCATTGAAGTCTGTCTCAATGTCAGAGACCACGGGACTAGGAACCCTTCCCTCTTGGTGACTGCCTTCCCCAACAGATGGAGTAGTCCGCTCAGCTTCATTCTGCAGTGTGTTCCCAGATCTGCGTCTAGGGTTGAACAAAACAGTCCTCTTCTTCTTCTTCTTCAAGAGCAGAGTCTTCAATTCCTGTTGTCCTTGTGCTAAGCTCATGACCAACTCCTGAAACTGGGCGTTCTGGGCCTGGAGGGCCTTGATAGCTTGTGAATTGGATGACTCAGGATTCATGATGACTGCTGAAATAAACAGCGAAGAAGGTAAGCAACCTGTAGAGAAAGGGTACCTATTATGCAATGATATGTATGATATGCATGCGATGTTTTCAAGGATCTCGCGGGGTAAACAAGAAAATCGTTAGAATTCGAATTTGGTTGCTTGATTGAAGGCACTTCATATTGTGGAGAGTCCTTCTTCAAGAGTCAAGGCTCACCATATCGAGTGGGTCATAGCCCCTAACAACCTTGGCTAGAGGAAAATAAATCCTCTTTGCCCCTTGCTAGACGTTTGATTCATCATGACCTGCATCACAAGCCCTTGAGATCCTTGAAATGGGTTAGTCCTTATGCAGGATGTATGCAATGGTATGATGTTATGCTATGCATGGGGTAATGTAGGTAAACCCTGTTATGAGTCCCAATTAAGGACTATAAACAAAACCTGCAAGAAACTCAAGTGTCAGATAACAAGCATGCAAGTAGTCAAGTTTTAAGGCACACAAGTCACACCACAACCCTTAGAGTTTAGGCCAGCATGAGGTCTAGGTATTACCCTCTTTCAGTTTGTTGGTTAAGACCTGTCCTATCAGAAGTAACCGGGTTCTAGAGGATCCCAATATCACTGGATTGCTTTCATTGTTCATCGTTTCGATTTAGCCACTGAACTGGCAACCGAAATATTCCAAGAAAACAACCCTCAATTGAGTGTAGTATCGAGTATCAACCAACCTCGGACTGCACCAAAGTCAGTTATCTCACTACCCTAAAGAGGCCAAGATGGTTCAATTAAGGTTCCTAAGGTCAGTTGATGCTTCACGACACCACGCGGCGGCCCCGTACTCTCCTTGACTGAACTCAAGGGTTATCGGTACACACCAAAGTGCCACATCAACGTAGCAGACTGCTTCAACCATGTCGGTATACCCCGCACAGTTCCCTCACAGTCTTGTTGCTACTTTCTAAGAAGGTATCCCCAGATTCGGGTTAGGATCTATAGAACTCCCAAGACAGTCCCACAATTTAAAGCAAACAAGTCAAAGCAATTGAAAACACAGTGATCTTAGTCCTAAGGTACACCTCACTTTAAAATACGTCCCCAGCAGAGTCGCCAGTTCTGTGATCGGTGGATCTGGAACTGACTGTTTAACGCTGGTTCGCTAAATGTCGCGGTAAGCAAGAGTCGCCACCGTCTTTTATTTTCTCCAACATGGAAAGGACAAAAGCACAGAAAAATTCCTTATTGAGATTAGTTCTCGGTTCGGGAGGTAGATTTATAGAAAGGGAAGGTGTTAGCACCCTTTCTATCCATGGTTATCCATGGGCTCTTAGATACTTGCTCATTGTGTTTTCAAAATGTTTGTTTGCTTTTCAAGGTGAGTGGGTTTGAAAAAGTTTCTTTGAAAGTTTCAGATCGACTCTTGTATCAGTCCTCAAGAGTGTTTGAAATTTTTTTTTTTGAAAGCTTTTTGCAAAGTGTCGGTGTGAAAAGAAGTTTTTGATTTGTTTTGAATTAGAGCAAGTATCTACGAGTCATCTACCTACCCTAAGGAATTAGTCTGTGTAAATGTCCTTAAGGTAGTGCCATCCCACCATTGAGAGGTAGGTAGCACCACCGTTGGAGGTGTTCGGGTCAATTTGAGGGTTAGGGACAGTGTGGTCACCGAGCAATAGTAAGATACCTTAGAAGCTACCCTTATGCCATTGATCTTTTTATTCCGAGGCAACCGTTTCGAGGCAACTGTTCTGAGGCAACTTGTTTCGAGGCAACTAGATCAATGGAACATAAGGACTCACTAAGACGTCCTATACTCGACGACCACGTTTCGAGGGGCAAGGCAACAGTGTGATCATCAGAGCAACGGTAGGACACCTTAGAAGCTACCCTTATGCCATGTTCATGGACATAAGGACTTACTAAGACGTCCTGTACTCGACGACCACGTTTCGAGGGGCAAGGCAACAGTGAGGCGTACCCTAAGAGTGGTGTGTGAATTGTGTGTCATTTTCAGTTATTATTTGTCTTGTCATGCATTGGGTGAGCTACGCTTTGATTTTATTTGAGCATACATTCTTTCATGTGATTAACAGTTTAAAGGGTGCGGAAATTAAAATGCGAAAAATAAAGGTCCTACGCTATTACAAGGCGCGGGTCTACATCGCCAAATTAACAAAGACCCGATTTTGAAATAAAAGTGCGGAAAGTAAATGTCCTAATTACTATTACAAAGCTTTGGGGCAACTACATAAATTTAAAATGAAAAAAATAGAAGCAAACGTGCGAAAAGAAATTATAATCGAAGGTGCGAGGGCGTTGGACCCTTTAAAGAAATTAAATATGAAATTACAAATTAATTAAAGAAAAGAACTTATTTTTTGATGTTTTTGTATTTAAGGGAAATAAAGAAAATTAATTGAAATTATAAATTAAATAAAAACTTAGTTCTAAATTGTTTTTAGTTATTAAAGAAAATATTTAAGTTTGAACCTAATTTACTAATTGTTTAATTACAAGAAAATATTTTTTGACCTTTTTTATGGTTTTATGAAATAAAATAAAAAAAGAATTAAAAATGTCAAAAGAAAAAAGCCTAAGTCTAAATTTGTTTTTATTTATTGTGAAAAAAGGTTAAAATTAACTAATTAAACTAATTAATTTGTTAGTATTTTATTTACAAAAATAATTACTAAAGTGAAATTAATAATAATAATAATAATAATTACATTTTTTTTTGTTTTTTTCTGAATTTATGAAAATAATTATTTGTGAACTAACTAAATAATAATAATAATTAATAAAAGGAAAAAAAATAAGAAAAGAAATGCTAAACCAAGGAGGTGAAGGCCGGATTTTGGAGGTTCAAAATCATCCTTAGGTATCAAAAATTCCATCTAAGCCCATGGTTGTGATCGTCCATGTCTCCTGATCACGTCTATGCTTATGGTTTGTCCCAATTTCACCTGTAGACAAAATAACTAAAAACAAAACCAACGAACTCTAGGCACGGGTATTGTTATACGAAGCCTAAAAATGAAATTGAATATAGCAGTTACATTGGAAATTAGGCATGGAGTATGAATATGCTATTATTTTCCAGAAAAAGTGCAAGAATAGAGAAATATGATTTCGTGTACAGGGGTGAGTTTGAGACAACTTACAGCGCTTGGTAGTGGACCTTAGGACGCGTTTGTGGTTGCTTTGGCTTCAGGGAGTGGCAAGGAAGAAAGCCACGTGCTTGCTTTGATCTGAAAACGTTTGCAACACCGCTTTAGATCTCTCACTTTTTTGGACAAATTTTGAACTTTTCCTCTGGCCATTTATGCACACTCTCCTTTTTTTCTAGGTTCTGAATGAGGCTTGCAAGGCTTGTATATATAGGCTTGGATGAGAATCAGTCACATTAAGGAGCTTTTAAGCCTTGCAATGAAGTTTTGATTTTCTCCATAATCACCATTGAAATAACTTGCCATATTTGCTCCAAATTTGAATTTTTTTGCTTGAAATAGGTCATGAACGAATTTGGTATATGTTTTATGGTGTATCAAAGCTATTCAAACCACAAAATATCCTCCCATTAATTTTCTTGATTTTTATTTGAATTTTAAAGATTTAAAATGAATTAAATCAAATAAAATTAAACAAAAATAGAAAAATTAATTTTTATTCTTGAAATAAAACATGGGACGCGTGGGAGGTATGGCAAAGCTGAATCAAGTGGAAAAAGTGGGCCCCTTTTGTCAAAAATGAAGTTTCAAGGATAATTGACTTTGTCCCTTTCACAAAACTTTTCCAACTTCTCCAATGCATATCTTGCTCAATTTTGAAGCTATGAACATGTTCTTGGACATTTTGGAAAGGTCTTGAAGTCCTCTAACCAATGCCTTTGGTCCCATGTCATTTTGATTTACCAATATCAAGTTATGGTCTTTGACTTAAAGTGCCTTTTTGTTGACTTTTGAAAATGACCTATAATGTTGAAATTGATAACTTTTTGTGAGAGTATTTCTTGGACTTGGAATGTGAAGATGAGTTGTAGGAAATGCCTTCCCCTTCAAAATGAGCATTGGATGGGATTTTTCTGATGAACCATGAAAAAGTTATGCCTTGGTCAAGGTACAGTTGACTTTTCAGCTGTCCAAAAATAGAAATTTTTGACACCTTGATGATTTTTGAGCCATGCTTGAGGAATCATGATCAAGATTTGACCAAATGATGATTGTGGCTTCAAAATAAGATGTTGACCAAAAATTTTGACTTTTGACTGCCAAATGACCATTTTGCCTCTGCAGTTGATTGTGAAGCAATTAGGGTTTTTGACTGTGCAACTTGACCTTGTGAGCCTTGAAACTTGACATGTAGGTGCTTGACAATGTTTATAGGCATGTGGGACTTGATTGGACCATTGAAAACCTCAACTTCCTTGAAGGAACAAAAACCTTAATTTTGACTGGCTTAGGAGGATGGTTGACTGTGCAATCCTTGGAGTAGCCTTGAACCATTTGAGGTGATGCTTGGCAAAACTTTTGAAGAATATGGGAGGGAAAATTTTGGGGTACAACAACCGTCACTGACAAACCAGAAGATTTGTGGTTTATCTCTTCTCCTCTCTATGTATTTCTCTTTTGTTGGGTTTGTAAATAAATTTTACTCCGAACTTATGTATATTTGTCACCCATGGTGTTATATAAAACTTGCTTTACAAAACTTTATAGATTATTGTCTTAGATTTTTGCTCTATGTTAGATATTTGAGTCGTTATAGAGATATACTGCTTAGATTCTTATCTAGGATGATTATCTGTTAGTTTCTGAACTCTAGAGATATATTTAGAGCTGACATCTACTTGGGTATCAGAGCTTAATGTGTCTGTGTGGTTGTGCTGTGCTGAGAGGTCGTCAGTGCGATTACATAGTTATCTTCTGTGTTGTTGAGGAGGAAGAGAGATCATTTCCTTGGTGATACAGCCGGTCTCTTAATTTGGGTTAGAAATGACTTAGGTTGTGAGTGATACATAGTGACATTGATGAGTATTGTTAGGTTGAATGAAACTGGTCAGTAGATTTAAGTCTGTGATGAGTGGAGTATATGCAGGCTTGATAAGTTCTTCCTTAGTTTTTACTTTTGTTTACATTTATTTTATGTTGATAACATTTTATTTACAAACCCATTTATCCCTAAACTCATTAACGAGAGATTTTCGATTGGCAATTCAATAACCAATCTCTATGGCTGCGATTAATTCCTGGATAAATATTTCCAAAACTTTTGTTGCTTTCCGCTACACCGCTTCCAACAAAATGGCGCCGTTGCCCGGGGTTGGTTTTATTGTTTTCGCATTGCGATAATTCTTTTGTTTTTGAGTTTTGTAATTAATATATATGTTGTATACAAATTGTACATTAACTTGTATATGATATTTGTGCATACATGTGTTTTCACGTATTGTTGTAAATTGTCTCATTTTCGTAACATTTGTTTGATTGTTAAGACACTTTCTTTAGGTTTGCACAGTGTTACAATACCATGTCATGATGAGAGGAGGTTACTAGCTCTCACAATAAAGGCGTCGAGCTTATGACGTAAAACAAGCATGTTTGTTTGTATTTGTTTATGTGTGTGGTGATTTGTGCTTTAACAAGTTGAAACAAGGAAATATTCTAAATTTCAAATCTTCACTTTTCAACTTGTTAATTCATTTTCACCCGGTTTTCATATTGTTATTTGTATTTGTTTTGATACGTAAATTTGTGTTTTCCGAAAGCTTGTCGTGTTTAGCTTGAGGAGTTTTCTTCATTGTACATATTGTAAATTTTGTACATTGAAATTTTATAGGAGTATTAATTTTCTATTTCTTTTGTTGTTGTTTGGACACGATATTGGTTTGATAGCTTGAAGTCGCTTTTGGTGATTTTCCAAGTTTGCGTGTTTCAACTTGCAAATGTGTGGTAATGATTTTTTTAAAGTGTTGTACGCGTTCGAGGTATGCGTTTATCGCTTTCTATACTTTAGCATATTCAAGATACTTAGACTTTTTACAATTTTTATGCCATTCATTCTTTTGTACACTTGTTCATTTATGAATCACTTTAGTTCCTACCCTTTTTTGTGAGGTAGCTTTCCATTGTTCACATATGCTGGAGACCACAATTCTTGTTTTAATCGGATTTTATTATGCTTAATATTTTGTTTGTGTTGATTGTATGAATGATTGAACATGATCAAGGCATTTTTTTTGTTTCATTTGGAGCACAACTACCTTGGCTAAATAAGTCAATTCACCTTGTGAGTGTGTGGGATCATTAGTAACCCCTTTGATCTTTTTCTCGATATCCATGTTGTATTTGCTAAATGGTTGTCTTTGAGTGTTTAGTTTCCATTGTTGCATGGATGTTAATTTGTTGTTTTCTTGAACCCTCAACAATTGTTTTGGTTTGAATTTTTACTTTGCCTTAGAAAGTAGGGAGTATTCACTTTAATGTATGGTTGAATTCAAGTTAGGGAGAAAAATGATTGGGCATTTATTGTTTGATTGCTATGAGGTTGAAAAGAAAAAAAAATTGAGAAAAGAAATGAAAAAAAAGTGATAGAAAAAGAAAAAAAATATAGAAAACATTTGAAAAAGAAAAACAAAAAGAGTATGGAATAATGTTGTTTTGAATAAGTGATGTGTGTCGGTTTGAAATTTGGGATATAAAAGAAGTTTGATTGAAATTCTATTGTTTGAAACTTTGTAGAAGTAATTACTCCCTTAGGTTTAGGCAAGTTTTTGTTTCGATTAGCTTTAGGACTTATCACTTGTTTGTTAACCAATCCACATTACAACCTTGAAAAGCCCTTGAGATTCTTGCTTTTATATTTTCAATGTAAACTTTTGGATGAATGCATAATTTAGTCTACTGTTTCCAAGATTGTTGGATGAGTGAAAATACCCCATTTTTGTGTGTTTTTCATCTACCGATGAATATGTTTCCTAGGTGTGATTCATTTGTGACCAAGTATTGTTTTAGAATGTTTAGCATATTCTTTGTATTTAGCATTTGTTTCATGTTTATGTTATCGTCGTAGTTTAGTGGTAAGTATGTTTCTTCGTGTGTACCGTTTTTCAATTGAACCATTGCATTTGTTTTCTGCTTTCAAAACCTGTTGACTCGTAATTCTTTAATTATCATCATTTTCTTCTTTAAGTCTATTTGACTTTGTTTGAGGACAAACAATGATTTAAGTTGGGGAGAGTTTGATAAGTGAAAATTGTAGCTATATTTGTATATAAGTTTTTTTGCACTTATCGAATTTTTGTTTGTTAATATTGTTGAATAAACTCGACTTTTGTGTAAATACATTTAGTTTGTCTTTATTTATGTTTTTGTGTACATAGTGTATCGTTTGATAGTTTTGTATTTATTTTGTAGGTATTTGAGCATTGTTAGAGCAATAGGAATACAACTCCAAGATGCATTTTTGGATCAATAAAGGAATAAGGCCAATATTTGAGCCATTTGAAGTTGCAGAGAAAGCAACAGAAGTGCCTTCCTGTCAGGGATCGTCGGGAGAAGGGAAGTTGTCGCCGGGTGAAATTTTGAATACCAATGTTGATAAAAGCTCTGCCTTGCTATGCTGTTGCATCGCTGGGCGAAGAGAAGATGCATCACCGGGCAACGTGAATCTGTCGTCGGGCGAAAGAGGTTATTTGTTTCAGTTGAGGACGTGGCTTCTCCTGGTCCTTGTATATAAGAGTTATCGCCAGGCGATGCTTTTATTTCGTCGGGCGATGGTTGCTGACCAGATTTTCCTTATATCTTTCATTTTGTTTCATTTGTTTGGTGTTGGTTTTGGGAGAGATTTTTGTTCTCTCAACTCCATCCACTTCATTTTTGTAGTGGATTAGCTTAGAAAACAACACTAGGCATTTGCTTATGGATGATTGGAGGTGGATTTCTCATTGATCGGCGCTTACAAACCGGAAGATTTGTGGTTTATCTATTCTCCTCTCTATGTATTTCTCTTTTGTTGGTTTTGTACATGTATTTTACTCTGAACTTATGTATATTTGTCGCCCATGGCGTTATATAAAACTTGCTTTACAAATCTTTGTGGATTGTTGTCTTAGATTTTTGCTCTGTGCTAAAGATTTGAGTCGTTATAGACATTTACTGCTTAGATTCTTGTCTAGGATGATTATCTATTATTTTCTAAACTCTAGAGATAGATTTAGAGCTGACATCTACTTGGGTATCAAAGCTTAATACCTCTGTGTGGTTGTGCTGAGAGATCGTCGGTGTGATTACATAGTTGTCTTCTTTGTTGTTGAGGAGGTAGATAGATAATTTTATTGGTGATACAGATAGTCTCTCAATTTGGGTTAGAAATTACTTAGGTTGTGAGTGATACATAGTGACATTGATGAGTATTGTTAGGTTGAGTGAAACTGGTCGGTAGATTTAAGTCTGTGATGAGTGGAGTATATGCAGGCTTGATAAGTTCTTCCTTAGTTTTTACTTTTGTTTACATTTATTTTATGTTGATATCATTTTATTTACAAATAAATTTATCCAAAAACTCATTAACGAATTATTTGTCGAACGATAATTCAATAATCAAACTCTGTGGATACGATAAATTCCCGGATAAATATATCTAAAACTTTTGTTGCTTGCCGCTATACCGCTATCAACAGACCACAAATTAGGGTTTTGGTTTTATCAAGGATAAGTGGACTTGTGATGCCTCAAATGACTTTCATGGTTCATTATAGGTCTCCAAGAATGCTCATACCAAGTTTCAAGTCTGGCACCACAAATTTGGTCAATCAATTGCTCATATGACTAAAAATCAACTATATTGGGTAAAAAGTCAACTATGGTCAATATACAGTTAAACTTCATGATTTTTGGCCAACATCAACATCTTGAAGTCATATTCATCAATTGATCAAGTGTTGATCGCAATTCCTCAAGAAAAGCACTCAAATCATCAAAGGGGCAAAATTGTAAAAATTAGGGTTTTGACTGAGAATGACTGATCATTAACTTTTGACCTAGTACATGACCTAGTGACTTAAAGCATGATCTTAAAGACTCAAACACAACATGTTGACCTAATTTCATGGCTCAAATCATTTCTCAAGATCAATGGATTGATAGTTGAAATTTGATCAACTGATGAAAAGTCAACTAATACACAAAAAGTCAAACTTTGACTTTTTTATCAGCATTGAATTTCAAAGACCAAAATTCATCAATAAATTCAAAAATATCAAACTTGATCATCAATAATCAAGAAAGTCAATAAAGTCAACAAAAATTCAAGATTTTTAATACTTAGAAAATTCTAAGTGTTTTTTAACACTGATAATTTCACTACTTCATGACAATTTTTCACCATGATGCAAGATGATTGAAGGAAAACTTTCAACATGAAAGTTGTAGATCTTTATGAATTTTACAACTTTTTCCATTAGGGTTTATGTCCAAAAAATGTGTACATTTGAAGATATAAGCTCATAAACTCATGACATTTTTCATAAAACACTTGGTGAAAATTTTAGCAAGTTTAGGCAGATTTTTGTCCTAACTTCTTGGCCAATTTTCACCTAGCTCAAATTTGATTTAGCCAAAGTGGTAAACATGAAGGTTGTAGACAATGTTTCAAGCTTTCCAAAATGTCTAATAACTTGAAGAGATCATGCTTGAGATAAAAGTTTCAAAGAGAAGAAGTTGGGCATCCATTCTTGAATTACAAGTCATTTTCTTGATGAACACGTAATTCGATCTCAATGCTATGCTGAATAATCTTGCTTTTCAGGCCTTCTAACTTGTGTATCTTCCAATAATTAATGGATTACATAAAATTTTGAGCTATGATCCAAGTGATTTAAGCACTGTCCAAGTCAATTTTCCATTTTGGGGAGAAAGTTAACATTGCTATTCTTGAAAAGCAAACTTTATGCACAAAGTCAATTCTTGAGCCTCTTACTTGTTACCTATGATCAAACTCCATCTACAAGGTCAAAAGAATTGTGATTAAAGTGTTTAACCACTCTATGATCAAAGGTACAAGGCATTGAAACTTGATTTTTCAAGAAAATCACATGTTGAGCTTAACATGTGATTTTAAATTCAGATCAACTTGAGCATTTCAAACCTCTTCTTTATAAATAAAGACACTATTTTCAAGCCAAGGGACAAATTCAATAGCCCCCAAACTCACTCAAACTCCCTAAAACTCAAAATTGCACACAAACCTCCATTGTTGGCATTTATGAACAAAAACTTCAAACACTCAAATCCCTCGTGCGTTTTCACTTCTAATCATTCAAAAAGCATTTATACATCATAAACAACTCATCCCCACCCCTGTCTCACAGTTGTAAAATCATCTTCCTCATCTTCCAAACTCAAAAACAGAACTCTGCACATTGACTTCTCCAGCACGATTCGGGAACTTTCATCACAAAGTAAGATTTGCAATAGCTTCCTAGGACTGTAGTGAAGCTATCTAGATAATTACAACACCTCCAGAAGTGCTCAAACTCCATACACGATTTCTAGTTTTGAGGTAAGTTTTCTCAACTTTGAACTCTCTCTACAAGCGTCATTAATGGTTACTTTGTGAATAAAAAATGTGAACATCATAGCCCTGAAGCTAACCATGCCATTAGTTTTCATTTATGTTGCCTGAGTGATGCAAATTTTGAGTTTGGACTGTCTGAAAATATTATGTTTTATTTGGTACCAACAAAAATTAATGTTCATCTTTGATTTATAGTTTAAGTTATTTACATGGTTGAATTCGTATTAGAAAATGGAGCAAGTTTCATGTTTATACTTTTGCAAATGGTTGAGAAATGAGCAAGATCAGAAATTAAAAAGTCTTGTCAATGGCTTCTGGCGTGAGGTTAGGGATGAAGTTATAATCAGGACTTGGTTTACTTTAAGTTTATTGCAAGTTGTTCTATAAACGGATGAAACAGCTACCCCAGTGGTAGAGGAAGCGCACGTAAGGCATTGAACTATAGGGACCTGGGTTCGAGCCCCAGTGGTAGCCTTTTATATTTTTTTCATGTTTACCCTGAAGATTCAATGCATCAAGTGTATCGCGCGTACCATACAACTTCATGGCCAGACCATCAGATTATTATGCAAGTGGATCCAACGCCTCACATGAGCCAGCCCAGTATGCATCATCATGAACCGGCCACACATAATTAAAACAGGCGCTGGATTCCCGTTTTTGGGCCTAAACTATTTTTGAAATCTCACCTTCCCTTTTGCTAAGACACCACTAGGCCCATTTCTCTTCTTTTTATTTCATTTCTGATTTTTACAAAAAATATCTTTTGGGCCTAGCGGCCTATTTTCTTTTTCACCTCCATTCTACTTTTCAAAACCCCAGTCCAATATTTTTATTTTCTTTACACTTTCTTATTTTTTATTTCATATTTTTATTTAATCAAAAATACCAAAAAAATATATTTCCTTAAATAATTAAAAATATTTTAATTTAAATATTTTATTTTATTAAGTAATTAAATTAAATTCTATTAGTTCTTTTACATTATAAAAAACATTTTCTTAACATTAACATTCAAACTATTTTCTAAACAAATTATTTAGACTCAGGTTTCATTTTCTTTTCAATTAACTTAGATTTTAGGTTTTTGTTAAAATCAATTAACTTCTTTTGTAAATAAAATTAATTAGTCTAATTAGGGTAATTATTAAACCTTTTTCTCCATCAAAAACCCTAAAAATAATTTCCTTTTCTTCTTCATCTTTATATTTTGTGCATAATTATTGTTGTAATTCATATTCAATGATTTGTAATAGTAATTAGGGCTTTATTGCTTTCCTCCCCTAATTTACAAACTTGTACCCCCATTCCCAAAGCATTGTAATAGAGTAGGACATTTAAATTCCGCAATTTATCGTATTCCTTATTATTGCTAGTAATTAGGGTTTGCATGACAAGACTAAAATCAAACCTAGAAAAACCCTAATTCAAAAGATAAAATACTTGAAAACAAAACACTTTGCACACCTTCACCTCTAGGGTAACCCACAATTGTTGCATTGGATAAAAATAGTCATGTCCCTCGAACGTGGGATGTTTTAGCAAAGACCATCAATTAAAATATCGTAGTCCCTCGACGACCCTTCGATGTTGCCTTCGATAAACAATCTTAGTCCCTTACGACAATTGCTAAAACATCTTACAAGTTGCCTTCTATGACTGTACGATGACCCATGCCTGTCCCTCACATATAATGATATGGCTCTCTACCAACCAATGGTAAAATAGCACTATCTAAAGGAGGAGGAAAAGAACAAATACTTTTTGAGTAGGTAGATTGCTCGTAATTGCTTGCTTACAAACAAAACCATTTCCACACTTCACAATTTCAAGAACAAAACTTCTTTTGAAACACTCTCCTTCCAACAAATATTTTCAAAACAAACATTTTGTATACATTCTCAAGGATACAAGAGTCATTGCAAAGTTTCCGCACTAAGGTGTTTTCAAAATATTTCCAAAACAAACATTTTGTATACATTCTCAACGATACGTGAGTCATTACAAAATCAGCACTTTCAAAATATCTTCAAAACATTTTCAACTTACACAAAACACAAAGCATTTTCAAAGTGATCAAGCAATTAGGAGTATGTAGATAACTACGAATGAAAATGGTGCTAACACCTTCCCTTTTCACCCTTTCCTTTATTGGATAAAAGAAAAGTCGATGGCGACTCTTGCTATCCGCAACAAATGCGATAAAACATAAAATACCCAATTCAGTTCTCCCACCCTATCACAGAACTGAGACTCTGCTAGGGAAGATAAAGAACTAAAAGTGGAGTTACCTTAAGATCTAAATCACCTTTATTTATTTTTCTTGTTTGCCTTGTTTGTTTTACATTTATGGGTTATGCTTGGGTTTATTACTTGTAAAGATCCTATGCCCAGATCTGGGGAATATTAGGTAAGTAACAATAGATCGTGGAGACAGTACGACATAGACCGATATGGTTGAAGCGATAGCTACGTTAGTGTAACACATTTGTGGGTACCAGTGTCCCTTGAATTTAATCAAGGAGAATACGGGGCCGCCGATCATTTCTGAAGCTTCAATACCACACACCTATCGATTTCTAGCTCTTTATTTGAGCTCAATAATTTGCAGATTTTCTTCACAAGGTACGGATTCTGCAACTTTCATCTTATGCTTGCATTCACATTTTTATTGGTTGTGGATTTTTGAATTTGTGTTCATCAAAGCATTAGCTGGCCAAAACTTATGTTTGAAGTATAAATTGCGTAAATATGAATTGAAATCGTGCTCTGCAATTTTTTTGTAAAGTGACAAATTCGCGAGTTGGCATTCAATTTTCTCTATTATTTAGCATTCATTTGATGAAGTTCTTGATATCATGATGTAGATCTCCATGAGATCTACACTTTTCATGTTTACGTTTTTGAAGTTCATTGAGGTTTGAGAAAGATGTAAGGCTCTGAAGATCGCTCGTTGAAACTGAAAAAATATGTTAACAAGGGTTTCTGTTTACAGGGACGATGAGGTGTCGTAATTTGATTGAGCATGCCCTTAGTTACTTTTACAGCGCTTTTGGTTTAAAACATGTGTAATAACTTGCATTCATTTTTGAATTTTAGTTTTATTTTTATTGTTTTCTTAAAAAAAAATTTAATAGTTTCATCAACCCAAAAATTATCAAAGAAATACACAAAATATTTTAATAAGTATTTTTCATCACCATATTATTATTTTTGATTTTAGAAATTTCGTGGTTTTTTAATTAAATTAATTAATTGAAAGTATCATTTCTTTAAAGGATTTTTGTTAATAAAATGTGACAATTTTATTTTAATGCTTCCATTAATTCTAAAAATCAACAAAAATTATCTTAGAGTTCATCCCTGCCTTATTTAATTTTAAATTTTTTTAAAATTAATTTTTTAATTGTTCTTGCATTGATTTTAAAATTGTGAAAATATATTGTCCATCTTTTAGGGTTTTCTTACTTATGCTTAAAATTAAATTAAATTTTTCAATTTCTTTCACTTGTAAAAATCAGGAAAAATAATTTTAAGATTCTTGGGAGTCTTAGTATCATAAAAATAATTTTTAATAATCCCCCCCCCCCCCCCCCCCCCCCCCCCGCTTTCCTATTTTTCGTTAAATATTTTGCCTAAGGTGTGTAGTTTGGTGTTTCCATTAGCTAGCCTTAATAATTAAAGACCATTTGCATTTTTCTAAGACTTCCAAGAACCCTAAGAATCCTTTCTGATTTTTATAAGATCTTAAGATTTGTGAATTAATTTGGTTTGAATTTATAATTTTTCTTTCTATTTTTGATGCACTTTATAAGCTAATGTGGCCATTTGATCTTTGGAGTTTGTGTTGAAGTTTTTTTTTTGTTGACTTAAGAGAATATTTTGGATCATATTTTTGACTATATTTTGATCATGGAGATGCCTTAATATCAAATCAATATAATTTAATTTTCACGAGTCCATAAATTGTTGTTGATGATGCTTTGTTGATGCATTATATGTCATAATTTCAAGAAAACCCTAATTTGAGATTGCTTTGACCTTAAATTTGTTTCCTTGCACAATGTTTGACTTTTAAGTAATGCTTAAAGGAATGATAATCTCAAGGATAGTCTCTCAAAGGATTGAGATACATTTGACCTCAATTGATCATGTTAACCTTCGTCTTCTAAAGTGATCTTGTGTATACCTTTATTGCTTGTATTAAGAGATGTAAGGAATGCATTTATGCAATCCCTTTGGGAAGTTATTTCTCATTTCTTTTACTTATTTTTCATGGCATGTTTAGGGTCCTAATATCAATTCTATTGATCTATTTAGGCTCCCTAAATTGTATTTGTTATGTTTATCTTTGGGATTAAAGATTCAATGCTTTGTGATATTGGTTTAAGTATTTGCCTTATGCATATCATCTTAATACCTTGGTTCTAATTTTACTTACATCATTAGTGTTTAATTTTGATTTAGTATTTTTATTTAGAATTTGGTGCTATGCTCTTTGATTCCTAGACTTGCATTTGATTGTAAGATCATCATGATGACCTAAAAGAGCCAAATTCTCTTCCTTCTTCAACTTTAGTTTAATAATGATTTGTGCTGAGCCTTTAGGGCATATGATCCATATATTCTCTTAGTGTTTCACCATTGACTTGAGTATTTTGATACCCATTTAACAATGTCCCTCATTCATCTATCTCATGTTTGCACCTTTTTCACTTTTAGAGTTTATTTTTAGAGTTGATTTTGACATAGTCTTGCACTTATGTTTGAATGTGCTTTTAACAAAGGTAATTTAGGGATTTCATAGGTTAGTTAGAGAACACTAATTCTATGAATTTACTTCTGACCTCATCATTACTTAATGGGTCTTGCCATGATCCCTTAACCATTGTACTTATGAGCATTTCATTACACCATTCTATTGGATACTAGTTTGATTGATTTGAAGTTGGTATCTTGTTATAAACAACTAATTAAGTTTATTCTTAGCCATTAGGATAAATATATAACATGTTTATAGTCACACTTATTTTCTTTACCTTACCTTGTTAATACTAACTGTTTTGTTAAGATGTGCAAGGTATTTCATGAGCTTTCATTGCTTTGTATTCCACTTTATTTGTGGGATACAAACTTCGCTTTTGAGGCGATATTTCTTGTTTCTCAAATCTATGGGATGCATACACTTGTGCTATTTTGTGCTTTGTCTATTTGTATTTCCTTACAGGATGTTTATTAGTTGTGTCTTCTACACTACTTGTGATCTACTTTCACATCAAAGCCTTGATGTTTATGTCTGACGACACGACTTCTGACTCGTTTCTTTGTTGATTCTACTTTGTTTGAAGATCTATGGGTTTTGTTACTTTTTAGTTGTTTTCTTGTGGATTTATATCCGTTTGGTACTTTTTCATCTGATTTACTCTTTTCCCACATTTTATTTCTTACCTAGGATTGGGAGTCTGTGCCACTTGGAAGGCAATTCTGGAAGTCCTCACTAGGAGGCCATGTTTTTGTTTGTTTAATAATTGAGCCCGCATTACATTACAGATGATAAGTCCTCAAAAGGAGGCGAGCGAATAGGGTTCATAATTAACTCTTGTACATTCTAGTCTGTGTCATTCCTATGATGACTTTCTACAAGTAGATGCTCTGAACATGTGCCCAAGATCTGAATGAATTTAAGCCTTCAAAGGCTAGTGAAAAGGGTTCCTGAAATTGGATCCTCACGCTTTCTTTAGCTCTTGTTGACCGACGCTGATGCTTAGTGTATGCACACACTATGTCTCTTCCCCCAAATCTTTCTTGCCCTGGTAATTGATACCACGGTTAAGGTCCTTTTATATTCCAACAACTTTATGGCTTGGTTGACTCGGATGATTCGCTCCCCTTGGATATGGCTTGACCCTTAGTTTGATGCTTGGTTGCTTGTCTATGGCGGGACCTACCCCTTTTACTACTTGGCCTGTGCCTTGTAGGTGTTTGATATTCAAGTGATGCTCGAGCTTTCGTTTCTTCAGATGTTTTGCCATCTGTTTGTTTGATTCTTGTCGCAGGATCTGTGATGTTTTTCCATCCCCCTTTGGATGTTTCGTCATCTACTCTCGTGCTCTATCTTATGACAGTATGACTGCTCTTACGTCTCTTTTGTGAGATATTTTACATGCTCCCATAGGATTGCTCAAATAGGATTAGTACTCGAGCTAGACATTAGGGTGGTTATCCATGTATGTCCACTTAGATAGACATTTCCCTTTCAAAACTCAACCATAGAGCCATCATTCTATGATTACACTAGGGCTAGATGTTAGGATAGTCTCCCTTAGTTGTTTTCTTTTCTTTGCACATTGCATCTTAAAATCAAAAAATTTCGTTTCCTTTAAATTAATAAAAATGCCCTCTAACAACTTAAACCCTTTCTTGAAGTAAAAATCACTAACCAACTACTTTTTTTTTTGAAAATCAGCATTTTCTCTTCTAAGAGCATGTTAGTTCCTTTCCACTACTGGTCGTAACTCTCCAAAGGTCGAGCAACGATGGAATGATTGAATTTAACATTGTTCAACTAAAAAACACAAACAAACCAAAACATGTGAGTCGAACTACGACTACTCTGATTCCTTAAAAGGGATACGTAGGAATTGGGGTAGGGCCCAAGCGAGCACAACTTTATTTTCTCTACATTATTTTCTCTTTTCTTTCACATGCATTCCATGTACAACTTAGATATAGATTCTTACGCACTCTTTGATTAGAACAGAAAAACTGAATACCATAGAGTACTACGGGCGTGTAGGGTGCTAATACCTTCCCCTCACGTAACAGACTCCCTTACCCGATCTCTTGGTCGTTCGACATTGATTTCACCCTTCTCATGTTTTCTTAATGTTTACCTTTCCCCTTCGAAGGGATAAAAGACGATCGATGGCAACTTCATTGATTTTATATCAGATGATGGTTTGGCCGGTTATTTCAATGCTAGGATAACAATAAGGAATAAATTGTTCTGAAATCAGCAGGGAAAATTTGGGGTGTGACAGTTAGTTGAATGACCATCCTGAAACTTGCATTTGAAAACTCATTAGATGATTGGTAAAATCAAAGCTTCTCAATGACAAGTCTCATTTGATTTTTGCCAAGTATATCATTCATTTCAAATACTCAAGGCAACCACATATGTGATCAATGATGTTTAAATGATCCACTTAGACCAAAGTTCATGAAAGTTCATTAGAGGATTGATAAGATAAAAGCCTCATAAAAATTAACCTCAAGGTTATTGGATCAAAGGTTTCAAAGTAACATGCTTGGGCTTGCAAACATAGGTTTGGGCCATGAATGATCATTTCTCGAATCGGGACAAACTTAGCGCTATGTTAAGAAATCGTAAGTGGACTTATGTAGAAGTCACACCTATTTTGAGGTCGGTCAATAGAAATTTATGTACTACATGTTAGAGAAATGATATATAAATTATTCTCTAACAACATGTAGCACAAATAAGAAAGGGATAAGACGAAGAGGGAGGGGATGTATAATATGAAATTAGGCTTTCAAATATCATCAACATCATTCATCCATTTTGGTGGATTTGGTTTTTCAACCTATCAACATCCAAGATCCAATGAGATTGAAGAATTTGTCCTAAAATAACACCCAAGTTAGGACCAATCAAAATAATAAAATAATATTCAATAAAACAATATTTAAATGATTAATAAAAGGGAAATAATTGGTAAAATACACAAAGTGTATTAAAACTCCAAATAAAAATCCTAAAAAAATATTAGAGGTCAAACAAAAGTCAATAAGTGTTGACAAATTTTTTTGGAATTTTTAAAAGTCAGAAACTATTTTTTAAAATTTAAAGAAATAAGCAGAATAAACCAAAAATTATGAAAAATAGAAAATCAGAAATAAAAATGAGATGAGGTCACCAATATTTGTCAATAGGTCATTGGGTCCTTCCATAATTTTTCCAAAATTTTAAAATCAATAAAAGTATTTTTAATAACAATTAAAATAAGGCAAACAATACAAAAATTACAAAAATATCAAACATCAAAATAAAAATATGAAAAAATTATTCCCAAAGTCATAAATAATTCAAAGTATTTTTGTATAATTTTTCATGATTTTTGAATAAAAAATAAGAGAGTAATGAATTTTTTAAATTAAAACAAATTTTGTAAAAATAAATCAGAAATAATATGAGGCGTTGGATTTGGCTCATTAAAACACGTCGGCACATCTAATGGCTCAGGAGTGATGATGTATGGTGATCTATGGTCAACAAACGCACACTGAAGTCACAAAATTCAGACCAATCACAATATTTCAATTGTCACACTCTCATTGGTTGAAGAAGACAGGTAGGTCATCTTCAACCTCCAACTACCCTGCAACTAGGGCGAGATCAAGATTCTTAAATCTGTAAATTTAGATGCTCATAGTGGTATCATTGGGTGAGTCTCTTCAAAACGATCACAACCATACCCTCACGCCAAATTTATATAAAGCATAGCTTACTCAATTTGGAAAAACCAATGAGTTTTGAAAATTTTGAAATAAAAAATAGAAGCATCAAATGCATTGATTCACCAAAATCAAGTTAATAGCAGGCATTAACGAACATCATAGATTACTTCAGTAATTTGAGTTAGAAGAATTGGTGTCTTAATCTACCTGAACGAAGTCCAATGAAATTGCTCTTAAACTTGACTTTTCTTGTATATAATAGGGCATGATTTAGCTTGCTTTTTGTTTGAGAAGCTCCACATAAGTTCACTAAAGAAGAATAACACAAGAAATTGAATTGAAAAACAAAGAAAGAGTGAATTCGAAAAATCAGAAAAATGAGTTGTTGAGAGAAAGTGGCAGGGTAATTTTGGCTATCCAAGCTTGAGGAAATGAGTGTAACATGTCCCTCTATTTATAGGAGAGTGAATGGTGAAAAGAACTGGAATAAATAATGAGGTTTGGAGGGAAATTGAGTGAATCCCGAAAATGAGAAAAGTGTGACTTGAACTTGCTCAAAACTCATATAATTCTTGTGTTTCAATGCTCTAATCATGCTTTGTAACTTTCTTAAACATGTTTAAATAAAAAATGCACAGCAAAATGGTCTTTAGAAGCCACAATATGGAAGTTGCAAAGTGACTGAAGCTAAAATTCAGTTTCATGGAAGCAACTTCAAGAGCATGGGGCACACAATGTAGGAAGCTTTATGATCTCATTCTTTTTGCAATGCAAAGATCTCACTACAAATTTCACAATGTGCCAAAAAAGACATAATTTGGATGTTTGAGAAAAAACTTATGTCCATTTGAAATTGTGAAAAACACACGGATATTTTGTACTTAGAAAATTTCTAAATGTTGAACTTCAAAATGACCTATAATGTTCTTTAAAGTTCCATGCCTTTCCACTCAAAATTTGACCTTGATATCTGAAGGTGGCATGAAGTAGACACGTTGAGTTGAATTATGGAATTGAGATCACTCAAAAATCATAAAAATTTAAAGAGTTATGGTCTTTGGAAGAGGATAAACAAATTTGGGGAAATTCACAAAAGACCTATAATCTTTTCAAATCTTAAACCATTTTACAAGCATATTTGAGTCTTGCACATCAAATCAAAGATTATTATGGAAAAATAATGGGCTCAAGGAGATGAAAATTGACCAAGTTATGATGATTTGAAGTCAAACCCTAAAATTCAAAGGCCTTTCAAGGAGACTTATAATCTTCCTCGATCATTAGTGATCTTACATTAAAAATTAGCCTTAGATTTCTAAGGAGATCTTGTTAAGGACTCTTTAAAGAGAATCGTGGCTTTCGAGTCACTCAAAAATATCAAAAAATGAACAAGATATGGTCCTTAGAAGTCAAAAACCTAGCTTAGAGAGTTTAAAAATGAATTGAAACCCCTTTCAACTTTTGATGATTTTTCTAGCACAATTAGATCTTGTCATGTGAAAAGAGGTTGTTGTTGATGATGATTAGAATCCATAGCAAAAATAACCAACTCAAAATGTTGAAAATTGAGAGAGTTATGCACTTGTGATAGCTGGATCTAGCATTTGTTCATATAGGTCAAGTTTATTGAACCAACCTTGAATCTTTTGATCTTTCTTGGCAAAATAAAGCATAATGAATCACAATAGGCCTTGAAATGATATTTTCTCGAGGCACACTCAAAGGTGGAGCTTAAGTCTCAATGAAACTTGTTGAAGAAGACATGGAAATAAACACATGAACCTATCTTCTTGATGAATGCTTCCACTAACTTTTAGGAGATCTTGACCTAAATGAACCGAGGGAACTCCTTGAACCACAAAATTTGATATCATAGGCATATCCTTGAAGCTTGAGCTCTTTTCATCCATTTAAGAAATTGTGATCACCTACAATATGAACATACACAATTCAAGGTGCACACACACACACACACACACACACACAAATATATATATATATATATATATATATATATATATATATATATATATATATATATATATATATATATATATATATATATATATATATATATATATATATATATATATATATATATATATATATATATATATATATATATATTGATGTTAGTCTAAGAAAATATGTGCAAGATACACAATTCAAGGTGCTTGGTGATCCCTCAAGAGCAAACTTAAAGATAAGATGAAGAAAGGGAGAACCAAACCTAATGTGTGATCTTGATGTATTGATAAAATGAGATGATGAGAAATCTTTGGGGCAAAAATTAGGGTATAACAGCTGCCTTTATTTAAGTGTCTTCTATCCGGAGATACAAAGGTTAAAATATTCGTCTCGACGTGATTGAAGATACTTAAATATAAAATAAGCCCTACTTTTGGCCCTAAGATGCCATGAAATGCTTATGATCGTGAATGCAAGCGACCTACTCCCGAAGTGTCATAGAACACCACTGGGGAAGCGGAAGATAAAACAAAAGGTCAAAAAGAGAGTTCGACCAGGAAAATCAATCAATGGGGAACAGAAGAAAAAGCTCTACTGGGGTAAATCCCGAAGAGGAGATAAAGTGAAATCAACTCAATAAATGAGGAAAAAGTAATGGAAAAACAATGATCGACGGATAACTGAGAACTACCCACTCTTAGAGGAGATAGAAAAAAGAGAGTAATGTCGACTCACATGGGATCAGGAATCAACAAACCGAAGGATGAAAATAGAAAAGGTAAGATAATCCTGGCTCAGAGATGACAGTAAACTGAAGTGTGTTCGTTTGGGTATGTTGAAACTTACTAGTGGTATTCTAGAAGAGATCAGGATCGGGCAGAAATCCGATGTTAATTTAGTTGATAAATTGACATTGATCAACCAAGATCAAGGTGGTGAGTTTAGAATTGATGAGAATGATGTTATGAGATTTGGCGATAGAGTTTGTGTTCCTGATGTCGCAGAAATCAAGAAGAGTATATTAGAGGAAGGACATCGCAGTGGGATGAGTATTCATCTGGGTGCCACGAAAATGTATCATGATTTGAAGAAATTGTTTTGGTGGCCGGGAATGAAAAAGGAAATAGCTGAATTTGTGTACGCATGTTTAATCTGTCAGAAATCAAAGATTGAGCATCAGAAGCCGTCTGGATTTATGCAACCGATGTTTATTCCAGAATGGAAGTGGGATAGTATTTCTATGGATTTCGTATCCGGGTTGCCGAGGACTCCTAAGAATTGTGAAGCGATATGGGTTGTGGTGGATAGATTGACTAAGTCTGCCCATTTTATACCGGTGCGAATGGATTACTCAATGGAGAGATTGGCACAGTTATATATTGAGAAAATAGTGAGTTTGCATGGAGTTCCTTCTAGTATTGTGTCAGATAGAGATCCGAGATTCACTTCGAAATTTTGGGAAGGATTGCAGAAGGCTTTGGGTACTAAATTGAGGTTGAGTTCAGCTTATCATCCTCAGACTGATGGACAGACGGAGAGGACGATTCAATCGTTAGAAGATTTATTGCGTGCTTGTGTTTTAGAGAAGGGTGGAGCTTGGGATAGCTATTTGCCATTGATTGAATTTACTTATAACAATAGTTACCATTCGAGTATTGGTATGGCTCTGTTTGAGGCATTGTATGGTAGACGGTGTAGAACGCCTTTGTGTTGGTATGAATCTGGAGAGAGTTCAGTAATTGGGCCAGAGATTGTTCAGCAGACTACTAAAAAGATCAAGTTGATTCAAGAGAAGATGAGAGCTTCTCAGAGTCGTCAGAAAAGTTATCATGATAAGAGGAGAAAGAATTTAGAATTCAGTGTTGGAGATCATGTGTTTATGAGAGTTACTCCGATGACGGGTATTGGTCGAGCGTTGAAATCTAAGAAGTTGACTCCGCGTTTTATTGGTTCGTTTCAGATTACGGAAAGAGTTGGAGAAGTTGCTTATCGTATTGCTTTACCTCCGAGACTTGCGAACTTGCACGATGTTTTTCATGTTTCTCAGTTGAGGAGATACATTCCAGACCCATCTCATGTAATCCAAGTAGATGATGTACAGGTGAGAGATAACCTGACAGTAGAAACATTGCCTATGAGGATAGAAGATCGGGAAGTGAAACAGTTAAGAGGTAAAGAGATAGCATTAGTGAAGGTTGCTTGGGGAGGTCCAGCAGATGGAAATATCACTTGGGAACTGGAGAGCCAGATGAAAGAGTCTTATCCGGAACTGTTCGCCTAAGGTATGTTTTCGATCTTTTAGTGGGGGAGAGTTGTAACACCCCAGTTTCAATTATTTGATTTATTTAATTGGGAAATTATTTTATTAGAATTAATAAAATAAAAAGAAATTATTTATTTTGGAATATTTGAAGAAAATAAAAGAAATAAGGAATATTGGGTTTTTAAGTTATTGGGCTTGGATGTTGTTAGTAAAGAGTGGGGGTGCAAAAGGAATAAGGATATGTTTTGGAACTCAAGTTATTTTTCTCATTTTTCACGATAACACAGAATTTGGGATATTTGGGAAGCTGAGCTCTGAAGGTACGAAGGACGAAGAACATCGCTCAAAGAACTCAAGCTGCAAATTGATAAGGTAAGGGGGGCTACTACTCGATTTACTTTTGCTTATGGGTTTAGGTACGGTTGATTTGGATAATCGTAGGGAGAAACCCCAATTGTTAGATGTTATTAGGAATCGATACCCTTAGGATTGAACCTTGTTAGAAAAGGGTTAGGTTCCCAATTTTATGAATCGACTAGGAATTTTAGGTTCCAAATGGTGGATTGGGAGTATGTTTATATGATCGTGAGTTTACCTTAGATGTTCTAGGGATAACCTCAATGTTATCAGATTTCCCCAACAGGACGAATAACCACTTTTAAGGTTACTATAATAATTGTTGGTAATTATGGAATTGATGTGTTGTTTTGAGTTATACAAAATCGATGTTGTTATGTACCGGAATGTGCGTTTTGGCTGGCATTTTCCGCGTTTGGCTGCTGTTCTGAGCTGCTGCAGGTTCAGGAAAAATCTGCCTCGCGCTCATCAACACGGGCCGTGTTGATTCACACGGGCACCCGTGTTGATTCACTGTATTGCCAGAAAATGTGTTTTCCAGACACATTTCAACACGGGCCGTGTTGATTTACACGGGCACCCGTGTTGATCCCCTGTAATGATAAAAAATGTGTTTTCTGGGCACATTTCAACACGGGCAGTGTTGATTTACACGGGCACCCGTGTTGATGCTGCTGTGTTGATTTTCTGAATTTTGTTTTCTGTGCCTTATTGTGGATTTTATTGTCATGCTTTTAGATAATGTTATCAAGCATGAATTATGATATAACTTGATATGATTGATGTTTAAATAGTATGCTGAGTGATTACATGCTATCCATATCCTGTTATGATTTGATGTTGTTGATGTTGCATGATATGTTGATTGATGTTAATAGTATGCTGAGTGTTACATACTTTACATATCATGTTGCATTTGTTAATTCCCATTGTGTGGAATTAACATGGTGGCCAATATACGTGTCCGCGATTTAATGGAACGTTGAGGTGGTAGCCGTGTCCGCGATATAATGGAACGGTGAGTTGTCCGTGACCCGAGATTTAATGGGGCGGTAAAATGGTACCACATGCATAGGTGTGTTGCATTATATTGAATATAACATGAATGGAGGATTTTCCAATGTTGTATTTAATTGATTGTATGCATGTATTGCTGTTAAATTATTAATGATGTTTGATGTTAATTATAAGTATGGAAAGTGATATATTATGAATATATGAATGGTAAAGGTTTTCGTAAACTATGAAACATGCTAACTGTTTGGGTGATGCTTATGGTTTCTAAATTTATTGTTATAGACGTATAATCAAATGTATAGTTGAGATGCTCACCCTTACTGTTGAATATTTCAGATTGAGGAGCTTCGTTCAGGTGCTTGGCGAAGGCTCGTTGTTTCTAGTTTATTTCTGTTTAAGTATTGTCCGGGTCATGCTCTGGTAGTTGTAACTCCGGGAACGCTTGTTTGTCGAGCTGCTTTAGTCAGACTCGTTTATTTCCTTATGTTTGTTATAATATGATGTTGATATTTTCCAGGTGTTAATCCCTGATGATTTTGAAAATATTATAACATTGGTTTCGTTAATTAAATTATTCCGCTGTGTAAACATGTACGAGTTGCTTCTATGTTATGCATGACAGGAACTTGTTTTTTTTATTAAAAGAGAGTTGTGACATCCTCGTTATTACATGTACTCTGAAATTATGATTTTAATTATTTACGAAATTTTATTCGGGGTTTTAGAGGGTGTTACACCAAGTCCAAGAAATGCTCTCACAAAAAGTTATCAATTTCAACATTATAGGTCATTTTCAAAAGTCAACAAAAAGGCACTTTAAGTCAAAGACCATAACTTGATATTGGTAAATCAAAATGACATGGGACCAAAGGCATTGGTTAGAGGACTTCAAGACCTTTCCAAAATGTCCAAGAACATGTTCATAGCTTCAAAATTGAGCAAGATATGCATTGGAGAAGATGGAAAAGTTTTGTGAAAGGGCCAAAGTCAATTATCCTTGAAACTTCATTTTTGACAAAAGGGGCCCACTTTTTCCACTTGATTCAGCTTTGCCATACCTCCCACGTGTCCCATGTTTTATTTCAAGAATAAAAATTAATTTTTCTATTTTTGTTTAATTTTATTTGATTTAATTCATTTTAAATCTTTAAAATTCAAATAAAAATCAAGAAAATTAATGGGAGGATATTTTGTGGTTTGAATAGCTTTGATACACCATAAAACATATACCAAATTCGTTCATGACCTATTTCAAGCAAAAAAAATCAAATTTGGAGCAAATATGGCAAGTTATTTCAATGGTGATTATGGAGAAAATCAAAACTTCATTGCAAGGCTTAAAAGCTCCTTAATGTGACTGATTCTCATCCAAGCCTATATATACAAGCCTTGCAAGCCTCATTCAGAACCTAGAAAAAAAGGAGAGTGTGCACAAACGGCCAGAGGAAAAGTTCAAAATTTGTCCAAAAAAGTGAGAGATCTAAAGCGGTGTTGCAAACATTTTCAGATCAAAGCAAGCACGTGGCTTTCTTCCTTGCCACTCCCTGAAGCCAAAGCAACCACAAACGCGTCTTAAGGTCCACTACCAAGCGCTGTAAGTTGTCTCAAACTCACCCCTGTACACGAAATCATATTTCTCCATTCTTGCACTTTTTCTAGAAAATAATAGCATATTCATACTCCATGCTTAATTTCCAATGTAACTGCTATATTCAATTTCATTTTTAGGCTTCGTATAACAATACCCGTGCCTAGGGTTCGTTGGTTTTGTTTTTAGGTATTTTGTCTACAGGTGAAATTGGGACAAACCATAAGCATAGACGTGATCAGGAGACATGGACGATCACAACCATGGACTTAGATGGAATTTTTGATACCTAAGGATGATTTTGAACCTCCAAAATCCGGCCTTCACCTCCTTGGTTTAGCATTTCTTTTCTTATTTTTTTCCTTTTATTAATTATTATTATTATTTAGTTAGTTCACAAATAATTATTTTCATAAATTCAGAAAAAAACAAAAAAAAAGTAATTATTATTATTATTATTATTAATTTCACTTTAGTAATTATTTTTGTAAATAAAATACTAACAAATTAATTAGTTTAATTAGTTAATTTTAACCTTTTTTCACAATAAATATAAAAAAATTTAGACTTAGGTTTTTTCTTTTGACATTTTTAATTCTTTTTTTATTTTATTTCATAAAAACATAAAAAAGGTCAAAAAATATTTTCTTGTAATTAAACAATTAGTAAATTAGGTTCAAACTTAAATATTTTCTTTAATAACTAAAAATAATTTAGAACTAGGTTTTTATTTAATTTATAATTTCAATTAATTTTCTTTATTTCCCTTAAATACAAAAACATCAAAAAATAAGTTCTTTTCTTTAATTAATTTGTAATTTCATATTTAATTTCTTTAAAGGGTCCAACGCCCTCGCACCTTCGATTATAATTTCTTTTCGCACGTTTGCTTCTATTTTTTCATTTTAAATTTATGTAGTTGCCCCAAAGCTTTGTAATAGTAATTAGGACATTTACTTTCCGCACTTTTATTTCAAAATCGGGTCTTTGTTAATTTGGCGATGTAGACCCGCGCCTTGTAATAGCGTAGGACCTTTATTTTTCCGCATTTTAATTTCCGCACCCTTTAAACTGTTAATCACATGAAAGAATGTATGCTCAAATAAAATCAAAGCGTAGCTCACCCAATGCATGACAAGACAAATAATAACTGAAAATGACACACAATTCACACACCACTCTTAGGGTACGCCTCACTGTTGCCTTGCCCCTCGAAACGTGGTCGTCGAGTACAGGACGTCTTAGTAAGTCCTTATGTCCATGAACATGGCATAAGGGTAGCTTCTAAGGTGTCCTACCGTTGCTCTGATGATCACACTGTTGCCTTGCCCCTCGAAACGTGGTCGTCGAGTATAGGACGTCTTAGTGAGTCCTTATGTTCCATTGATCTAGTTGCCTCAGAACAGTTGCCTCGAAACGGTTGTCTCAGAATAAAAAGATCAATGGCATAAGGGTAGCTTCTAAGGTATCTTACTATTGCTCGGTGACCACACTGTCCCTAACCCTCCAATTGACCCGAACACCTCCAACGGTGGTGCTACCTACCTCTCAATGGTGGGATGGCACTACCTTAAGGACATTTACACAGACTAATTCCTTAGGGTAGGTAGATCACTCGTAGATACTTGCTCTAATTCAAAACAAATCAAAAACTTCTTTTCACACCGACACTTTGCAAAAAGCTTTCAAAAAACAATTTTTCAAACACTCTTGAGGACTGATACAAGAGTCGATCTGAAACTTTCAAAGAAACTTTTTCAAACCCACTCACCTTGAAAAGCAAACAAACATTTTGAAAACACAATGAGCAAGTATCTAAGAGCCCATGGATAACCATGGATAGAAAGGGTGCTAACACCTTCCCTTTCTATAAATCTACCTCCCGAACCGAGAACTAATCTCAATAAGGAATTTTTCTGTGCTTTTGTCCTTTCCATGTTGGAGAAAATAAAAGACGGTGGCGACTCTTGCTTACTGCGACATTTCGCGAACAACGTTAAACAGTCAGTTCCAGATCCACCGATCACAACGGTCAATGAGAAATCCACCTCCAATCATCCCTAAGCAAAGCCCTAGTGTTATTTTCTAAGCTAATCAACTACAAAAATTTGGTTGATGGAGTTGAGAGAACAAAAATATCTCCTAAAACCAACACCAAACAAATGAAACAAAATGAAACATATAAGGAAAATCTGATCTGCAACCATCTCTTGACGAAATAAAAGCATCACCCAACGACATCTCTTATATACAAGGCCCAGGAAAAGCCACATCCTTAATTGAAACAAATATCCTCTTTCGGTCGGCGACAGACTCACGTCGCCCGATGATGCATCTTCTCCTCGCCCTGTGATGCAGCAGCGAAGCAAGGCAGAGCTTTTATCAACATTTGTCTTCAAAATTTTGCCCAGCAATAGCTTCCCTTTGCCCGGCGATCCCTGACATGAAGCTGTTGCTTTCTTTGCAACTTCAAATGGTTCAAATCTTGGCCTTATTCCTTTATTGATCCTAAAATGCATCTTGGAGCTTTATTCCTATTGCTTCAACAATGCTCAAATACCTAAAAAATAAATGCAAAACTATCAAACGATACACTATGTACACACAAACAAAATGTATTTACAGAAAAGTCGGGTTTATTCAACAATATTAACAAAAAAAAATTCGATAAGTACAACAAAACTTATATACAAAAATAGATACAATTTGCACTTATCAAACTCTCCCTAACTTAAATCATTGTTTGTCCTCAAACAAAGTCAAATAGACTTAAAGAAGCAAAAGACAATAATCAAAGAATTACGAATCAACACGTTTTGAAAGCAGAAAATAAATGCAATGGTTCAATTGAAAAATGGTACACACGGAGAAACATACTTATCACTAAACTACGACGATAACATAAACATAAAACAAATGCTAAATACAAAGAATATACTCAACATTCTAAAACAATACTTGATCACAAATGAATCATATCTAGCAAACATAATCATCGGTAGATGAGAAACACATAAAAATAGGGTATTTTCACTCATCCAACAATCTTATAAACAATATACGAAATTATGCATTCATCCAAAAATTTACATTGAAAATATAAAAGCAAGAATCTCAATGGCTTTTCAAGGTTGTAATGTGGCTTGGTTAATAAACAAGTGATAAGTCCTAAAGCTAATCGAAACAAAAACTTGCCTAAACCTAAGGGAGTAATGACTTCCACAAAGTTTCAAACAATAGAATTTAAATCAAACTTATTTTTTATCCCAAATTTCAAACCAACACATATCACTTATTCAACACAACATTATTCCATACTCTTTTTGTTTTTATTTTTCAAAGATTTTCTATATTTTTTTTCTTTTTCTATCACTTTTTTTTCATTTCTTTTCTCAATTTTTTTTTCTTTTCAACCTCATGGAAATCAACCAATAAATGCACAATCATTTTTCTCCTCAACTTGAATTCAACCATACATTAAAGTGAATACTCCATACTTTCTAAGGCAAGGTAAAAATTCAAACCAAAACAATGGTTGAGGGTTCATGAAAACAACAAATCAACATCCATGCAACAAGGAAAACTAAACACTCATAGACAGGCATTTAGCAAATACAACATGGATATCGATAAAAAGCTCAAAGGGGTTACTAATGATCACACACTCACAAGGTGAATTGACTTATTTGGCCAAAGTAGTTGTGCTCAAAATGAAACAAAAAAATGCCTTGATCATGTTCAAGCTTTCATATAATCAACACAAACAAAAGATTAAGCATAATAAAATCCATTTAAAATAAGAATTATGGCCTCCAGCATATGTAAACAATGGAAAGCTACCTCACAAAAAAGGATAGGAACTAAAGTGATTCACAAATGAATAAGTGTATAAAAGAATGAATGGCATAAAAATTGTAAAAAGTATAAGTATCATGAATATGCTAAATTATAGAAAGCGATAAACACATACCTCGAACAAGCTTTAAAAAAAATCATTATCACGCATTCACAAGTTGAAACACGCAAACTTGGAAAATCACCAAAAGCGGCTTCAAGCTATCGAACCAATATCGAGTCCAAACAACAACAAAAGAAATAGAAAGTTAATACTCCTACAAAATTTCAATGTACAAAATTTACAATATATGCCATGAAGAAAACTTCTCAAGCTAAACACATACAAGCTTTCGGAAAACACAAATTGACATAATAAAAAAAATACAAATACAAATATGAAAACCGGATGAAAATTAATTAACAAGTTTAAAAGTGAACATTTGAAATTCAGAATATTTCCTTGTTTCAACTTGTTAAAGCACAAATCACCACACACATAAACAAATACAAACAAACATGCTTGTTTTATGTCATAAGATCGACGCCTTTATTGTACGAGCTAGTAACCTCTTTTCATTATGTCATGGTATCGTCACACCGCGTAAACCTAAAGAAAGTATCCTAACAATCACACAACAAATATTACGAAACTGAGACAATTTACAAGAATACGTGAAAACAAATATATGCACAAATATCATATACAAGTTAATGTACAATTTCTATACAACATATATATTAATTACAAAACTCAAAAACAAAAGAATTATCATAATGAGAAGACAATAAAACCAACCCCCGGCAACGACACCATTTCGTTGGAAGTGGTGTAGCAGCAAGCAACAAAAGTTTTAGAAATATTTATTCGGGAATTTATTGTATCCACAGAGGTTGGTTATTGAATTGTCGTTCGACAAATCTATATTTAATGAGTTTTGGGATAAATGGGTTTGTAAAGAAAATGTTATCAACATAAAATAAATGTAAACAAAAGTAAAAACTAAGGAAGAACTTATCAAGCCTGCATATACTCCACTCATCACAAACTTAAATCTACCGACCAGTTTCATTCAACCTAATAATACTAGTCAATGTCACTACGTATCACTCACAACCTAAGTCATTTCTAACCCAAATTAAGAGACCGACTGTATCGCCAAGGAAATGATCTCTCTGCCTCCTCAACAACATAAAAGACAACTATGTAATCACACTAACTATCTCTCAGTACAGCATAACCACACAGAGGTGTTAAGCCCTGATACCCAAGTAGATGTCAGCTCTAAATTTATCTCTAGAGTTCAGAAACTAACAAATCATCATCCTAGATAAGAATCTAAATAGTATATGTCTATAACGACTTAAATCCCTAGCATAGAGCAAAAATCTAAGACAATAATCCACAAATATTTGTAAAGCAAGTTTTATATAACTCCATGGGCGACAAATATACATAAGTTTGGAGTAAAATACATGTACAAACCCAACAAAAGAGAAATACATAGAGAGGAGAAGAGATAAACCACAAATCTTCTGGTTTGTCAGCGCTGGTCAATTAGAAATCCACCTCCAATCATCCATAAGCAAAGCTCTAGTGTTGTTTTCTAAGCTAATCCACTAGAAAAATGAGGCAGATGGAGTTGAGAGAACAAAAATATCTCCCAAAACCAACACCAAACAAATGAAACAAAATGAAAGATATAAGGAAAATTTGATCCGCAACCATCGCCCGGCGAAATAAAAGCATTGCCCGACAACAGCTCTTATATATAAGGCCTAGGAAAATCCACATCCTTAACTAAAACAAATATCCTCTTTCGGTCGGCGACAGACTCACTTCGCTCGATGATGCATCTTCTCCTCGCCCAACGATGCAGCAGCGAAGCAAGGCAGAGCGTTTATCAACATTGGTCTTCAAAGTCTTGCCCGGTGATAGCTTCCCTTCGCCCAGCGATCCCTGACAGGAAGGCAAATTTTTTTGCTTTCTCTGCAACTTCAAATGGCTCAAATCTTGGCCTTATTCCTTTATTGATCCAAAAATGCATCTTGGACCTTTATTCTTATTGCTCCAACAATGCTCAAATACCTACAAAATAAATACAAAACTATCAAACGATACACTATATACACAAAAACATAAATAAATACAAACTAAATGTATTTACACAAAAGTCGGGTTTCTTCAACAATATTAACAAACAAAAATTCGATAAGTGCAACAAAACGTATATACAAAAATAGCTACAATTTGCACTTATCAAACTCTACCCAACTTAAATCATTGTTTGTCCTCAAACAAAGTCAAATAGACTTAAAAAACCAAAAGACGGTAATCAAAGAATTACGAATCAACAGGTTTTGAAAGCAGAAAACAAATGCAATGGTTCAATTGAAAAACATACACATGAAGAAACATACTTACCACTAAACTACGATGATAACATATATATGAAACAAATGCTAAATACAAAGAATATGCTAAACATTCTAAAACAATACTTGGTCTCAAATGAATCACACCTAGCAAACATAATCACCGGTAGATGAAAAACACACAAAAATGGGGTATTTTCACTCATCCATAATCTTCCAAACAGTAGACTAGATTATGCATTCATCCAAAATTTTACATTGAAATTATAAAAGCAAGAATTTCAAGGGATTTTCAAGGTTGTAATGTGGCTTGGTTAACAAACAAGTGATAAGTCCTAAAGCTAATCGAAACAAAAACTTGCCTAAATCTAAGGGAGTAATTACTTCCACAAAGTTTCAAACAATAGTATTTCAATCAAACTTCTTTTTTATCCAAAATTTCAAACCAACACACATCACTTATTCAACACAACATTATTCCATACTCTTTTTGTTTTTATTTTTCAAAGATTTTTTTTTTTTTTTTTTTCTATCACTTTTTTTTCATTTCTTTTCTCAAATTTTTTTCTTTTCAACCTTATAGCAATCAACCAATAAATGCACAATCATTTTTCTCCCCAACTTGAATTCCACCATACACTAAAGTGAATACTCCATACTTCCTAAGGCAAGGTAAAAATTTAAACCAAAACAATGGTTGAGGGTTCAAGAAAACCACAAATCAACATCCATGCAACAAGGGAAACTAAACACTCATAGACAAGAATTTAGCAAATACAACATGAATATCGACAAGAAGCTCAAAGGGGTTACTAATGATCACACACTCACAAGGTGAATTGACTTATTTGGAAAATGTAGTTGTGCTCAAAATGAAACAAAAAAAAATGCCTTGATCATGTTCAAGCTTTTATATAATCAACATAAACAAAAGATTAAGAATAATAAAATCTAGTTAAAACAAGAATTGTGGTCTCCAGCATATGTAAACAATGGAAAGCTACCTCACAAAAAAGGGTAGGAACTAAAGTGATTCACAAATAAACAAGTGTACAAAAGAATGAATGGCATAAAAATTGTAAAAAGTATAAGTATCATGAATATGGCGATAAACACATACCTCAAACCTGTACAAAACTTTAACAATATCATTACAACACATTCACAAGTTGAAACACGCAAACTTGGAAAATCACCAAAAGAGACTTCAAGATATCGAACCAATATCGAGTCCAAACAACAACAAAAGAAATAGAAAATTAATACTCCTACAAAATTTCAATGTACCAAATTTATAATATATACAATGAAGAAAACTCCTAAAGCTAAACACGACAAGCTTTCGGAAAACACAAATTGACGTAACAAAACAAATACAAATAACAATATGAAAACCGGGTGAAAACGAATTAACAAGTTGAAAAGTGAAGATTTGAAATTCAGAATATTTTCTTGTTTCAACTTGTTAAAGCACAAATCACCACACACATAAACAAATACAAACAAACATGCTTGTTTTACGTCATAAACTCGACGCCTTTATTGTGAGAGCTAGTAACCTCCTCTCATTATGCCATGGTATTGTCACACTGCACAAACCTAAAGAAAGTGTCCAAACAATCACACAACAAATGTTACGAAAATGAGATAATTTACAACAATACATGAAAACACATATATGCACAAATATCATATACAAGTTAATGTACAATTTCTATACAACATATATATTAATTAAAAAACTCAAAAACAAAATAATTATGGTAATGCGAAGACAATAAAACCAACCCCCGGCAACGGCACCACTTTGTTGGAAGCGGTGTAGAAGCAAGCAACAAAAGTTTTGGAAATATTTATTCGGAAATTTATCGTATCCACAAAGATTGGTTATTGAATTGTTGTTCGAAAAATCTCTCATTAATGAGTTTGGGGATAAATGGGTTTGTAAGGAAAATACAATGTACATAAAATAAATGTGAACAAAAGTAAAAACTAAGGAAGAACTTATCAAGCCTGCATATACTCCACTCATCACAGACTTAAATCTATTGACCAGTTTCATTCAATCTAACAATACTCATCAATGTCACTACGTATCACTCATAACCTAAGTCATTTCTACCCAAATTAAGGGAACCGACTATATCACCAAGGAAATGATCTCTCTACCTCCTCAACAACACAGAAGACAACTATGTAATCGCACTGACGATCTCTCAGCACAACACTACCACAGAGACATTAAGCTCTGATACCCAAGTAGATGTCAACTCTAAATATATCTCTAGAGTTCAGAATCTAACAGATAATCATCCTAGATAAGAATCTAAGCAGTATATGTCTATAACGACTCAAATCCCTAGCACATAGCAAAAAACTAAGATAATAATCCACAAAGATTTGTAAAACAAGTTTTATATAAATCCATGGGAGACAAATATACATTAGTTTGGAGTAAAATACATGTACAAACCCAACAAAAGCGAAATACATAGAGATGAGAAGAGATTAACCAAAAATCTTTCAGTTTGTCAGCGCCGGTCAATGAGAAATCCATCTCCAATCATCCATAAGCAAAGCCCTAGTGTTGTTTTCTAAGCTAATCCACTATAAAAATGAGGTGGACGGATTTGAGAGAACAAAAATATCTTCCAAAACCAACAAAAAACAAATGAAACAAAATGAAAGATATAAGGAAAATCTGATCCGCAACAATCGCCCGGCGAAATAAAAGCATCGCCCAACGACAACTCTTATATACAAGGCCCAACGACAAACTCACATCGCCCGGAGATGCATCTTCTCCTCGCCTAGCGATGCAGCAGCGAAGAAAGGCAGAGATTTTATCAACATTGGTCTTCAAAATTTCTCCAGGCGACACCTTCCCTTCGCCCGGTGATCCATGACAGGAAGGAAACTTCTGTTGCTTTATCTACAACTTTAAATGGATCAAATATTGGCCTTATTCCTCTATTGATCCAAAAATGAATCTTGGAGATTTATTCCTATTGCTCCAACAATGCTCAAATACCTACAAAATAAATACAAAATTATCAAACGATACACTATGCACACAAAAACATAAATAAACACAAACTAAATGTATTTACACAAAAGTCGGGTTTATTCAACAATATTAACAAAAAAAATTTGATAAGTGCAACAAAACTTATATACAAAAATAGCTACAATTTGCATTTATCGTGGTCTCAGTACTTAGGAGGTGAGTTTGTCTGATCAAATCTTTGAGAATACTTGAGCATTTGATATCTTTTATGAAAAATGTATTGAGAAAAGAGAGGGAAAATTTTCGGGTACAACAACTGCCCCTGTTAAATCTTCTTAGACCTGAAGATTTAGATTGGCCTGTCTGCCATTAATGACTTGAAGGTGGAAGATGATTGAACACTTAAGTGCCCATAAATTTGCACTCATTTGTGCATAAAATAAAACTATTTATTGACTATGTCGGGAATGGGCTTATAGATTCCATCCAAAGTAACTATTGAGAGAAATTAGACTAAGTCTATGCTCGAATTTAACTGGGAGAAGTATTAGAATAAATCTTTGGTCGATTTAATCTGAGCCAATAAAAGTATCTACCAGAAGAAGTATCAGAATAAATCTTTAGTCGATTTAAACTGAACCAGAACAACTGCTTACTGGAAAAAGTATCAGAATAAATCTTTGGTCAATTTAAACTGAACCAACAGATGTTTTGTGTCGTCTTTAACTTGAAAAGAATCACAATAAATCTTTAGTCGATTTAAACTAAATTAGAAAAAGTGCCTACTGGAAAAGTATCAGAATAAATCTTTGGTCGACTTAAATTGAAACAACAGATGTCTTCTGTCGTCTTTAACTGGTAAAGAATCAGAATAAATCTTTAGTCAATTTAAACTGAACCAGAAAAAGTGTCTACTGGAAAAGTATCAGAATAAATATTTGGTCGACTTAAACTGAAATAGTAGATGTCTTGTGTCGTCTTTAACTGGAAAAAAATCAGAATAAATATTGTCAATTTAAATTAAACCAGAAAAAGTGTCTACTGGAAAAGTATTAGAATAAATCTTAGGTCAACTTAAACTGAAACAACAAATGTCTTGTGTCGTCTTTAACTGGAAAAGAATCAGAATAAATCTTTAGTCAATTTAAACTGAACCAGAAAAAGTGTCTACTGGAAAAGTATCAGAATAAATCTTTGGTCGATTTAAACTGAACCAGCAGATATATAAAGGTAGTGTTCGTCACGTAGATAGTCGCCCCTCCTGTTTCGAGAATTGATCTTTATCCAAGCAGAGAGAAAGAAAGGAAGATAGTTTCCCCGTCCTGTTTCGGGAGTTAATCTTCAATTTCCTTGTTCTTCACAGATAATTGCCCTGTCTTATTTTAGGGATTAATTTGTGGCTGGTTATCAAGATAGTTGCCCCATCTTGTTTCAGGAATTAATCTGGAACTGTTTGAAAATTGTTGATGATATTTATCTGTTGATTGACCTTTCCTGAAAAGGTCAAGAGTTAGTTATATGAAATGTCATGATGTATGAAATGCATTGCGTAATGATGTTCTCAAAATAAATGAGATTGTACTATATTCGTTTCGTATGCATATATTATGATGAATGGATGTGCAATGTTGTTGAAGTGTATCTTTGACTGGGAAAATAAATCTCTGACTATGGTTGGGGATGAAGAGTATGTGTATCTTCAATCTCGTCTAGAATGCTTCCGTTGGGAATTCCTGGTTACTTGTTTGAGGAAAATCTGAAGGAGATGTATTGATTTCTGTTTGGGGAGTAGAGTTTAGGAACATTGGTCGTCTGTTACTCTATTGGGGAATTTATTTCTTATATACCCTGACTGGGGATAAAAGAGATGGTTAAACTTTCGACTCGTCTGGGGAAGATAATTCTTATATATCCTGCTGGGGATAAAAGAGATGGACAATCTTTTGACTTGTCTGAGGAGGATAAAGTTAACTGGTATCTGGTCGGATTCCAAGCTTCGCAGCAACATTCTGGGGATAGTGATGAATTTACTGGGGAGAAGAATTTTGTCAGTGAATTGTAGTAGTCTGAGGAATAGACTCGAGATGGGAAATTTGTAGTCTGTTGGGGAAATAAACCCTTGTTGATGGAGAAGTGCTTTGTTGAGGAAACAAGCTCTTTTGGGGAAATTGAATGGCTGCAAGAAAAGATTGCGTGAGCTGAAACCATGAACGATGGAGGATGGTCAGTGATATTGAGATCCTCTAGAACCCGGTTACTTTTGCTAGGACAGGTTGAAACCAACTAAACTTCAAGAGGGTAATACCTTTGATCTCATGCAAGCCTTAAACTTAAGGGCTTTGTGTGACTTGTTTATCTTTGCCATGCCTGTTATCTACTATGCCTGTTTTTTTGTATCATGACATCATGCATCATAACATGGAATTCATATACTAACCGTTTCAAAGACCAAAGGAATTTATCTTTGTTCTGTTTTGCAGATTATGGCTTTCGTGCGCAGAAATACCATCCGAGTTAACTTTGTGCAAATACCTGCTCAACTTAAGGAGTTAGCCTCAAGAGTTTCCGAGACTTCTATATTCATTAAGAGACATGGTCAGCTTCTTAGCCTGGTCACCTCAAATCTTGATGAGCAGATGATGAGTGTACTTTTCCAGTTCTTCGATCCTGTGCATCATTGCTTCACCTTTCCAGATTACCAGCTGGTTCCCACCTTGGAAGAGTTCTCTCACTTATTGGACATATCCATCCTTGAACAGGTACCCTTCACAGGTATGGAAGAGGTTCATAGACCAAAAGACATTGCCTCAGCTCTGCATCTGAAACTGGCTGATGTAGTATCCAATTGGGAAACACGAAGCGGGGTCTAAGGTTTCTTAGCCAAATTTCTGATAGACCAGGCTCAACTATTCTGGGATAGTTTGGATTTTCAGGCTTTCGAAGATATCTTGGCTCTCTTTATCTATGGTTTGGTTCTCTTCCCGAATCCGGATTCCTTTGTAGATGTGAATGTTGTCAAGATTCCTTTCTCACAATCCTGTGCCTACCCTGCTGGGTGATATCTTGCATGCCCTCTATACCCGTACCGTGCGAAGAAGAGGGACTCTTATGTGTTGCATGTCGTTGCTGTCGAGGTGGTTTATTTCGCACCTACCTAAGTCTGTGCTGAAGAACGAAGAAGGTTTGGGTTGGTCCTACAGGATAATGTCACTTGCCCATACAAATATTCTTTGGAGTTCTCGGGATATGGAAGGCACTGCTGTTATTGACCGTTGTGCGGGATACCCTAATGTCCCATTGCTTGGAATCAGAGGGGGTATAACCTACAATCCTTGTCTAGCTTTGCGATAATTTGGTCGTGCTCGGAGAGACGCCCCCCATGAGATACTTCTTGAAGATATTGCATTTGACTACAAGGAAGACGTTGAGGAGCATCGCCGGAGGTTTATACGAGCTTGGGGCATGGTGAACATATATGACCCCCAAGAGCTGGGACGAAGGACTTCCCTTCCTATGCAGCCTTACCTCCAATGGGTCCGAGCTCGTGCCCAGAAGCTTGGGATGCCCTATGAAGTCGTATTTCCAGTGATTGTGGAGCCCACTAATGAAGAAGGCGTTCCTTACACGGTTCTCTATCCTTACATGCCCACTGATCCTGGGGAGTTGCAGAGGTCTTGGATTCAGCTGAAGGATGAGCGGGATACTTACCGAGAAAAGTACCATGAGCAAGAAAGGAAGATTTTGAAGCTCACCAGGAAGCTCGAGGAAGAAAGAGTGATCAATGACTACATCGGCACAAAGAGGAAGCATCCATGGGACTTTTGATTTTTCTTTTCTAGTTTTAGATTTATTTTCCATTTACTTCTTTGTAACGCCTTAAAGGCATTGTTGAACCTTTTACAAGTTAATCTAATAAAGTTTGTCTATTTTTGGTTTGCAAATTTAAATTTCCTAAAGTCTTTGAAATCATTACATACATCCCATTATCATGCACACCATTACAGGTTTCTCATCTTCTTCGCTGTTTATTTCAGCAGAAATGTCTTCTGATCAAGCCATCAAAGATCTTCAGGCACAGAACGCCAAATTCCAACAGATGTTCTTAAGTTTGGCTAAAGGGCAAGAGGATTTGAAGACCCTGATTCTGAAAGAGATGAAGAAGAAGAAGAAGGTTGGTATTCTGAACATGGGTAGAAGATTCGGAGAAAGGATAAGACAATGAGCTGATCTGACCTCCTCATCCAAGGACGGGGAGAACCAAGAAAGGGTAAAAGACCATAGTCCAGCAGTTTCTGATAACGATATGGATTACGATGATGAGCAATATCCTCCCGCTAAGGATAGGTACAAGCAGCTAGAAGACCGTCTGAGTGCTATGGAGATTCAGAAGATCCCTGGTTTGGATTTCGGAGAACTAGGACTGGTGTCGGGAGTGGTGATCCCTCATAAGTTCAAAGCTTCGGTTTTTGCCAAGTACGATGGAGTATCCTGTCCAAAACTCCACCTCCGCTCTTACGTAAGAAAAATCCAACCCCACACTGCTGATAGAAATTTGTGGGTACACTTCTTTCAAGATAGTCTGTCAGGGACTCAGCTTGAATGGTTTTATCAGTTGGAAGGAGCCAGTGTCCGAAACTGGGAAGACCTTGTTGCTACTTTTTACAGGCAGTATCAGTACAACACCGACCTTGCTCCCACTCGTACTCAGCTCCAGGTTATGTCCATGGGTGCAGGTGAAGGTTTTAAGGACTATGCTCAAAAGTGGAGAGACCTGGATGGAAGAGTCCAACCCCTTTTGTTTGATAG
Organism: Vicia faba; assembly: GCA_948472305.1. NCBI lineage: Eukaryota > Viridiplantae > Streptophyta > Magnoliopsida > Fabales > Fabaceae > Vicia > Vicia faba. Next base: position 1,504,511,558 of record OX451736.1, read on the forward strand.
GGAGTTGGTTGACATGTTTCTAGGGATGTTATCTGGTCCATTTTTCAATCATTTGATTGGAAGTTCATCATCTGGGTTTACTGAGTTGATTTTGACTAGAGAGAGAGTAGAAGTTGGTATCCGAAGTGGTAAAATACAGAAGGATGCTTCATCAAGTGCAGCAAAGAAGCCTTTCACCGGTAAGAAGGAAGCTAGTGCAGTCTATGGCCCGAGGGGCCAAAGCAGACCTGAACACCGTCAAACGGTAAATGCCGTAGTGATATCAAGACCAATAATTGCTCCACAATGCAACAATCCGCAAAGGATAGAAAGACCACAACGAAAAAATTTACCCGCATCAACATGACTTTGGCTGAAGTCCTGCCTCATCTGTTAAAATCCAACATGGCAACCTTGAAAGAGGCTCCCAAGAATCCAAACACTGCTTCTCCCAGATATAATCCCAACGCGCGGTGCGCCTACCATTCGGAGAGCCCAGGCCATGATACAAATGATTGCTGGGCTCTGAGGAATAAAGTGCAAGATTTGTTGGAAGCTAAAGAGATTGAGTTTGATGCTTCGGAAAAGCCAAACGTTATAACTGCTCCTATGCCCAAACATGGTCGCGGAGTCAATGCTGTGAACACCGATTTGTTTGTAACCTCTGTGGAAGAAATTTCTACTCCTTTGATGACGGTTAAGAAGAATTTTTTGTTAGCCGGTTTATTTCCGGGTTGTAGTGAAGGTTGCCACATGTGTTCAATTCTGCCTTCCGGTTGCTGTTTATTGAAGTCAGGTGTTCAGCGCCTGATGGATAATAAAGAAATTTTGTTTGAGAAGACTATGATTCCGTTTGAAGATGTTGCCATTATCACCATTTCCGCCAACCCTTCCAAGGTTTCCTCGAGAAAACTTGTTAGGGTTACACCCATTCCAAGAATTGCTCTGTTAATAATCACCGCTCCGAGTCCCATCCCATATACCTCAAATAAGGCTATCCCATGGCATTACGGTGCTGATGTATATTACCATGGTGTTAAACAAGATTTGAGGGATGAAGAAGCCGATATGGACATCAGTAATATTGTTGGGAAAAACAAGTTTTCACCTTTTACCGATCATTTTATGAATCTGCGTTTCGCATAGATTATGACGGTATGCTCGCTTTATTTTTTCGGTATAGTTTGAAGTCTCGTTTTTAATCGTAAACGTCTGTTTAGCCTGATATTTTTATTATCATTTTATTTTGATTTTGACTTTTTGAATATTTTTTATTTAATCTTTGTGACAAGTAGTTTATTTTAATGTGTTCATTTTATTTTTTCGGATAAATTTTCGTTCGTTTTTTTATCATTTTCAGTCATTTTAGGTCTTTATTTTTTATTTAGAAAAATAAAATAAAAAATTATTTTAAATTGAGTTAATTTTAATACTTTCAGGTTTTTATTTTATTTTTATTATTAAAAGGGTTTTTTAGTCACAAAATAATGTTTATTACACTATGCTTGATTTCCATTGGTTGTTGACAAAATTTACGGATTAATACATATTGAAGAAATAATGAACGATCATGATTGAATTGAAAATCACAATTTTCCTTTTCATTTCCTATTTAAACTGGCTTTTATTCTTTGTAAAAGGGCACACCACAAAATAACAAAAACTAAAAACAATGCAGTAACATATTTCTATCCTCTCTTCTTAACCAAATAACAACACAATATTACTTCCTCTCTCCATCACACTACTTCCTCTTCTAGCCACATCCAGTAACCTCTTCTCTCTTTCTAACCCACAGCAACTCCCACCGCCCAAGCTAACCACATACCCCTTTCTCCCAATTGCCAGCATACTATTTTTCTACTTACAGCAACCAAACCCAACCTTTATCTTGCGCAACAATTAACCCCCTTCCAATTTCCTCCGTCAATTCACTCACCAATAACCGTTCAATGACCCATCTCCATATGTTTCCACCTCTCCCTCAACCTTCTATTCATCCATGACTGTCAAACTGCAACTCACCGACAACCTCCTCAATCCACATACTCCCTTCCGCCTGCCAACCTCATCCGAACCATCACGGCAACAGTACAGCACTGCCCCTGTTCATCTTCCTTCCTCCATCAATTTCGCAAGTAGTTCGTAATCCTTCTGCCAAGATCTATTCCGCGATTTCCAGCACCATCAATTTTCAGTTTCGGCTTTTCGATATGTTTCGATCTCTTTCCTAATTGTGTTTGTTCAAGTTAAATGCTTTTGATTTTATCTTTGTCTGCGGAGATGAGTATGTTAGACTGTGTTGGTGTTAAAATTGTATGCTAATTTCCAAATGATTTCATAGTTCTGCTAGTCTCTTGGTTTTGGTTTTTAGAACCGTTGGTACATAACAATTCGTGAAAAGATTTCTCACTGTAATTTCTATTGTGCTTATTGATTTTTATTTTATTATTAATAACTTAATTAATGAATAATATGCTTTGATATGCATTTTATAGATAAGTTTTCAGTTTGTTGTTGAAATATGGGAATTATGGCCATTAGCTTGTTTATGATTTATAAACTCAATTGAGCTGAAAAGATAGAGTGCTGAGTTTGTTATGAGATTATAATGCTGCATTTTTTTGTACTCAAAAGGAAATAGTGGACATGAATAGAGATGTATATATATCTTGGTCATCTTGTGTTTCATTTATTTTCAATTGCTTTAATCTTGTTTTGTTTGTTAAGCTCACCTAATCAATGCCATGCTGATTTTTGTGGGGTATATTGAGTAATCAAATTACTTGATCCTCTATTTTTTTTATCTTAGTTTTTTCTCTAACTAACTTTCTTTGATATTAAGATTGAATTAAGTTCTAATTAATTGAAGGATAATACTTAAGAAATTTGTTTTTATATCCAGTAGCTTTTTCTCCATATTTTTTCGTTTTTTTGTTTTGTTTCTCTATATATGATTTTACTAATAGTTTGTTCATACCAATAACTCTTTGGTTTATTTTTTTTCCTTTTTCTTCTAAAAATGTAATGTGTTTAATTCATACTTGCTTTATAATTATATTTAATTAATAGTTAATCTTTGTTTGTTTTAATTTTGATAATGTTTATCCTTTAATAATTTTTGTTTAGATTTATTCTTTGTAAAATTTCTCTTCTTGATAGTTGTTTAAATGTGTGTTGTTTAGTGTTAAATTTGTGATTTTTGATTCAATTCATCTTGGTTCTTATCTGTGTAAATATTCGTTTATTCATGTGCATTCATGCAATTGCATTTCAATTTCATACTTTGTGATTACTAACATAGACTTTAATAGTTGTAATTTCTTTCATTTTAATTTTTTATACCACTTATGCTACTAACGGGTTTGTTTACTGTGAAGGTTTTCGAAAATCGTTTCAAGTATTCTTTCCCGCATAGCACGTCCATAATTCCTACACTTCTCCCTTTACCTTTTTATTGTATATTACTATTCTTATTTAATATTTGGTACTGTAAATATATACTTGTACATAATATTTTGACTGTATATTTTATTCACCTCATTTGTAAATAAATTCAGGATATGTAAATATTATTTTCATTGTGTTGCTATTTTAATTTTAATTCCAACTAACTTCTGAAAATTGTACAGACGCACATAAGTTTTCCCGTGCTGTTAGTTTTGTCTGTATATTTCATGTGATGCAGGGAATCTTATACCGCGAGCTTTATTCAATATCTTGAGCCTTATCTGATACCGTGAGCTTTATCCATCGCCCTTTGCGCTTTATCTGATCCTTGGAGTATTATCTTACATCAGGTTTTTTTGATGCTGTCGGCTCGTGATTTATTTTCACCTGAGGTTTGATACACTCTTAGCTTATTTATCTGTCCGTGGTTTTAAATCCAAAGGAAAGAATTAATTTGTTGACTTCATGTCATCGAGTATCTAATACGATTATGTGAAGTCCCTTCATACTTTTTTTAGTTTTATTAATCTTAAGACGAATCTCCTACAAATCAATTTTTAAACTCACACCCCTTTTTAAGTCAAAACATTGACATTAGGTTATCACATCTTCAAAATCTCTCCAACACCAATTTTTAGCCAAACGAACCATTTTAATCAAACAAACAATTTTAACCAAAAATAGATATTTCAAAAGGTTCCCGCGGAGTACCGCAAATGCATTGGGTGCTAATACCTTCCCATTGTATAACCAACCCCCGAACTCTCGATCTCTTTTAAAAATGCATTGTATTTTCATTACTTTTAAATATTACTTTACATTGCATATTTTAGGGTTTTATTTCGCTCTTTTCCCTTTTCCCTTGGAAATAATAAAGCGCGGTGACGACTCTTACTTTTGTGAGTCAAGTTAAGTAATAGCTTGATCTCCAATTTTCACCGCTACACTATGGTGGTTGATGGTATTGATAATAAGTGCAAGGAGGGTCTCATTTTTCTCAATATTTGGATTTCTCAAGTCACAAGGGCCTCTCATATCTCAAGACATCTTATCCATCACAAGATTGAAGATTGTGTTGATTGTAAAGTGAATCACATTTCTGTGAATCATCAGTCAGAGTTAGGGGTTTATACAGTTGAAGTAATTGAGACTTATATGATCCAAATTTTTGAAGCACAATCTTCTAATTATCATTTAAATCAAATTTGTTTAAGAGATCTTTCAAGATGTCCAATGGAATTAGGGTTTTGAAGCTTGATCAACTATTTTCTAACACAAGGTGCAAAACTAGGGTTTTGGATTTAATCAAGATTTCTTTGAATTTTTCACCCAAACTTGTTTCCATGCTTTACTAAATATTAATGGGCATCTATGATTAAAAGATTGATCATCAATTTGGATGGGATTGAGTTCAATTGATCAAAAGGGGCAAAATGGTCATTTTGGGCCAAAAGTCAACAATATCAGGAGTTGACCAAGGGGACTTTTGGTCAACCATCAATTCAAGTATCCTCACTTTATATTTCATAACCAATTTCATCATTGATTTAGGAGAATTTTTGAATTTGAGGATGACTTGCCAAAGAAGTCATTTGAATATTTGAAAAGTTTCTAAGTATGGAAGTTCATAAGTACTAAATCTTGAAAAATTCATAACTACTTCATTTTTTATTAAAAAAATTCAAACCTTATATGGTTGGAAATAGGGGAAAAAGTTATTCAACTTTGTCCTTGTGGGATCAAGTCTAAAAAGTGAAAGGAGAAGAAGTTATTCAGCTTGGAATAATCTTGACACTTAGTGAATTCTTAAAAATGGGCACAAAATATGGTTTCTTCATGATCATTTTTGAGGCATCAAATGAATCCAATTCAAAATGTTGTCAAAATCAAAATTGAAGTTTGAAGTGTTCTATACAATTTTGGTTTAAGAACGTTTCCATTTGGATCAGTATTGAGAGAGATATTGGGATTAGGAATCGAGGCCTTGAGAAGGCAAGATGGCTAGAAAGTCTGCATTCCAGGCCTGGCATTTCATCAAGTAGTTTATGGGCACACATTCACCATTATTTTACGCTTTGAAATTTTCATTATTTTGAAAAATGCTCAACATCAAAGATCAAGACCCATGTATGGTGAGCAACTTTGCTTCAAGAATCATTTCAAAATAACCCATATATTTTAGGATATAACCTTGAGAAGTGAGAAACATGAATTTGGTTTTTCCCCAGCACTAGACCATGTCACGCGCGTGCACTAAGTCATCATTTTGTCAAACATATGATATGCACACATTAATCACTATTTTGCTACTAGAATTATTCAATATTTTAAAAAATGGTAAACACCAAAGTTGGAGCTTGTCATGTCCTCTCCAACTTTGGTTCATAGGTTGTCTCATTTCATGGACTGAGGAGAGAGATATTTCAAGCTAAATTCGTGGTAGAAGATTGGTATTTCATACAAGAATACTGGCCAACTTTGAAAGGTTTTGATCACACTTTTGAAGGGATTATGCACAGTAGGCCTGGCACACGCATGACTTTGCTTCTATGTTACCCAAAATAGCCAAAACAAATGCATACTTTCATGCATGCATACCATACTATCTTTCATACTATTTTGAGAAATCTCTTGAGTGGGACAGGCTGCATCACGTGCCAGCTTTCTCACCTCTTTCTCTTTGTTCCAAAACGACTGCAAGGCTGCATAAAAATGTTCATAAAATACAGCTCATGATATACTTGTTCAGATTATTTTGACAGCTTGCGATTTTAGAAAACAAAAACTCCTATGCACTCTTTTGACTTCTATATAAGAGGTGTTTTTTCTCTTTCGTTAACATGCATACTCCACTGCACGCATACAATAACAATTCTTGAAAGAGAGAAAGAGGAGATCTGGAATTTTTTTCCCTTCTTCGAGCAAAGTTCTTCCATTTCTTCAAGCTTTAGTCATTTTCTTCTTCCACTAGAACATTTCTGGAGCTTCAATACCACGCACCTCTGGATTTCTAGCTCTTTATTTGAGCTCAAGAATTTGCATATTTTCTTCACAAGGTAAGGATTCTGCAACTTTCATCTTATGCTTGCATTCATGTTTTTATTGGTTATGGATTGTTTAATTTGTGTTCATCAAAGCATTAGATGACCAAACATTATTTTTGAAGTATAAATTGCGTAAATTTGAATTGAAATCGTGCTCTGTAATTTTTCTATAAAGTGACAAATCCGCGAGTTGGCATTCAATTTTCTCCATGATTTAGCATTCATTTGATGAACTTCTTGATATCATGATGTAGATCTCCATGATATCTACACTTTTCATGTTTATGTTTTTAAATTTCATTGAGGTTTGAGCAAGATGTAAGGCTCTGAAGATCGCTCGTTGAAACTGAAAAAATGTGTTAACAAGGGTTTCCGTTTACATCGACGGTGAGGTGTCGTAATTTGATTGAGCATGCCCTTAGTTACTTTTACAGCGCTTTTGGTTTAAAACAGGTGTAATAACTTGCATTCATTTTTGAATTTTAGTTTTATTTTAATTGTTTTCTTCAATTTTTTTAAATAGTTTCATCAACCCAAAAATTATCAAAAAAAAAAAATACACAAAACAGTTTAATAAGTCTTTTTCATCACCATATTATTATTTTTTTATTTTAGAAATTTCGTGGTTTTTTAATTAAATTAATTAATTGAAAGTATCATTTCTTTAAAGGATTTTTGTTAATAAAATGTGACAATTTTATTTTAATGCTTCCATTAATTCTAAAAATCAACAAAAATTATATTAGGGTTCATCCCTGCCTTATTTAATTTTAGATTTTTTTAAATCAATTTTTTAATTGTTCTTGCATTGATTTTAAAATTGTGAAAATATATTTTCCATCTTTTAGGGTTTTCTTACTTATGCTTAAAATTAAATTTAATTATTCAATTCCTTTCACTTGTAAAATTAAGGAAAAATCATTTTAAGATTCTTGGGAGTCTTTGGATCATAAAAATAATTTTAAATAATTTCCCCCCCTGTTTTCCTATTTTTAATTAAATATTTTGCCTAAGGTGTGTAGTTTGGTGTTTCCATTAGCTACCTTAATAATTAAAGACCATTTGCATTTTTTCTTAGACTTCCAAGAACCCTAAGCATCCTTTATGATTTTTATAAGGTCTTAAGAGTTGCAAATTAATAATTTTATAAGAAAATGTGGCCATTTGATCTTGGGAGTTTGTGTTGAAGTTTTTTTTTGTTGACTTAAGAGAATATTTTGGATCAGATTTTTGAACACATTTTGATCATGGAGATGCCTTAAGATCACATAAATTTGATTTAATTTTCACGAGTCCATAAATTGTTGTTGATGATGCTTTGTTGATGCACTATATGTTATAATTTCAAGAAAATCCTAATTTGAGATTGCTTTGACCTTAAATTTGTTTCCTTGCATAATGTTTGACTTTTAATTGATGATTAAAGGAATGATAATCTCAAGGATAGTCTCTCAAATGCTTGAGAGACATTTGACCTTAATTGATCATGTTAACCTTCCTCTTCTAAAGTGATAGTGTCTATACCTTTATTGCTTGTATTAAGAGATGTAAGGAATGCATTTATGCAATCCTTTTGGGAAGTTATTTCTCATTTCTTTTACTTCTTTCTCATGTAATGTTTAGGGTCCTAAGATCAATTCTATTGATCTATTTAGGCTCCCTAAATTGTATTTGTTATGTTTATCTTTGTGATTAAAGATTCAACGCTTTGTGATATTGGTTTAAGTATTTGCCTTATGCATATCATCTTAATACCTTGGTTCTAATTTTACTTACACCATTAGTGTTTACTTATTATTTAGTCTTTTTATTTAGCATTTGGTGCTATTCTCTTTGATTCCTTGACTTGCATTTCATTGTAAGATCATCATGATGACCTAAAAGAGCCAAATCCTCTTCCTTCTTCAACTTTAGTTTAATAATGATTTGTGGTGAGCCTTTAGGGTATATGATCCATATCTTCTCTTAGTGTTAAACTACTTACTTGAGTATTTTGATACCCATTTAACAATGTCCCTCCTTCAACTATCCCCTGCTTGCACCTTTTTCACTTTCAGAGTTTATTTTTGGAGTTGATTTTGACATAGTCTTGGACTTATGTTTGAATGTGCTTTTAATAAAGGTACTTTAGAGATTTCATAGGTTAGTTAGAGAACACTAATTCTATGAATTTACTTATGACCTCATCATTACTTAATGTGTCTTTCCATGATCCCTTAACCATTGCACTTATGTGCATTTCATTATACCATTTTGTTGGATACTATTTTGATTGATTTGAAGTTGGTATCATGTTATAAACAACTATTTGAGTTCATTATTAGCCATTAGGATAAATATATGACATGTTTATATTCACACTTATTTTCTTCACCTTACCTTGTTAATACTAACTGTTTTGTTAATATGTGCAAGGTATTTCATGAGCTTTCATTTCTTTGTATCCATTTTATTTGTGGGATACAAACTTTGCTTTTGAGGTGATCTTTCTTGTTTCTCAAATCTATGGGATGTATACACTTGCACTATTGTGTTCTTTGCCTATTTGTATTGCCTTACAAGATGTTTATTAGTTGTGTCTGCTACATTGCTTGTGATCTACTTTCACATCAAAGCCTTACTGTTTATATCTGACGACACGACTTCTGACTCGTTTCTTTATTGATGCTATCTTGTTCTAAGATCTCTGGGTTTCGTTATTATTCAGTTGTTTTATTATGGATTTATATCCGTTCAATACTTTTTCATCTGATTTACTCTTTTCCCGCATTTTATTTCTTACCTAGGATTGGGAGTCTGTGCCACTTGGCAGGCAATTCTGGAAGTGCTCACTAGGAGGCCATGTTTTTGTTTGTTTAATAATTGTGCCCACATTACATTACAGATGATAAGTCCTCAAAAGGAGGCGAGCGAAGAGGGTTCGTAATCAACCCCCGCACATTCTAGTCTGTGCCATTCTTATGCTCACTTTCTACAAGTAAATGCTCTGAACATGTGCCCAAGATATGAATGAATTTAAGCCTTAAAAGGCTAGTGAAAAGGGTTCCTACAATCGGCTCCTCACGCTTTCTTTAGCTTGTGTTGATCGAAGCTGATGCTTAGTGTACGCATACACTATGTCTATTCCCCCAAATCTTTCTTTCCCTGGTAATTGATACCACAGTTAAGGACCTTTTATATTCCCACAATTTTATGGCTTGGTTGACTAGAGTGATTAGCTTCCCTTGGCTATGGCTTGACCCTTGGTCTGATGCTTGGTTTCTTGTCTATGGCGGGACCTACCCCTTTTACTACTTGGCCTGTGCCTTGTAAGTGTTTGATATTCAAGTGATGCTCGAGCTTTCGTTTGTGAAGATGTTTTGCCATATGGTTGTTTGATTCTTGTCACAAGATCTGTGATGTTTTACTATCCCCCTTTGGATGTTTCATCGTCCATTCTCGTACTCTCTCTTATGACAGTATGACTACTCTTGTATCTCTTTTGTGAGATATTTTCCATGCTCCCTTAGGAATGCTCAGATAGGATTAGTCCTCGAGCTAGACATTAGGGTAGTTATCCATGTATGTCCACTTAGGTAGACATTTCCCTTTCAAAACTCAACCATAGGGCCATCATTGTATGATTACACTAGGGCTAGAGATTAGGATAGTCTCCCTTAGTTTTTTTTTCTTTTCTTTGCATATTGCATTTTAAAACAAAAAATTTCTTTTCCTTTAAATTAATAATAACGCTCTCTAACAACTTAAACCCTTTCTTTAAGTAAAAAACACTAACCAACTACTTTCTTTCTTTTTTGCCAATCAGCATTTTCTCTTCTAAGAGCATTTTAGTTCTGTTCCGCTAGAGGTCGTAAGTCTCCAAAGGTCGAGCAGTGGTGGAATGATTGAATTTAACATTGTTCAACTTAAAAACAAACAAACCAAAACCTATGAGCCGAATTATGGCTGCTATGATTCCTTAAAAGGGATACGTAGGCATTAGGGTAGGGCCCAAGCGAGCACAACTTTATTTTCCCTAAATTATTTTCTCTTTTATTTCGCATGTATTCCCTGTACAACTTAGATATAGATTCTTATGCACCCTTTGCTTAGAACAAAAAGAGTGGATACTATAGAGTACTATGGGCGTGTGGGGTACTAATACCTTCCCCTCGTGTAAAAGACTCCCTTACCCGATCTCTTGGTTGTTCGACCTTGATTTCACCCTTCTTAGGTTTTCTCAATGTTTACCTTTCCCTTTCAAAGGGATAAAAGACGATCGACGGCAGCTTTATTAATTTTATATCAGATGATGGTTTGGTCGGTTGTTTCAGCTGGAGACTTCATTGGGGACATGGTTGACCAAATGCTGGTCCATCCCGGAGTCGATCCTAGCTCTTGCTTTCTTTTCATTGGGTGTTTATTTTTATGCTCTACAGCTTATTCATTTTGTACATGTTTATTCTGATTATATGTTTGCATTTCATTTTACTGCTTTCCATATTAGTTGTCTGCTGTGCTAGATTCTGGTTTTCCATGTTGGGTGGGTGTTACTATGAGGTAAAAGGCCCATTACCCAGGCCAAGTTGTAAACTCATAGGAAATCTAGGAATAGAGTGGGGGCATGACAGCTATAGGGCGTGGTCTAATTAGTGCAGTCATGTCATATACCACACTCAGATGAGGTTCAAGTGAAGGTATTTTAATCATGCACGTCTGTGTTGCGATGATTTTGCTTTCAGACGGGCCAGTGATTTTGGAGTTACCATTGTATTACCCTGATCTAGTCTTCACCCGTGAGTGGGAAGGGATGATTGATTCTTACAGGTACAGATGGTGACTATTTTTTCTATTGGTGACTTTGTTCTTATTGGTGTCTACTTGATCTCCTGGTTTTTTTCTGGATTTCTCACCTTGTCATGGCCGTTTATTTCGGCAGTTATCTTTTATGATAGGGAGATTTTGGTCTCATGCAGTTGCAGATACACTGGGTACTTAGTTCTTTCATGTTCCAAGGTGGTGTCGGACCTTTGATCTGGTGATATTCATCATTCAGTTTAAAGACTGTGCAACCATTTTCCATGTTTACGGAACCTTGATATCGTGTTCTTGCATACATAATCTGTTAATGTCATTTTAACACACATGTTCTTTCCATTTCCAAGGAACCATGCTTGTGAGATTTGTGTTGCGCTTATCCACCTCTTACTAGTTTAAAATAAAAATTAAAAGCATGTGGGTTACTTGGAAATGATCGAACATGGAATTGCATACACTCATGCACCTCATGCATATTCATGCATTCATAACAGGTACTCAGAGTTGGAGATTCATATTCAGAACCAGTATTCTCTCTAGAGATATAGACTTGAATTCTTGTTGTGACATGTTCAGAGACATTTATGGAATGACTTCATGGGTATTGGCCTGGATAAAGATTCAAATGTGATTATTTGGGGTATACATACAAGCCTTGGCCTGTGATCGAGAACTCTTTGAAAATGAAGGTAATCAATTGAAGACCCAGTTAAGTCAGGTCATAGAAGTCTTGATGATGATAATGTCAGCAATCTTACACCGACAGTTGCAACATGAGTTATTATCTTCTCCTCATCTTTTGGGATTTATTTCAAATTATGGAGTGACTTGTGGATTTCATCCACTATCTTGAGCACTTAGAATGTCTTATCAATAGATGGTTCCCATTTACCAGTTGAATTAAAAAAGGTTTGATTTATCAGCAAGAACGGAAGAGGCCTGGAGAAAAATTTTGACCCCGGCTTAGGACTACACCAAAGACGACTATCTCACTACTTCCTAATGGCCAAGTTGGTTAATTAAAGGTTCTAAGGTTAGTTGATGCTTTATGACACCATACAACGGCCCCGTATTCTCCTTGATTACTCAAGGGATACCGGTACCAACCAAAGTGTCACATCAATGTAGCTATCACTTCAACCGTGTTGGTATACCCCGCACAGTTTCCACAATCTATTGCTAGTTACCTAAAAGGTGCCCCATATCCGGGTGTAGGATCTATATTAACAACCCAAACAATCCCAAAAGGTAAAGCAAACAAAGCATACAAAAGCAGTTTAAATAATGAACTAACTCTAAGGTAACCCCACTTTTTATAATTCCCCAGCAGAGTCTCTAGTTCTGTGATACGGTGGCAGAACCGACTGTTATACTGGTTGTGTGTTTTGCATTCGCAAATGTCACGGTAAGAAAGAGTCTCCACCGACTTTTCTTTTATCCAATAAAGGAAAGGGTGAAAAGAACAGAAAAAGGACCTTTCGAGAGTTTTCTGAGTAAGGGGGGTAGATTATGGAAAGGGAAGGTGTTATCACCCTTTCCATCCGTAGTTATCTACGGGCTCTTAGATGCTAGCTTATTTTGAAATACCTTGTGCTTTGTGTCTTTTTGAAAAGTATTTTTGAAAATGCCTTTGTGTGGCAAACTTTGTAATGTTTCTCGTGTCGTAGAGAACGTATACAAAGTATCTTTAAAAATATTTTTTAGAAAAGAGTGTACGTGTGGAAAATTGTTTTATTTGAGTAAGCATCTAAGAACTATCTGTTTACCCTAATTTCCCCCCCTAAGATCCCTTCATCATACCATATTGATTCAATCACAACAAGATCACATTAGGGCTTTTGGTTCTCCTCCCTACCTTTAGCTTTTCTCTTTGAGGAATCACCAAGCACCTTGACTTGTTTTATTTTGTGATCATGAATATTTTGTCTTGTTTTTTTCTTTTAATTAATAAAATTCAATGTTGGGTTGTCTTACTTGTTAATAATATAGGTAAAGGTAATGAGATTTAGCAAGTTGCTCCATGGGTTCATGAGTTTATTTCCATGCCTAGTCAATAAAGCTTGAGAAGTTCAAACCTCACCATTGAAGTTGTTTTGGAAGAAATGGCATGGCAAGGTTATTTTGGTTCACCACATTTCAAGGTTATCAAATTTCATTCAAAAGTACAAGGGGTTGATTGGAGAAGTTGTCATGCTTGGACAAGACTTTGTTCCCATTGGTCACAAGTGCATATTTCACTAAATTCTCAAGATATGGAAGTGGTTTTGGTGGCTATGAGTTCTCATTTTCATCCTCAACAACTTCTATTTACAAAGCATTTGTGTTGGTACAAGAAGTTTGTTCAAATTTGCCAAAGTTCCTCAAAGCATTTTCTTGATCTAGGAGCTAGGATTTTGAACTTCAAAGAAGTATATCTTGCTCATATTTTGGTATTTTTGAGTGATTCCAAAGACATACTTCTCTTCAAAATGTTATTAACAAATCACTTCAAAAGTTTCAAGGATTTTTCATGTGGAAGAAACTTGATGATGAAGAAAGATTACAAGTCCTCCAGATGAATCCCCAATTTCTCATGTGTGACTTCAAATGATCATAACTTGGTCAATTTGTTTCACCTTGAGCCCATTATTTTTCCATAATGATCTTGAGGATGTGAAATTTATGCCTTCTTTTATATTAAAAGTGAGAAAATGGATGGAAGATGCCCTGAGGATACAAACAATTATAGGTCATTTCATGATTTTTTTCCAACTTCAACAATTCATAACTCTCTCAATTTTTTAAGATTTTGAATGGTTCAAGTTTCAAAATGTCATTCAAGAGGTCTATTTAATGCCATATTTTTTTGGTCAAGAGAAAATTCCAAGTGGAAGGCCATGTTTAGATGCAAAACATTATATGTCACTTTTGAAGGAAAACTTGAAATATTTCTAAGTATGGAAAGTCAACTTCTTTTTCCTAACTTTGACTCAATGCAACTTTCAGCTCAAGCATCCATTTGATTCCATTATTTTTCCATTGCAAAGCTTGTAACCTCATCTTTCTAAAGCATCAAGAATCATTCCTTAAGACCCCTTGAGCTGAGAATGCCATTGTATTGAACTTGGTAACTTGGAACTGAAGTTTCTCCATAAGTCAAAATTTGAAATCTTTGTTTTGGCTTCTAATCACAAGTTTTCCACGCGTTTTTGCCTCAAACATGTTTAGTGAACTTCCAAAATTTATTAGCACAACTAAACGTGCGTTTTGGATGAGTTTTGATCAAATTAGAAGTCACACTTTTCTTGTTTGCAACTTCACACGATTTCCCTCCAAACTTCACCATTTCACACGCTTGGACATTCCATTTGATTCCTTATAAATAGAGGGTCATCCCCCATTCATTTCCTCAAGCTTGGATAGCCAGAATCACCCTGCCAAACTTGTTCCATAACTCAAAATTCTGCTACTTCGAAATCTATTCTCAAGCCTTTTTTAATCCATTTTTTTCCATAAATTCACCTTCCTTGATCTTCCCTGAAGCTAACCATATAATTATATTCAAGAATCGTGCCCTATATCGCTCCATAGAAGTCCAGTTTCAGAGCTCTGCAACTCAACTTCAATAGGTAGATTCCTTCATCAATTCTTTAAAATTTTGATATCATTGTGATTCTCTCATTGCCCTGGTTTTAATCACAACACTTACTTTCATCTGGAAACATGTTTTGACCATGAATTTTCAAATCCCTTTTCAAAACTTACCTTCCAAATTGCTTGAGCTACAATTTATATAAATTTATCGCGAATGTGTGGTTGTCTTCGTCTTGAAGAGACGAATGGCATAGGTTCAAACTTCTTATTTTACAGTTTGAGAGACCTGCAATTCACGTTGGCTAGAGGTTGAAGATGACCAACGTATCATCTTCCAACCAATGAAGGCGCAACATCTGTTTTTTTTTAAATCTAATTTAATTAATGATCCTATGCTTTATTCACTAATGACCATGATATGCACATCGCACCAGATCCCTTGGATTTGATTACTAACGTGCTTTGACTCTCATCCGTTGGTCCACATTTTATTGGTTTTTATTTTATTTTCTGATATTTATATTTAGTTATTTTAAACTTCAAAAAATCATAGAAAACTCATTTTTAGTCCAAAAATATTTGAAAAAAGTATGAATTTTTTTTTTTGATGATTCTCTTTCTGATTTTTATTTTTTCACAATTTAATTTTGTGTTTTGGTATTTCTTTTTACAAATTTTCACTTTATTTGAATTGTATTAAATATTTAAAAATACTTTGACATATTTTTAAATTCTGAAAAAATTATGGAATAATCCAATGATATTGTGACAAATATTGGTGACCTCATTTTATTTTTGTTTCTGATTTTGTTAATTTTTTTTAATCATTTTTGGTTTATTTTACTCATTTATTTTAATTTTAAAAATAGTTTCTGACTTTAAAAAATTACAAATTTTTTTATAAAATCATTTTAGTTCACTTCCGGTTTTTCTATGGTCTTACTTTTCATTTCTTGATTAATTTGAATATAGTTGATATTTTTCTCAATTATTTTTATTTTAAAAAACATTATAAAAACCGTTTTTAATGTATATATTAAATGCAATATTATTTTGTGATTATTTTCTGGTTGATCTTGGATTGAATTTTTGGTCATGAACTTTGTTAACATCATTGGATCCATGGTGTTGAGTCTAACTCCACAAAAATGGATGAATGATTTTAATAATAGTTTGATTTAAATTTAATTCAAATGTGGTTTGTATATTCTCTCTCACCCTCTTAATCTTGTCCCTTTCTCATTTGCACTAAGTGTTATTGGAGCATGATCTCTATATCATGTCTCAAAACAAGTGGTGCATAGATTGCTATTGACCGACCTCAAAATAGGTGCGACTTCTACATAACTCCACTTACGATTACTTAACATAGTGCTAAATTTTGTCCCGATTCAAATAAATGATCATTCGTGGCCCAAAACTATGTTTGCAAGCCCAAGTATGTTAATTTGATCTCTTTGATCCAACAACCTTGAGATTCATTATGTAGAGGCTTTGGTTCTACCAATCCTCTAATGGATCTACAATACTTTTGGTCAACGCGAATCACTTAAATGTCGTTGATCATTAAATGGTACTTTTGAGAATTTCAAATGGATGATATACTTGACAAAAAGCAAATTCAACTTGTTGGGTGGAGGATTTGGTTCTACCAATCCTCTAATGAGTTCCAAATAAAAGTTTCAAGATGGTCATCCAACTAACCACTAATTATTAAATTGTTTTTACTTTATGCCCTTTTATTTTTTTATGCTTTATGTACCATTTAATTTAAGCATTATATTTTATGTCATTTTTATTTTGCTCACTTGAGCTTTTAATTTTCTCTTCTAAGACACCTAACAATTAACATGAACCATAAAAGCCCCTTTAATGATACTTGGACTATTTGGTTACTATCCTTGGCATTATGGAGTATTAGACTTCTTGGACTTAGGACTAGAAACCTTGACCTATGTTGGAGACCTTGTGACCTTAATTGATATTTTATCTGGAGTTCTTGAGGTTTACCTCAAGACATTGGGTTGTTTGTTTATTTTGTGTGCATGTTATTGTGATTACATTCTTTGTTTATAATATGGAATTCACCCGTATACAGCCGTTACTCTACCCAATTTTTATGGACTTAATATATTTGAAGTTTGGTTCTATCAAGAGGTCTAGTATCTTTGCTTGCTTGGTTTCAATCTAAAGAATGGGAATTCTATATGGATTCATAATGTCAAGTATTGACTTCTTGTTGGTTAGATGGTTCTTATCCTTAGCTTTTACCTTATGCTTTAGGATAGTCCCTTCATCTCCTCCCATCTTCTTTAATTTCAAAAATCTTCTCCCTCCTTTTGAAAACTCTTCTTGTTTTTTTAAACTCGAACCACTTTCATAATAAACTTGGACTTATGTCCATGCGTTTTCAAAAACCTTTTCATAAATAAACTTCAATCAACATAATAATACCTTGACATTTTTTGTGGGAAGACTAAAAGTCAACCAATCTCATTTCAAACCTTTTTGCCACTTTGGCTTTTACTTTAAACTTTTCTCAAAAGATTAGACTCTTGTCAATCCTTGTAGTGATGCAAACAACTATACTTCCATAATATGTAGTGAAGTGAGATATTTTCTACTTGGGTGTTGAGTGAGGCATTGTTGATTTTAAAATCCAAGCCATATCCTCCACTTTGAGATGATGCAAATTCTCCTTTCTCATAGTTGTGGGTAGTAAGTATGTTTTCCACACGGACAATGACGATGATGTGTTATCTCATAAAATTAATCAAAACACTTGTGTTTTAAATTTTTTAAAGAGGAACTACGTGTACCCTATCCCCTATTGCACGGAAGGTGGTACGTAGGCACTAAAGGTTCGCAACTGCGGCGGGTGCAAAAATCATAAAAAAATATTTCTTTTCTCACCTCCACAATATATTTTTATACAACATTTTTATAGCCAAAATATACAGATTTTACAAAGAGGTTCCTGCGGAGTACCGTAGATGTTTAGGGTGTTAATACCTTCCCTTTGCATAACCAACCCAATTACCTTGAATCTTTTCCCCTCTTTTGGGGTTATTCTCTCTTTTCCCATTCCTTTGGAAACAATAAAGCGTGGTGGCGATTTTTATTTTGATTTGTACAAGTCTAGTCAATCCAATGGCTTAGTCTTAAATATTTCTACCGCTATAGAAAAAATGGAGACTTCACTGGGGAGAGATTGACCTCTTGCTGGTACATCCTTAAGTGGGTTGAACCTATATTTGTTTATATTCGTATATGTGCTATTGTTGTTTATGTGTTATATGTTGTATATATGTTTGTCTGGATTTTCCTGGTTTTCAGGGTGCTTGGTTATTACTTATAAGTCCTATACCCGGACTTGGGAAAAATTTAAGATATGACGGACGGTATAGTCATGTTAACTTTGAGGGAGTAATCCCAAAAAAGGAGGCATGAGATCCCTCACTCAGTGGAGGCCCCTTTGACTGTAGTGTCGTTTACCAAGTAATTGGGAAGATGTACTGCTTTCGACCTGGGAGCCTGCTGAAGCTGAGGACCGTAGAATACCAAACCCATCTTGGCCTTTTAGGTGTAGTGCGGAAGCTATGACGGAGTAATCTGGAAATAGTTGTCACACGATACTATGCTCGTAAGAGTTTTTCTTGAGAATATTACTAATTACCGAGTTAATCGGGAAGTTGGTTATATCCGAAGGAAGGATGTAGACTCTGGGAACCTCTAGAACCTTGTTCGGCAGGTGATGACTTTTAGACCAACACCTTATGGGTAGTAACTTCGACCTCATGCTCGTGACGTTGAACCTATGAACCCTATATGTGTGATCTTGTGTGTGATTATTGTATCATACATCCATGCACTCATAAGCATCTTTTAAAGAAATCTTATTTCAAGGGACTTAAAAGTTGACCATTTGTGAATATCTCAGGTACCTTTTAACCATGGATTCTGGAAAAAGAAAGACCGGGAAGTACAATTTCAAGGATCCCAAGATAGATGAGTTGATCAGTCTAATTCCCGAGATCGAGTGTTATGCAGATTTTCGAAAGAAGTATGGATCCATCATTCCTCTTATGAAGTTTAGGATGAAGGAGGATATTCTCTTGACCTTGGTCCAGTTCTATGATCCGATGTATCATTGCTTTACTTTTCCCGACTATCAGTTGATGCCTACACTGGAGGAGTATTCTTATCTGTTGGATTTACCTGTTATCGATCGTGTTCCTTTTACTGGTTTGGAGGGTGAGCCAAAACCACAGGAGATTGTTGCTTTGATTTATCTGGGGAAGTCTGAGGTGGAAGCCCATATGACTACTAAAGGAGGGATTAGAAGATTACCAACCAAGTTCTTATTGGAGAAATCTTGCAACTTTGCCAGGATGAAGAGTACAGTCGCTTTTGAGGCCATCTTTACTCTACTTACTTACGAATTGTTCTTATTTCCTAATATGGACAAGTTTGTTGACATTAATGCTATCAAGATCTTCATGATTGGAAACCCAGTTCCTACATTGTTGGGTGATGCTTATTAATCCATTCATCTTCAGAGTTCTTATCATGGAGGGATGATTATCTGTTGCACGCTTTTGTTGTACCGATGGTTTATCTCTCATATGCCCTAGTCTGATGCTTTCTGGGATGACAGAAAGAAACCCCGTTGGGCTCCTAAGATCATGGAACTTACTCACTCAGATATTGATTGGTATCATCGAGCTTACTAGGATGTAGATATTGTTGACAATTGTGGTATTTTCCCCAATGTACCTGATCTTGGTACAAATGGAGGAATTAACTATAACCATGTTCTTGCACTACGACAGCTTGGTT
Source organism: Vicia faba (assembly GCA_948472305.1). Lineage (NCBI taxonomy): Eukaryota > Viridiplantae > Streptophyta > Magnoliopsida > Fabales > Fabaceae > Vicia > Vicia faba. The sequence continues at coordinate 1,504,531,240 of OX451736.1, forward strand.
ATCCGATGAGGGATAAACCAAATAGTATTCATTTGAGTAGTTTATTTCTGAAGGAGGGAGAAGACCATAGGGAAGTTATGGAGTAGATTGTGAAGGCCTGGTGTCACATTCATAAGAAGAGTAGGAAAGATTTGGGACCTAGGGGGGCTGTTTGTTTGGAGCCTTATCTTCAGTGGGTTCAGACGAGAGCTATTCAGTTGAATATGCCGTATTCCCGGGAAGCACCTATGCCTGATTTGTTTGTGAAGACCACTCCTCCCTTATCGGATGATCTAGAAGAGATACGAATTTCTTTAGTCAGGATGTAGCAGGAAAAAGATGCTTGGAAGAACAAGTGCCAAACTTTAGAGATTACTTTTAGAGAAGACTTGAAGGAGAAAGACGAATTGATTGAGATCCTTGAGAGTCGAGCGGTAGAGACTATGGAGAGGAAAGGGGATTTATTTTCTCCTAAGCCTCAATCAGATGCTGATTACTCATTTCCTGATTCAGGTGATTGGAAGGAGGTTACCACCAGGTATGCGGAAGAAAATCAGAGGTTGTAGGCTCAGATTGCCAGACTTACGGGGAAGCGCCAACGTATAGAGTGATCTCTGACAGTTTTACTTCTCAGGGTTCTAGATTTTATTTTCATATTGTACTTGGGATTGTTGAGACTTGTAACCTATTTTGAAGTTATTATAATAAAATTTTTCAGTATTTCAAATGCGTTATTACTTTGATATTTGCAATATGTCTATAAACTATAAATCCATTGAAATACTAAATAACAAAATAAAATCATGTGCATTTCATATCATGCATCATATTGCACATATGCATATCCAGGTGTCTTACCAAGCTTCTTTACTTCGTTCAGCAAGCTGACTCATCACTACAACACTCGGGATAATTTCAGAAGGAAGATGGACAACTTAGAATAGAGAATCGTGAGCTGTACGAGGAAGTTTATGCTTTGAAGGCCGGCATGGCTAATCTTAATGCTCTAATGGAATCTCTGGTGGCTACTCAGAATCAGCCACCGAGTGTTCAAGCTCAACCAACAAGGGCTACTGTTGAAGCTCCACCTGTTCTTTTGTCTGCTACCCCAACTATTGTTCAGAATCGCATGCCTCAAGGTTATCCATGGGGAATTCCAGAGAACTCTGCATCTGAAGGTTTCAATCTTGGTCCTCAAGATACTCTAGTCGTTCAGACTATTGTTGTTAGAACAAAGTTTGAATCTACTACCCTATGTTTAAGTTTTGATGATAACAAAGTGAAAAGATATATTATTTATATGATTCATGTATGAACTATCTGCTGCCTAAATTATTACGTTCTGATTTGCAGATACTCTGATTTATATAAGCAAGATCACACCCAATCAGCATCAGAAATTTGGTTCCTGACATCAGCATCAGAAGTTGCCATATCAAAATGTCAGAATCAGAAGATTAACTCACGTATATGCTGAAGTCTGATGAACAGAACTGCGCTCAACACTCTGATAAAGAAACACAACAGTTCATCAGCAGCTAAGCAGAGTCAGAATGAGCCAAGCCAGAACTTGCATTAAGTAAGCAACGGTACTGTGCATTGAAAGCAAATTAATACCAACGGCCTCATTCCAGACAAGATCTGCTCGATAAGGAAAGTTTGTTAATAACATTGAATCAAGAATATTGCTCCAACGTTCAACATCTCAGTGCTATATAAACAAGACTTTGAAGATTGAATTGGCTAATGCTCTCCAAATCTTTACACGCATAAAAGCTGATCAAAATCTTCCTTCTCTCTTTTTTGCTAAACACTACACATACTCTTATTCAATCATTGTTTAGCAATCTAGTTTCTAAGCTTTAAGTTGTGTATACATCACAGTTGTGATACAGTTTTGTAGAAAACATTCACACACTTAGATTTATCTTCTTTGTAAGAAAGTGTTTCCTTGACAAACCGGGTTGTGGTTTGCATCAAGAAGGCTTTAGCAGTTGTTAAAGCAGTCTGTAATATTCAGTTGAATATAGTGGATTAAGACCTCGTTGGAGAGAGGCGAAATCACCTTGACGGGTGGACTGGAGTAGTTTGAGATCAAACGAACCAGGATAAAAATATCTTGTTCATTGCATTGATTTTCATTTTTACAATTCAACCCCCCCTTCTTGTGTTTTTCACTACTTCAATTGGCATCAGAGCGCCTGGTTCTGAGCTAAAACACTTAACCGTGTCAGTACAAGATCCAGCGTCAGAAAAACACAATGGCAGGAAACGTTTCTCACACCAGCAATGACAACAATGTGGACAGAGACAGATTCAGCGGCAAACCTCCAGTCTTTGATGGAGAAAACTTTGATTACTGGAAAGACAGAATTGAAAGCTTCTTTCTGGCACATGATGCTGATCTGTGGGATATGGTGACAGACGGATACACGCACCCTGTGAATGCAAGCGGTCAGAAGATTGATAGAAAAACAATGTCTGACCAACAAAAGCGTGACTTCAAGAATCACCACAAGGCCAAAACCATCCTCCTCAGCGCCATCTCCTATACTGAATATGAAAAGATCTCCAACAGAGACACAGCAAAGAACATTTTTGACTCACTCAGAATGACGCATGAGGGCAACGTTCAGGTCAAAGAAACTAAAGCTCTGACGCTCATTCAGAAGTATGAGGCGTTCAAAATGGAAGAATCTGAATCCATTGAATCAATGTTCTCAAGATTCCAGATTCTGGTAGCTGGTCTCAAAGTTCTGGACAAAGGATACTCTACTGCTGACCATGTCAAGAAAATCATCAGAAGTTTACCCAAGCAGTGGAGACCAATGGTTACAGCTCTGAAGCTAGCTAAAGATCTCAACAAAATCACTCTGGAGGAACTTATCAGCTCCCTCAGAAGTCATGAGATAGAGCTAGAAGCTGACGAGCCTCAGAAGCAAGGTAAGCCTTTAGCATTAAAATCTAACAAAAAATTTGAGTCTAAAGTTTTGCAGGCAGTTGAAGAAACATCTGATGGATCCTCATCAGAAGAAGACGAACTCTCCCTCCTCTCCAGAAGAGTAAATCAACTGTGGAAGCAAAGACAAAGGAAGTTCAGGAATCCCAGAAGATCTGATCAGAACGAGTCTTCTTCCAGATACAGAAGGACAGATTCTTCCTCTGGATACAGAAGATCTGAAGGCTCCTCTAGCTGCAAAAAGCCAAACACCAAGGACATCATCTGCTATGAGTGCAATGAGCAAGGACACTATAAGAGTGACTGCCCAAAGCTTCAGAGGGAAAAACCCAAAAAGAAGTTTGGAAGAGAGAAGAAGAAAATTCTCATGGCTACATGGGATGACTCTGACTCATCTGAAGCTGACTCAGAATCAGATGATGAGAGGGCAAACATATCTCTCATGGCTAACATCTCAGAAGATAGTGAAGCTTCTGAATCAGACTCAGAATCATATACTGAAGAGGTATTTCCTAACTTTGCTGTTAACTTTACAAAGGCTGAACTTGCTGAAAGCCTCAATGAGATTCTGGAACGGTATCAGCAAATTAGAGCTAAATTCAGAGACCTGAAAAGGAATCTTGAATCTGACTCTAATAAGACTGAGAGTCTCAAATTGGAGAATTCTGAGCTGAGAAATAAGATTTCAAAATTAGAAAACACTTTACAAAACTCTCAGAAGGAACCAATTTCTGAAACTCCCAGCAACGCTGATGAGATCATCAAGGAGTATGATCACAGTTTCCAGAAGTTCCTCGCTAAAAGCATAGATAGAAGCAAAATGGCTTCAATGATCTATGGAGTTAGCAGAAACGACAGGAAAGGAATAGGATACCAAGGTAAGGTTCCTACACCAAAGAATGTCATGGACTTAACCATTAAACACACTCCTCTGAATTCACATTTTGTGTATGGTCACACACATGATATTAAATACACTAGCAGTAAGCACTCTGTGAAACCAAAATTCAACCAGAGTTTTGGTAAAACTAACAAATCAGGACCCAAGAAAATCTGGGTACCTAAGGACAAAATAATACATGTTGCAGATATATTTAGCAGCAAGTCAGAAACACCAGTCATGGTACCTGGACTCTGGCTGCTCGCGACACATGACGGGAAGAAGGCATATGTTCCAAAGCCTGGAACTTAAGCCTGGAGGCCACATTGGTTTTGGAGGCAATAAGAGGGGAAAGATAATTGGCTCTGGAACTGTAGGTAATGGAAATCTTCCCTCTATTAATAATGTTCTGCTAGTAGATGGATTGATGCATAATCTGTTATCCATAAGTCAATTAAGTGATAACGGTTATGATATAATCTTTAATCAAAAATCATGTAAAGTTGTTAGTCAGAAAGATGGGACTATCCTGTTTAATGGTAAGAGGAAAAACAACATCTACAAAATCAAACTTTCTGAACTAAAAAGTCAGAATGTAAAATGCCTTCTGTCTGTTAACAACGAGCAGTGGATCTGGCACAGAAGATTGGGGCATGTTAGTATGAGAAGAATATCTCAGATTAACAAACTCAATCTGGTCAGAGGACTTCCTAATTTGAAGTTCAATTCAGATGCTCTGTGTGAAGCATGTCAGAAAGGCAAGTTTGCAAAACCTTCTTTTAAATTCAAAAATGTTGTTTCTACCTCTAAGCCATTAGAACTTCTGCACATTGACTTATTTGGACCAGTTAAAACTGCTTCAGTCAGTGGTAAGAAGTATGGGTTAGTAATCGTAGATGACTATAGCAGATGGACATGGGTAAAGTTCTTAAGACACAAGGACGAGTCACACTCTGTGTTTGTTACCTTCTGTAACCAAGTTCAGAATGAAAAGGATCTTAGAATCGTTAAAGTCAGAAGTGATCATGGTGGAGAATTTGAAAACAAATATTTTGAGTCATTCTTTAATGACAGAGGCATTCTGCATGATTTCTCTTGTCCTAGAACTCGCCAACAAAATGGAGTTGTAGAACGAAAGAACAGAACATTGCAAGAAATGGCCAGAACCATGATCAATGAGACAAACGTTGCTAAGACCTTATGGGCAGAGGCAATAAACACAGCGTGCTACATTCAGAATAGAATCTCAATAAGACCTATTCTGGAAAAGACTCCATATGAATTGTGGAAGAACAGAAAGCCCAACATTTCATATTTTCATCCATTTGGATGCACTTGCTTTATATTAAATACAAAGAATTATTTGAACAAGTTTGACTCTAAAGCACAGAAGTGTATTATGTTAGGATACTCTGAACGCTCAAGAGGGTACAGAGTATACAATACAGAAACACAGATTATGGAAGAATCAATCAGTGTTCGTTTTGATGATAAGCTTGACTCTGAAAAGTCAAAGCAGAATGAAGTTTTTGCAGGTATGGAAATTGAATTTACAGGTTCTGAAGACAAGTCATCAGAAGCTCTCAACACAGACACTCCTTCAGCGTCTGAAAGGAGCACTGCTAGCAATCCTACAACAGCTGCTGATCAACCTCATAAGAGATTACCCAGAAGCAGCTTGGATCACCCAGAAGAGACTATCTTAGGAAGAAAGGAAGATCCAATCAGAACAAGAGCAAGCTTCAGAAACTCTGAAGAAACTCTCATGGGACTTGTGTCTCTGATTGAACCTTCTTCTATTGATGAAGCACTTCTGGATAATGACTGGATTCTGGAAATGCAAGAAGAGCTGAATCAATTCACCAGAAACGACGTATGGGATCTCGTTCCCAGACCAAAAGGATTCAACGTCATTGGAACAAGATGGGTGTTCAGAAACAAGCTAAATGAATAAGGTGAAGTCATCAGAAACAAGGCACGACTAGTTGCACAAGGTTATAGTCAGCAAGAGGGGATAGACTATACAGAAACCTTTGCCCCAGTCGCCAGGTTAGAATCTATCAGACTTTTAATTTCATTTGCTGTTAATAGAGGCATCACTCTGTATCAGATGGATGTCAAAAGTGCATTCTTAAATGGCTATATAGAAGAAGAAGTCTATGTACACTAACCCCCTGGTTTTGAAAATACAAAACATCCAGAACATGTTTTCAAACTAAAGAAGTCACTATATGGTCTGAAACAAGCTCCCAGAGCTTGGTATGAAAGGCTGAGTAACTTTCTATTGGAAAATGAATTCACTAGAGGGAAAGTGGACACTACTCTATTCTGTAAATCAGTTAAGAATGACATCTTAGTCTGTCAAATTTATGTTGATGATATTATTTTTGGTTCTACTAATCCTTCTCTTGGAAGAAAATTTGCTAAGTGTATGCAGGCAGAATTTGAGATGAGCCTCATGGGGGAACTGAAATTCTTTCTAGGAATTCAGATCAATCAAACTCCAGAGGGAACTTACATTCATCAGAGCAAATACATCAGAGATCTTCTGAAGAAATTTGACCTCTCAGAATGTAAGCCATCAAAGATTCCAATGCATCCCACGTGCATTCTGGAAAGAGAAGAGGTAAGCAAAAATGTAGAACAAAAAGTCTACAGAGGTATGATTGGTTCTCTCCTCTATCTGACTGCTTCAAGACCTGACATATTATTCAGTGTTTGTATCTGTGCTAGATTCCAATCAGATCCTAGAGAATCTCACTTAACAGCTGTTAAGCGAATTTTCAAGTATCTGAAAGGTACTACTAATCTGGGTTTGTTTTATAGAAAATCTAGTGATTACAGCTTAGTAGGCTACTGCGATGCTGATTTTGCTGGAGACAGAGTGGAGCGTAAAAGTACTTCTGGAAGCTGCCAGTTTCTGGGAGAAAATCTGATCTCTTGGTCCAGCAAAAGGCAATCAACAATTGCGCTATCAATAGCAGAAGCTGAGTACATAGCAGCAGCAGGATGTAGCACACAAATGCTCTGGATAAAAAGTCAGCTTGAAGACTTCCAGATTTTTGAGAGTAACATTCCTATACTGTGATAATACTTCTGCTATTTGCTTAAGTAAAAATCCCATTTTACATTCTAGAGCTAAGCATATAGAAATAAAACATCACTTCATTAGGGACTATATTCAGAAAGGAATTTTGAACTTAAAATTTATAGATACAGACCATCAATGGGCTGATATCTTCACTAAACCCCTTTCAGAAGATAGGTTTAATTTCATTCTGAAACATCTCAGCATGAAAGTCTGTCCAGAGTGAAAATGTTTTAACTCCATATATTTATCTTCAGAACGTAATTGTTTTACTGTGAACTTCTGATCAATCTTCTTTCAGAAAGATAGAACATGCAGATTGTATCAGATGCAAGTCTAAAGATCTGAGAGTCTAAGCTCAAAGACAGACGTGCTGATCACTACATCAAACAAGTGTCATCCAATCATCAGCAAATCTCTGAAGCAGAACGCGTGCACGCTTCTGAGAAGGCAAAGCGCTGATTGGGTGCATTGAGACACATGTCTGGTAACCGTTTTTAAGTATCTTTCTCAAATCCCCCAAAATCAGCAAGCATTTAATAAAAAGTAATCATGCTTTTAAAATGCAATCATGATTTTTCTCTTTCTTAAAAACGTTTATTTTTTTCAAAATTTTCTGAAACTCTATTTAAACACATTAACCTCTGATTCTAATTCTTTACAGTTTCTCACTAATACTCAAGCATTCTCTGCATTTTTCTGTGTTCATCTCTTGCAAAACCTCTTTTTCTCAATTTCTTCTCAAAATCTTTTAGTGTGAACATGGCAACCTCCAGCAGTGCTTCTGCAGGTCCTCAGAAGAAAGCATCATCTGAACAGTATCAAGTGCCATTCAGAACACTCCTCACTCCTGTGAAGAATCTTGAAGTGCTATCTGAATTGATCATTGATTTTGGAAGCTTGAAGAAGAACGGTTTTGACCTAACAGAAGAAGTTAGGGCACAAAAATGGGAAAGGTATTTTGACAGGTTGGTTGGACCAACATTCCCTATGTTAGTCAAGGAATTCTGGATTCATGCGAAGGCTTCAAGGCATCTAGTCACCTCCTTCGTTATGGGGAAGAAGATTGTGATCACTGAGGATCACATAGCAAGGTTAATCGGTTACAGTGGCGGTGGCGTCCGCTGTGTTGATATGGCTGAGAGATGTGCTGATGTGGGCGTGATAGCTGCAAGGATTTTCACCCATGGGGTGCCCAGCAGCAAGATCAAAGATCTGAAGGATCATCACAGAGTTTGGGCTAAGATAATTCTGGGGTGCTTCAACCATAGGAAGCCAACTAGTTCACCTGATTACATAAATGTGGATCAACAGTTTCTGATCTACTTTATTGATCAGAAGGTAAAAATCAACTTGGCTCATCTTCTGTTCAACCACCTCAGAACAAGTGTGAAGGAAACCAGGGAAGAAGAAAGAACAAAGAGGGATTGGATACCCTTTGGAAGGTTGATATCAGATATTCTGACAGAGAATAGGCTGATAGAGCATCTGATAGAAGCTCAAGAGTTAAGCACCATTGAACCACCAGTTGGGAAGCCTCTGAACGCGAAGAACTTGAAGAAAATGAAGTTGATAGAGAATATCAAAAAGGAACCCAGAGCTACTCTTATTGCTGATATCACCAGCAGAAGAGTTCCACTGAGTGACTTTCCTTTATTTTCTGAGATAGAATCTAAACCAGAGGTGGTTCTCAGATACTTAGATGCGTGCAAGGCAGATGGTACAGATCCAAATCTGATTATCAAAGCTCTGCATCAACCTCAACAAGAAGTGACTCTGAAGAAGACGAAGAAGAGGAAGGCACCTTCAGAAGGATCATACCAGCAGACACCCAAGAAACGAGGTAATTTATCTGCTGCTTCTGTTTTAAATTCTTCTACTATTCCAGCATCTATTCCTCCTCCAACCTCTCATAGAATCTCAATCCCCATCCCAACAATAGATGAAACTGAACCAGAAGATGACCCTTCTGAGGCATTAAAACTCAGAAGACTCATAACCAAACATTCCAAACCAACAATCTCAACAACATCAGTAATTGACAAAGTGCTGTCTGACATTGATCAACACACTTCTGATCACTCCACCAATCCAAACTCTGAACCACAAATTGTCCCTCCTCCACAACTAGAACAACAGCAATCTGCTGAAGAACCAGAACAACAACAACCTCTCTCATCAATTCCAGAAGAACCCCTTATCCCTGAACAACCAGAAATTCCAACAACTTCTCCTCAACCAGCAATTCCGTCTCCCTCTCCTCAACCAGAAATTCATCCACCATCACCTCAACCTGAGTTTCATCACTCTGAAACTCCTTCTCCTCAACCATATGAACCTCATTCACCACAACCATAACCTCTGGCAATCCAGCTGCCAGGTGGAACAACAATCACCTTGGCACAGTTTCCATCCTCTCCAGAATCTACACCACCAAATACTCCCAAAACACCAACCAGTCCAATCATAATTTCTGATTCTCCCACTCCATCTCCAAAACAAACAGCTGCCAAGCAAACCACCGAAAACCCCAGCAGGACCTTCATATACTTAACCAGTCTTGACCGTCTTGCTGATATGAAACATAAAATAGCCATCCCTAAACCAAAACAACCAGATGTTGGCTCTGGTATTATGAATTTTGAAACAGGTGTGCAGCAATGGATTGCTTCTTTGAAGCAAGTCTGTCCTGGAATGATTGACCCAGCTGCTTCTGATCAGCTCTGGTCACAATTCAGACTTTGAGTACGTGCTAAATCCCTCAAGTTGCAGGATATCAACTATGAGCAGGCACAACAGAACTTCAGCAAGCTGCTGAAGGAAGTTGACAGTCTGCTGCCTCAGGAAGCTGTGCTCCCTCTGGATAGTGAACCTTGGTCTGAGAAACAACTAGCTTCAAAGGTGCAACCAGAAGAAGACAAGACCATTCAAGCTGAAGCAAGTCAAGCAGAAGATGTTGCAGAAAGCTCTCAGAAGCTTCCTGCTTCTGATGTTTCTCAAGCTGCCTTGGACAGGCAGACTCTGGAAGAACTGAAGCTGAATGACATGCGTCTGCAGCAGAGGATGGATGAAAACGACCAGAAGATGAAAGAAAGAATGGATGTGCAGGATAGCAAGATTGACACTGTTGTCAGCATGGTGCACAAGCAGAATGAGACTGCTGATCAGATCAAAGCCATGCTGGAGACCTGTTCACACGCTTTCCTCCCCAACCTTAGTTTTTTCATTCATGTCTTTTTCATGTTTTCTTTGATTTTCTGATGTACTATTTGAATATGTTCTGTTTGATTCTGAACCTTTTAATATGACAAGTTTTTCTGATCTTAATTGTTTTAGCACTCACCTACACTTTTTGATTGCTGACAAAAAGGGGGAGAACAAGAATGATATTTTAAACAATAACGGTTTACTAAGACATAAATTCTCGAACATTCTAACTCTATTATACTTGAAAATGTTCTCTGTTTTGCTTAAAGTCTACAGGCACAAGGAAGCTCTTGGACACTCTGAAGACTAAAAGCTCTAAAGCTCTGATCCGCTCTGATACTCTGATCCAAAGCAAAGCTCTGACAAGAAAAGCTCTGATATGCTGATCTGAAGCTCTGCTCTGATATGCTGATCTAAAGCTTCTGATAGTCAAAGACTCTGATACTCTGATGTTCAAAGAAAGGCAAAAAGATCTGATCCTGAAGAACACTTGTAATCAAAGGGAAGTAATAAACTCAGGGGGAGTATCTCTCAACTCTGATATCTTTTTACCCCTTATCTTTGATAACCTCTTACTCTGATGCATCTCTCTGATACCTTTTCACGTTATTTTCATTTATAAATATCTAGTTTTTGTCATCATCAAAAAGGGGGAGATTGTTAGAACAAAGTTTGAATCTACTACCCTATGTTTAAGTTTTGATGATAACAAAGTGAAAAGATATATTATTTATATGATTCATGTATGAACTATCTGCTGCCTAAATTATTATGTTCTGATTTGCAGATACTCTGATTTATATAAGCAAGATCACACCCAATCAGCATCAGAAATTTGGTTCCTGACATCAGCATCAGAAGTTGCCATATCAGAATGTCAGAATCAGAAGATTAATTCACGTATATGCTGAAGTCTGATGAACAGAACTGCGCTCAACACTCTGATAAAGAAACACAACAGTTCATCAGCAACTAAGAAGAGTCAGAATGAGCCAAGCCAGAACTTGCATTAAGTAAGCAACGGTATTGTGCATTGAAAGCAAATTAATACCAACGGCCTCATTCCAGACAAGATCTGCTCGATAAGGAAAGTTTGTTAATAGCATTGAATCAAGAATATTGCTCCAACGTTCAACATCTCAGTGCTATATAAACAAGACTTTGAAGATTGAATTGGCTAATGCTCTCCAAATATTTACACGCATAAAATCTGATCAAAATCTTCCTTCTCTCTTTTTTGCTAAACACTACACATACTCTTATTCAATCATTGTTTAGCAATCTAGTTTCTAAGCTTTAAGTTGTGTATACATCACAGTTGTGATACAATTTTGTAGAAAACATTCACACACTTAGATTTATCTTCTTTGTAAGAAAGTGTTTCCTTGACAAACCGGGTTGTGGTTTGCATCAAGAAGGCTTTAGCAGTTGTTAAAGCAGTCTGTAATATTCAGTTGAATATAGTGGATTAAGACCTCGTTGGAGAGAGGTGAAATCACCTTGACGGGTGGACTGGAGTAGTTTGAGATCAAACGAACCAGGATAAAAATATCTTGTTCATTGCATTGATTTTTAGTTTTACAATTCAACCCCCCTTCTTGTGTTTTTCACTACTTCAATTGTTACTCCTGCACCTCCTATGGTGCATGCTGCTCCTGCTGCACCTCCTTTAGTGAATATGGTCCCGTTTGTTAACGATGATGTGTGCCGTCATTTTCCTCCATCAAGTTAAGACTTGAGTCTCTATGACAGAATGGATGATTTTCAAGAACAGTTTGACAAGATGCAGAGGGAGATGAAGTCCCTCATGGGAAAAGAGTTATTCAGACAAAATGTGAATGAATTATGCTTTGTCCCGAATGTTAAGATACCTTCAAAGTTTAAGGTCCCGAAGTTTTAGAAGTACAAGGGAAACACTTGCCCTCGTGCTCATCTGGTAATGTATGTAAGGAGAATGTCTACCCATACTGATGATCAGCGTCCGTTGATTCACTTTTTTCAGGATGGTTTGACGGGTGTTGCACTGAAGTGGCATATGAGTTTGGAAAGCGTCAATATCCATACTTTCAATGACTTGGGAGAAGCGTTTATCAGAAAGTAGAAGTACAACATGGACATGGCGCCTGACCGTGATCAACTCAGGGACATGGTTCAGAAAGACAGGGAATCATTCAAAGAATATGCACAGAGATGGCGTGAGGTAGCCGCCAAAGTGATTCCTCCCATGGAAGAGAAGGAGATGACTAAGATTTTCTTGAAGACTCTGGGTGCTTTCTACTATGAAAGGATGGTCGCAAGTGCGCCAAGTGACTTTACTGAAATGGTAGGCATGGGTATCCGCTTAGAAGAGGCTGTAAGAGAGGTCCGTTTAACAAAGAGTGAAGGATCTAGAGGTTCGAAGGAGCCATCTTATGGGTTTACCAAGAAGAAGGAAGGGGATGCGAATGTTGTTATGCAAGAGAGGAGGGTTAATACTCCTAGAAGAAATTATCAGCGTCATCAGCAAGTCGCCTCAGTTACTCCAGTTGTTGGTGTAGCTCCAACCCCCATTTCTTATCAGAGACCATCCCAACATATGAATCAAGGGTATAATCAGAGAAGGGAGAGTTATGACCCTATTCCTATGAGTTATACAGAGTTATTACCGACATTAATTCAGAAGAAGTTGGTTCAGACCCGACCACCTCCCGCTATACCATCACCATTGCCTTGGTATTACAAAGCAGACCAAACATGTACTTTTCATCAGGGAGCACCGGGACATAATGTTGAGAAATTCTATCCTTTGAAGACTGAGGTGCAGAAATTGATAAAGTATGGTATTCTATCTTTCAAGGATGTGGGTCCTAATGTGAAAGACAATCCTCTACCCAAGCACGGAGGAGAAAATGTTGTGAATATGGTGGCCGGTTGTCCAGGCGACTTTCAGATTTTTGATATTCATCTAGTTAGAGGAGATTTGGTGAAAATGCATGCATACCTCTGTGAATTTAGCTACTATGCGCATAACCATGTCGGTTGTGCTATTTGCAGTACAAACATACATGGTTGCGATAAGATAAAGGCTGATTTGCAGGAGATGATGGATAAGGGCCTCATCCACATAATCAGACCTAGGGCAGAGTATGAAGAGGAGGTGAATATGGTTTCTGGATGTCCTGGAGAGTTCAGAATTTTTGATGTGGAGTATATGAATGAAGACCTTGTGCAATTTAATTCTACTTTCTGCCACTTGGCTGGCTAGGTGAAACATCAGTATGGATCTTGCTGAATTTGCTGTCGAGACTCCCGAGGATGTTCAATCGTGAATAAAGGTGTTCAGTTGTTGTTGGATAATGGAACTATCAAGGTTACGGGTCAAAGGGATGATTACAATGAAGTTGATATGATTGAGGTTTGTTTGGCTGAAGAAGAGTTGAATGATGAGTATGCCTCTGCAGATGAGTATTTCTCCTTAGATGAGGATTTGTTTTCCAGAGATGACTCAATAATGACTGGTTGTGTTGAAGAAGGGGTAAACATCATTGTGCCTTGTTTTGGTGCACCCGTCCATTTTGAAGTTGAATATTATAGCAAGCCAGTTGTTACCCCATTGGTGATTAGTTTGCCGGGTCCCGTCCCCTACAAGTCAGATAAGGTTGTACCCTACAAATATAACACTACAATCTTAGAGGATGGTGTGGAAGTTCCCATCCAGCCAATGCCGAATGTTGGAAATATTGCTGAGACTAGCAGAGTGACCCGCAGTGGTCGTGTATTTGCACCAGTTGTTCGTGGGGATGTTAGCACTAGAAAGAAAATTGCTGAGAATGTTGAACCCAAGAAGGTTATGGGTGAATCCAGTGGAGCTACGTTAGAGAAAGAAGTGGATGATATTTTGAAGATAATAAAGATGGGCGACTATAGAGTTGTAGATCAGCTACTGCAGACTCCTTCGAAAATATCTATCTTGGCATTATAAAGTGGGGTTTACCTTATGATTTAGGTCATTTTTAAATTGTTTTCTTGTTTGCTTTGCTTGCTTTATCTTTAAGGGCTTTTGCTTGGGTATTGTTAAAGGTCCTACACCCGGATCTGGGGCACTTTTTAGGTAAACAACAATAGATCATGGAGACTATACGGCATAGATCGATATGGTTTAAGCGATGGCTGTGTTGGTGTGACACTTTGGTTGGTACCTGTATCCTTCGTGTGGAAACAAGGAGAATACGAGGCCGCCACGTGTTGTCGTGAAGCACTAACGAACCTTAGAACCTTAGTTGAACAAACTTAGCCATTAGAAAGTAGTGAGATAGCCAGACTCGGTATAAAGCTGAGGATTGGTTGATACTCGGTGCTACACTCATTGAGATCATACTTTCGAGATATTTCGACCGCAAGAAAAGATTGTCTGAGCTGAAACAATGCCCGATAAAGGATGATTAGTGATATTGAGAATCTTTAGAACCCAGTTACTTTTCTAAGACATGTTTGAAACCAACTAAACTTCAAGAGGGTACTTACCTTTAACCTCATGCAAGCCTTTGAACTTAAGGTCTATTATGTGTTTTGCCTGTGTGTGATTATTTCTGTTTGAACATAACATCATGCATCATAACATAGTATCCATTCTTATTACACTAATCATTTCAAGGACCAAGGGAATTTATCTTTGTTCTGTTTTGCAGATCATGGCTTCCGCTCGTAGAAACACTATCCGAATTAGCTTTGTGAGAATGCCTCCCCAACTCAAGGAGTTAGTATCAAGGGTTGCTGAAACTTCCGCGTTCACTAAGAGACATGGTCAACTTCTCAACCTAGTTACTTCAAACTTTGATGAAAAGATGATGGGTGTACTCTTCCAATTCTTTGATCCCAAGCACCACTGCTTCACCTTCCCAGACTATCAGTTGGTGCCTACCATGGAAGAGTTCTCTCGGTTATTGAATATACCCATTCTTGAACAGTTGCCATTCACAAGTTTAGAAGAGGTTCCCAAGCCAAAAGTCATTGCCTCAGCGTTGCATCTGAAATGGGCCGACGTGGTATCCAATTGGGAAACAAGAAGCGGAGTCAAGAGTTTTCTAGCCAAGTTCTTAATAGATAAAGCCCAACTATTTTGGGATGATATGGACTTTCAGGCTTTTGAGGAGGTCTTGGCCCTTCTTATCTATGGGTTAGTACTGTTCCCTAATCCAAACTTGCTCATAGATGTGAATTCTATCAAGATCTTCCTCTCTCGCAACCCCGTGCCTACCTTGCTCGGAGATATCTTGCATGCTCTCCATACTCGTACCATGAAGAGAAGAGGGGTTCTTTTTTGCTGCATGCCATTGCTGTCGAGGTGGTTTATTTCTCACCTCCCTAATTCTGTACTGAAGAATGAAGAAGGTTTGGGTTGGTCGCAAAGGATAATGTCACTCGCTCACACGGATATTATTTAGTATTCCCGAGCTATGGGAGATACTGCTATTATTGACCGCTGCAGGGAGTACCCTAATGTCCCATTATTTGGCATTAGAGGAGGCATAACTTACAATCCTTGTTTGGCTCTGCGACAATTTGGTTACGCTCAAAGGGATGGTTCCCATGAGTTACTTATCGAGGGCATTGTATTTAACTATGAGGATAATGTTCAAGGGTATCGCCAGAGGTTCATATGAGCTTAGAGCATGGTAAAAAGATCTGACGCCAAGGATTTGGGGCCGAAGACTTCCATTCCTATGGAACCTTATCTCCAATGGGTACGAGCTCACACCCAGAAACTTATGATGCCCTACATGGCCGTTTTACAAGTGATTGTGGAACCCACTACTGAAAGGGGTATTCCTTACACGGTTCTCCATCCTGATATGCCCACTGATCTTGAAGAACTACAGAGGTCTTGGATTCAGTTGAAGAAAGAGCATGATACTTATAGGGATCAGTTTTATGCCCAGGAGAGGAAGGTTTTAGAGCTCACAAAGCAGCTTCATGAGGAAAGAAGCCTTAATGTCTATCTCGGCACGAAGAGGAAGCATTCATGGGAAATTTGATTTTTTTTCTTCTAGTTTTTTAGAATTATTTTTAATTGTAACGCCTAAAAGGCGATTGAACTTTGAATTCTACTAATCAAATCTTTATTTCATTTTGGTTCGCAAATTTAAATTTCCCAAGGTCTTTGAAATCATTACATATGCATCCCATCCATAAACACTGCATATATAGGTACCGTTACAGGCTTCTCATCTTCTTCGCTATTTATTTTAGCAGAAATGTCTTCTGAACAAAGCATCAAAGATCTTCAGGCACAAAATGCCCAATTCCAACAAATGTTCATAACTCTGGCGAAAAGGAAGGAGGATCTGAAAGCCCTCATCCTGAAGGAGAAGAAGAAAAATAAGAAGGTCTCTGGTATTCTGAATATGGGCAGAAGGTTCAGGGGGCCATTAAAGCAACTAGTCGATCTAACCTCCTCATCCAAGGAAGGGGAGAATCAAGAAAGGGAGACAAGGGAAAAGGACCACAATCCTGAAGTTTCTGACAATGATACGGACTACAATGATGAGCAGTATCCTCCCACTGAGGATAGATACAAGCAGTTGGAAGATTGTTTGAGTGCTATGGAAGCCCAAAGGATACCTGGGTTGGATTTTGAAGAACTGAGATTGGTATCGGGAGTGGTCATCCCGCATAAATTTAAGGCTCCAATTTTTGCAAAGTATGATGGAGTGTCTTGCCCAAAGCTCCATATCCGTTCCTATGTAAGGAAGATCCAGCCCACACCGCTGATAGAAACTTGTGGGCTCACTTCTTTCAAGACAGTCTGTCAGGGACTCAACTTGAATGGTTCTACCAACTGGAGAGAACCAATGTCCGAAACTGGGAGGATTTGGTCGCTGCTTTTTATAAGCAGTATCAATACAATGCCGACCTTGCCCCACTCGTACTCAACTCCAGAATATGACCATGGGTGCAGGTGAAGGCTTTAAGGACTATGCGCAGAAGTGGAGAGACTTTGCTGGAAGAGTCCAACCCCCTTAATCTGACAGGGAGTTGATTGATATGTTTCTTGGGACGCTGTCTGGTCCTTTCTTTAAACATTTGATTGGTAGCTCATTAGTTGGATTCACCGAGTTGATATTAATAAGAGAAAGGGTAGAAGTTGGGATTCAGAGTGATAAGATACAAAAAGACGCCTCTTCGAGTTCGGTAAAGAAGCCTTTCACTGGTAAGAAGGAAGCCAGTGCCATCTATAGCCCGAGAGGCCAAAGTAGAGCTGAACACCGTCAGACAGTAAGTGCTGTAATGATACCTAGATCTGCGGCTGCTCCACAACGCAAAAATCAACAAAGGGTAGAAATACCACAAAGGAAGTTTACCCGAATAAACATGACGTTGGCTGAAGTTCTACCCCATCTGCTAAGATCCAAATTGGCCACCTTGAAAGAGGCTCCCAAGAATCCGAATACCACATCTCCTCGATATAATCCAAATGCTCGGTGTGCCTATCATTCTGAGAGTCCTGACCACAATATAAATGACTAATGTGCTCTGAGAAATAAGGTGCAGGATCTTATTGAGGCCAAGGAGATTGAGTTTGATGCTCCGAAAAATCCCAATGTCATAACTGCTCCCATGCCTAAGCACAATCGTGGAGTTAATGCTGTTGATACCGATCTATTTGTGACCTCAGTTGATGAAGTTTCTACTCCTCTTATGACTATTAAGAAGAATTTGTTGTTGGCCGGTTTATTTCCGGGTTGTGGTGAAGGTTGCCACGTGTGTTCATCTCTGCCTTCCGATTGCCATTTGCTGAAAACAAGTGTCCAACGCCTGATGGACAACAGAGAAATTTTGTTCGAGAAAACTTTGAAGAAGTGAAAAACACAAGAAGGAGGGTTGAATTGTAAAACTTAAATCAAAAGCTTAAACAACACTGTATTTTTATCCTGGTTCGTTTGATCTCAAACTACTCCAGTCCACCCGTCAAGGTGATTTCCCCTCTCTCCAACGAGGTCTTAATCCACTATAATCAAAGGATTACACAGTCACTTTAACAACTGTTAAAGCCTTCTTGAGTATAACCACAAACCGGTTTATCTCAAGGAATTCTCTTACAGATAATTGAACAACAATGTGTTTAATGTTTTCTAATAAAACTATATATCACAACTGTGATAATACACAATTTCAGCTTGGAGTAAAACTGGATTTGCTAAAGCGTTTGAGTAAGCTTGGTTTGAAGGCTTTGCAAATTATGAGTGCATGCGTATGTTAGGCGTGGTCTTTTCCTCACACAGACTTGTTTATATAGACAAGGCAGAGATACGTTGTCCATAATGTCCATAAAGCCATTTCAATGATAATAACGCACTTTCCTATTTGAGAAGATTCTGTCTGAATAAAGCCGTTGATAATTAATCTGTCTTGAATACTTAGTAACGCTTCAGAGTCTTCTTTTCTTTAGCTTATGCTGACGCTTCTGAGTGCTGATGACTTGGTAAGGATCTTTGATCAGAGTCAGAGTGTATAGTTTATGCGCAGATTCTGGTCATCAAGCTTCAGCGTATGATCTGGTAGCTTCAACATGTAGCACATGTTACTGATCTTCTGATGCTGGCATATTACTGATCTTCTGATGCTTCTGATGATGCTGATGCTGATTCCATCAGAACTTCTGTACATACAGAACATAATTTAAGAAGCATATTTGTCTTATATATAAATTTTACAATTTATTTATTCTTTGTATTTTGTTATCATCAAAACTCTAATTAAGGGTTGTAGAATCAAACTATGTTCTAACAAACTTTGATTCCAACTGTTCCATGTGAAGATATTGCAAATATAACCATTTACGCCAATCCTTCCAAGGTCTCCTCGAGAAGACCTGTTAGGATTACATCTGCTCCAAGAGTTGCCCCGTTAATAATCACCCTTCCTGGTCCTGTCCCATACGCCTCAGACAAAGCTGTCCCTTGACATTATGGCGCTGATGTCTACTATCATGGTGTTAGACAAGACCCAAATAATGAAGAGGTTGATCCCGATGTCAGTAACATTGTCGGGACCAGTAAGATCACCAGAAGTGGAAGGGTTTTCTCTCCCGAGATTTCCCCAATGATTGTCAATAAGCCTATCGTTATTTCGCCCGCTATTCCTATTGGTGCTTCAACTACTATTCCTGTTCTTACTCTAGTTGTTACCCCTGCCTTCAAGTCATCTGGTACCCGAGGCAAAGAAGCTATAGGTGAGCCTTCCCAGACGGAGGCACCAAGAAAAATTGTCGTAGAAGCCTCTAAGTAAGAGATAGAGGAAATATTAAAAATAATTAAAAAGAGCGACTACAATATGGTCGAGCAGCTGGGGAAGACCCCCTCAAAGATATCCATGTTGTCTCTGCTGTTGTGTTCCAAGGCCCATGCGAAGGCTTTGATCGCATTCCTCAAGACTGCGCACGTGCCGCAGGAGACCTCGGCTGATCAATTCAAAGACTGTATGGCCAGCCTGACTACTGATAATGGGTTGGGTTTTTCAGATGCCGATTTGACACCAAAAGGGAGGAAGCATAATGATGTTCTACATGTCTCGATCGAATGCAGGGGCACAACTATGGCTCATGGGCTAGTAGATATTGGGTCTTCACTGAATGTCTTGCCGAAGAAGGCTCTCGACCGACTAGATTGTGAGGGCCTGACCTTAAAACCATGTAATATTGTGGTAAGGGCTTTTGACGGGTCAAAGAGAATGGTACACGGGGAGGTGGACATCCCTGTCAAGGTAGGTTCTCATACATTTGAGTCCACTTTCTATGTAATGGACATCCGGCCGTCATACTCTTGTTTGTTGGGTCGTCCTTGGATCCATGAAGCTGGGGCTGTTACTTCTACACTACACCAAATTTTGAAGTATCCAGTGAAGGGGAAGATTGTCACTGTACGTGGCGAAGAGGAGTATATGGTGAGCCATCTCAACTTCTTCAGGTACGTAGAGATGGACGGGGAATTCATAGAGAATCCTTGTCAAAACTTTGAAGAGGTTCCCCAGATTTTGGCGTCGACTGAAACTACCACCAGCAACAAACCTCCTTTGAAGATGGCTTCTCTCAAATACGCCAGAGCAGTGGTTAAAGAAGGTGGGTATACCAACTGGGGACAACTCCCTGATTTTACTCACAAAACTGACAAGTTTGGTTTGGGCTTTACTTCAGGAGCTCAAAGGGTTGTTCGACGTGCTCGAGCTGGAGGACCTCCCCTACGCATCAGCAATCAGGGAATTAATGCCATTGAAGACAATGAGGAAGACTCTGAAATTGACAGCTGGATCTACCCAACTACCAACGATGGACCGAGTAATTGGACGGCTAGGGATTTTATACCAGTTTCTTTTATTCCGCAGTAATTGTCTTGTTTTCTGGATTTGTAATAAACAATTTAAACTTTACAGCCTTGTGTCTTGCCCGAGGCACATTGGTTTTGTTTATGAGGGCTATTATGTGTCATTTCATATATCATCAATAAAGCATTGGACGTTCCTTGCATACAAATTCTGCGCCCCGTGTTTTTTCTTTTCTGCTTTCACTTTGTCAAAACAGCTATGCTCTTACACACACTCACATATCATACTGCAGATCCATATCCACTCTGGATCCCATTGATAACAGTTCTGCTACTACCGATTATGACTTTGAAAATACGATCAACCAAGCTGAGGACGAAGGTGAGGACGATTGTAAGGTGCCTGGAGAACTTGCTAGAGTGTTACAGTAGGAAGAAAGGGCTATACATCCTCATGAAGAGCCAGTTGAGACGATAAACTTGGGAATGAAAGTGGACAGAAAAGAAGTCAAGATCGGCGCAAATCTAGAAGCTAAGACCAAACAACGGTTGATACAGATGTTGCACGACTATGTTGAGATCTTTGCCTGGTCATATGAAGACATACCTGGTTTAGACACTGATATTGTGGTACATCGTCTGCCGACCAAGGAAGATTGTCCTCCAGTTAAACAGAAGGTCCACCGTATGTGCCCTGAAATGTCAGAGAAGATCAAGGCAGAGATCATGAAGCAGTTTGACGCAGGGTTCTTAGCTGTCACCTCCTATCCGTAGTGGATTGCTAATGTTGTTCTGGTGCCAAAGAAAGACGGTAAGGTACAGATGTGTGTGGACTATAGAGATCTGAACAAGGCAAGCCCCAAGGATGACTTCCTGCTTCCCCACATTGATGTTCTGGTTGACAACACCGCTCAGTACAAAATATTCTCCTTCATGGATGGTTTCTCTGGCTACAACCAAATCAAGATGGCTCCTGAAGACATGGAGAAGACAACCTTCATCACACAGTGGGGCACCTTCTGTTATAAGGTGATTCCTTTTGGGTTGAAGAATGCTGGGGTAACTTATCAACGTGCCATGGTCGCTTTGTTCCACGATATAATTCACCATGAGATTGAGGTTTATGTCGATGACATGATAGCCAGATCTCAAACCAAAGAGGAGCACCTCGATCATCTACAAAAGTTGTTCGACAGGTTGAAGACGTACAAGCTGAGGTTGAATCCGAACAAATGCACCTTCAGGGTAAGGTCTGGCAAACTTTTGGGTTTCATTGTCAGTGACAAAGGTACTCAAGTGGACCCCACAAAAGTAAAGGCCATACAAGAGATGCAGGCTCCCCGTACAGAGAAGGAAGTTAGAGGTTTCTTGGGACGTTTAAATTATATTTCCAGGTTCATTTCACATCTGACTGCTACTTGTGAACCCCTCTTCAAGCTTCTTAAGAAAGATCAAGTGGTAAAATGGAATGACGAGTGCTAGACAGCTTTTGAAAGGATCAAAGAATATCTCCAAGAACCGCCAATTCTGATGCCTCTGGTTGAAGGAAGACCTTTGATACTATACTTAACAGTGCTAGACAATTCAATGGGGTGTGTGCTGGGGCAGCATGACGAGTTTGGTCAAAAAGAGCACACAATATACTACCTTAGCAAAAAGTTTACCGACTGTGAGACACGATACTCATTGCTTGAAAAAAATTGTTGCGCTTTGGCATGGGCTGCTCGTCGACTAAGACAGTACATGTTGACCCACACTACCTTGTTGATATCTAAGATGGATCCAATCAAATACATCTTCGAGAAACCTGCTCTCTCCGGAAGAATATAGAGATGGCAGATGATCTTAACTGAATACGATATACAATATACAACCCATAAAGCAATCAAGGAGAGTGTATTGGCTAATCATTTGGAACATCAGGCCGTGTATGACTACCAGTCCATGAATTTTGAGTTCCCGTATGAGAATATTATGCTGGTGACTGACTACGAAGAACCTGGACCAGATGAAGGACCCGAGGAGGGATCCTGATGGACTATGGTTTTCGACAGAGCTTCGAACGCACTTGGCAATGGCATCGGTGCTATAATCATATCTCCTAAGGGTTGTCATACTCCTTTCACCTCCCGACTATGTTTCAACTACACTAACAACATGACAGAGTACGAAGCCTGCATCATAGGTCTCAAAGCAGCTATTGACCTCAGGATCAAGTTCTTAAATGTCTCCAGGGATTCAGCCTTGGTGATAAGTCAGATCAAAGGCGAATGGGATACGAAGCATCCGAATCTCATCCCATAAAAAGAGTATGTGCTGACATTGCTCCCACACTTTGAAGAGGTAACCTTTGAACATTTCCCACGAGAGGAGAATCAGTTAGCAGACGCGCTAGCTACTATGTCTTCTATGTTCAAATTCAGGTGGTACAACGAAGCTCCCCGAATCACCATTGAGAGGTTGGATGAACCAGGACACTGTTGTGAGATTGATGCTGAAGAGGTGGCAGACAAACCCTGGTTTCATAAAGTGAAGAAGTACCTCGAGACTCAGGAGTATCCCGAAGGGGCATCTGTCAATGATAAGAAGTTTCTGAGAAGGTTCTCTGTAAAATTCTTCCTCAGTAATGGAGTCCTCTACAAGCGCAATCATGACTCTACCTTACTGCGGTGTGTAGACAAGAACGAAGAAGAGAGGATTATGACAGATCTACATGAAGGTACCTTCGGAACCCATTCAAGTAGACATACCTTCAGATCTACCGGTATTCTTGCAGTTATCATCCCCAGCGGAAGCAAAATCTATTCCTCAACATCAGCCCAGGATATGACTTCCCGGCACCCGTCAAGGATTCACTTTCCTAGACAAAAGCATACATAAAACATCACATACATCATTATAACATGCATAGACACATCATATCATGCAAGTCTCATTTATATTGAGAACATCATTGCTTGATCCATATCATGCATTGCATATGACTGACCTTTACCTTTCAGGAAAGATGCAGTTAAAATGCTCAAACATATTTCAAGGCCTTCTCTAGTCCAGCTAAATCGACTCCCAACAGATTTTTCTGATAAAGACTAAGTAGAAGTTATCCCAGATGTTTCCCTCTCCGACGGTGAGTGAGGTGATAGTCTCCTATGGTTCCCTCTCCGACGGTGAGTGTGAGGTGGTAAGTCCTTTTCAGATGTTTCCCTCTCCGACGGTGTGTGAGGTGATAGTCTCCTATGGTCCCCTCTCCGACGGTGAGTGTGAGGTGGTAAGTCCTTTTCAGATGTTTCCCTCTCCGACGGTGAGTGTGAGGTGATAGTCTCCTATGGTCCCCTCTCCGACGGTGAGTGTGAGGTGGTAAGTCCTTTTCAGATGTTTCCCTCTCTGACGGTGTGTGAGGTGATAGTCTCCCATGGTTCCCTCTCCAACGGTGAGTGAGGTGGTAAGTCCTTTTCAGATGTTTCCCTCTCCGACGGCGAGTGTGAGGTGATAGTCTCCTATGGTCCCCTCTCCGACGGTGAGTGAGGTGGTAATTCCTTTTCAGATGTTTCCCTCTCCTACGGTGAGTGAGGTGACAATTCCTTTTCTTATGATTCCCTCTCTGACGGCGAGTGAGGTGATTCCTTTTCAAGATTATAATGGCCTATGGTTCTCGTCCCGATCCTGCGAAGATGGTATTTCCCACCAAGATTTTCTCAACAAGCGTTGTTGAAGTTAAAATCACCCAAGGTTCTCTTACCATTCATGCTAAGATAGTAACCATACCTGGTTCATTCATCATCTTTTGAAGCTCCAGATTCAGCTCCTGTAACCATTCAGGACATATCTATACCAAGCATCTAAAAATCAGCTCCTGCAACGTGTCAGGTACTCATTTTCTGTTTTGCAGGTACGCAAGTTCTCGCTAAGGAATCTCTTATGCGATCAACATCCAGATGGCATCTATAAGCCCATCATCCTATCCAGCAACCTCTAAATGGCATCTATAAGCCCATTCCCATCATCACTGCTACTATGTGAGCGCAAATTTCTGGGCACTCTAGTGTTCAATCATCTTCTACCCTCGGATTACGAAAGGCATGTCAGCCAATCTGCATCCTCAGGTCTAAGAAGATTGAACAGGGGCAACTGTTGTACCCCAAAATTTGCCCTCCCATATTCTTCAAGAAATTGCCAAGCCCAGTCACAAAATTCCCCAAGAGTTGCACAGTGCAAAGGTCTCCTATACAGTCAAAATTAGGGTTTGTGTTCTGATCAAGAAATTGAAGGTTTCAAAGGCCCAATCAAGTCTCACATGCCTACAAATATGGTCAAGCATCCTCATATCAAGTTTCAAGGCATTCAGCTCAAAATTGCACAGTCAAAAACCCTAATTGCACTACAGTCCACTGTAGGGGCAAAATGGTCATTTGGCAGTCAAAAGTTCAAATTTTTTGTCAACATATCATTTTGAAGCCACAAACATCATTTGATCAATGCTTGATCATGATTCTCAAAATTTGGCTCAGAAATCATCAAGATGCAAAAGTTTCCTTATTTGGACAGTTGAAAAAGTCAACTGAAATTGACCAGGGCATAACTTTCACATGGATTATCAGAAAAATTCCATCCAAAGCTCATTTTGAAGAGAAAGACATTTCCTACAACTCATCTTCATACTTCAAGTCCAAGAAATGCTCTCACAAAAAGTTATCAATTTCAACATTATAGGTCATTTTCAAAAGTCAACAAAAAGGGACTTTAAGTCAAAGGCCATAACTTGAGATTGGTAAATCAAAATGACATGGGACCAAAGGCATTGGTTAGAGGACTCAAAGACCTTTCGAAAATGACCAAGAACATGAGAAAAGCTTAAACATTGAGCAAGTTATGCCTTGTGGAAGTTGGGAAATTTTTGGATATTTTGAAAAGTCAACATTGAGTCAAATGACCTAAAATTGCTAATGGGCCCATTTTTCTTCCATGATTCATCATTCTAAGCATGTACACGACCACTTGGCCCAAAGGGAAGTATTTTCTCATTTTTATTTATTTATTTGAATTTTTATTTATATTAATTCATTTAAATCATTTAAATATGTGGAAAATATTTAACCTAACCTAATAAATCTTTTTATACATGTTTTAGCCTCTATAATTCGTGCATAAGTCAATATGGAAAGAATTGGAGCAATTGGATATGATTTGAACAAAGAACACATGAAAAAAGATATGAAAAGATCTTAAGAAATCAAATTTTCAAAAACAATGAATGCCATGGATTTGATTGGTTTTTGTTAACCTAATGGACTCAGTACAAATGCTAGAACACAACCCTAATCACGATAGAGGCGCAGCTGTTCAAGAAATTCCATTGACAACTTGAAAAAATTGCAAAAAACTCAAAACTGAAATCATTGTTACAGGTCGATTCAAAGCACAAAACTTGTTTCAATAGCTTCCTCAAGGTTCCCTGAACACATTCCAATCAAAAACATCCATTCAAACTCCAAGAACTGGTATATTGAGCCGGAACTGCATCAAGGAAAATTCACAATCGTGCATCATGATTCACGCATCCTTTGCATTTTTTATTCATTGATTCATGTTCATTATGATATCCTGATGCTAACCAACATATTCAATTGCGTTTTTATGCTATGTATACGATTCCACCATGTTTGATTTTTAGGGTTTACAAAGATTCAAATTAGGGATTCTTAAAAGAGGAAAAATTAGCCTTCCAGACCCATGCCATTCTGATCAATGCATCTGGACGAAGAAGATACAACAATCGCGCTTAATTTATATGGCCTTATGGCCTATTCGTTATTTTTTCTAATGGTGCATTATAGAACGGTTCAAAAACCGTTGTCTATTGCTTTTGTGTTTCAGAAAAATCCAACACCATGAAGAAGATGAGTCCGTGGCATGATTTGGTTGGTTGATTTGAAATTCGCGCGTTTTATCCCACTAACGCGTAGTTTCATATTTTATTATTGGCTGTTTATTTATTTAACAAAAGAGTTTCATGGTTCAGCTGGCAAGCGCTCATTGTGTTGACATCTAAGACCTGGGTTCGAGCCCCAGGTCTGTATAATTTCCATACTATTTTTCATTAACAATTCCCATGCAGCTCCCAAGGTCAAGACGTACCATGCATCCTCAAGAATCAACAGCCACGCGTCCCCTGGAGATCAGATCAAAGGCTGAGATTGTAGGAACACTATACGCGTGAGTCAATGTGCCAACATGCTGACTGAAAAAGTCAAAAAAGGCCATTCTAAATGGGCCTGAATTGCTAACAAAAGACCTCCATATTGGGGCCTGAACCCCCCCTGGTTTGCAAATTCTATATATTTTCTTTATGTTTTATTATTAATTATTGTTTTATTTGCTTTATTGTTTTGATTTAATTAATTATTTTTACAAAATATGAAAAATACCTGAAAATCAGAAAAGATAAAAAAACATGATAAATATTTTTATTTTAATATTTTCTTGTAAATAAATGCTTGGAAATTAATTAGTTTAAAATAGGTCTTTAATTTTAATTCTTTTAATAACAAAAATACAAAAAAATATAGAATTAGGTTTAATTAATTTTTATTCCTTTTTAATTTTTCTTTTGTCACAATAACATTATTTATTTTATTTATTTTCATAATTAAAATTGTACATAAAAAATTAGGTTTAATTTAGGTTGAATTTTAATGTTTTCTTAATAAATTAAAATAAAGTAGAATTAGGGTTAGTAGTTAATTTTAATTAATTCCTTCTTTTTTCTATTAAATCTCAAAATACTAAAAATACCAAAAACATTCTCTTTTAATTTTTAATTTTAATTCCTCATTAATTTTAATTTTTGCAAAAGGGTCCAACGCCCTCGTTTCGTTCTTAATTTTTTTTTATTTCGCATATTTATTTTATGTCATTTGAATAATTATGTACCTCTCCCGAAGCCTTGTAATTACTTCTCGCACTTTCAATTCTTTACTTTCTGTCAAATCGGGTCCTGGTTAATTTTGGCGATGTGGACCCGCGCCATTTGTAATAGCTTTAGATTTACCTTTCCGCAAATATTTTCAACTGTTAAACAAAGCATGCAAGAATGAATGGACATAATAAAAACAAGCGTAGAACACCAATAACATGACAAGATAAATGCAAATGAAAACGACACACGAATCGCACACACCACCCCTAGGGTACGCCTCACTGTTGCCTTGCCTCGAAAGGTGATCGTCGAGTAGAGGATGTCTTAGTAAGTCCTCATGATCCGGGAACCTGGCATGAGGGTAGCTTCTAAGGTGTCTTCCCATTGCTCTGGTGATCACCATGTCCCGAACCTCGAATTGACCCGAACACCTCCAACGGTGGTGCTACCTACCTCTCAATGGTGGGATGGCACTACTTTAAAGGACATTTACACAGACGAATTCCTTAGGGTAGGTAGACAACTCTAAGATACTTGCTCTAATTTCAAAAACAATTCAAAAACTTTCCACACCAACACATTTTCAAAAAGTTTTCGAAAGCATTTTTTCAAACACTCTTGAGGACTGATACAAGATTCGAACTGGAATTTTCAAAAAAAAAAACTTTTTTAAAACCCACATTGAAAAGCAAACAAACCATTTTTGAAAACACAATGAGCAAGTATCTAAGAGCCCATGGATAACCATGGATAGAAAGGGTGCTAACACCTTCCCTTTCTATAATCTACCTCCCGAACCGAGAGCAATCTCTTTAAGGAATTTTTCTGTGCTTTTGTCCTTTCCAATTGGAGAAAATAAAAGACGGTGGCGACTCTTGCTTCCGCGACATTTCGCGAACCAGCGTTAAACAGTCAGTTCCAGATCCACCGATCACAGAACTGGCGACTCTGCTGGGGAGATAAACTACTTAAAGTGGGGTGTACCTTAGGGCTAGTTCATAACTGTGTTTTCAATTGTATTGATTTGCTTGCTTTACTATTGTGGGTTGCTTGGGAGTTCTATAGATCCTAACCCGGATCTGGGGGATACCTTCTTAGAAAGTAGCAACAAGGCTGTGAGGGAACTGTGCGGGGTATACCGACATGGTTGAAACAGTCTGCTACGTTGATGTGGCACTTTGGTGTGTACCGGTAACCCTTGAGTTCAGTCAAGGAGAGTACGGGGCCTTCGCATGGTGTCGTGAAGCATCAACAGACCTTAGGAACCTTAATTGAACTATCTTGGCCTCTTTAGGGTAGTGAGATAACTGACTTTGGTGCAGTCCGAGGTTGGTTGATACTCGATACTACACTCAATTGAGGGTTGCTTTCCTGGAATATTTCGGTCGCCAGTTCAGTGGCTAAATCGAAACGATGAACAATGAAAGCAATCCAGTGATATTGGGACCCTTAGAACCCGGTTACTTCTAATAGGACAGGTTGAGCCCACCAACTTCAAGAGGGTACTATCCAGACCCCATGCTGGCCTTAAACCTTAAGGGCTTGTCTTGTGTGCCTTGTGTGCCTTACATGTTTGTCTTTGTAAATATCTGTGGTGTGTTTAATCATAGCATCATGACATCATCCAGCATCATATGCATTGACTAACCATTTCAGGGGTTCGAATTTTCATCTTTGTTCTTGTTTTGTAGGACATGGAAACTGTTCGTAGAAAGACAATTCAAATCAGTCTTGTAAGGATCTCTCCTCAGCTTAAGGAGCTTATATCCAGGATTCCTGAGAACTCTTCATTCAGTGAAAGACATGGAAGCCTCATCAGCTTGGTCAACATCAACATTGAGGAAGATATGATCAAGGTCCTGTTCCAGTTCTTTGATCCTCTGCATCACTGTTTTACCTTCTTGGACTATCAGTTGGTACCTACATTGGAGGAGTTCTCCCGGCTCCTGAAGATCCCTATCCTTGATCAGCTACCCTTCAACGGTACAGAAAAGGAACCTAAGCTTGAAGAGATTGCTAAAGCCTTGCACTTACAGTCATCTGACCTCAAGGGACATTGGGAAGTTAGGAGTGGTATCAAAGGGTTCTTAGCCAGGTTTCTGTTTGAAAAGGCCCATGAATGTTGGAACTCCCTTGACTTGCAAGCTTTTGAAGAGGTTGTGGCCCTCCTTGTCTATGGTTTGGTGTTGTTCCCTAACCCAGATCAGCTTATTGATATCAGTGCTGTTCAGATCTTTATGTCCAGGAATCCTATACCTACGTTGCTGGGGGACATCCTTCACTCATGTTACACTCGAACCATGAGAAAAAGAGGTGTCCTTATGTGTTGCACTCCTCTCCTGGGAAGGTGGTTTATTTCGCACCTTCCACAATCAGTCTTGAAGAATGAGCGGGGTTTGAGATGGTCACAACGGTTGATGACTCTTACACATGCAGATATACATTGGTGCCCTAGGTCCAGAGAAGATGTCACTATCATTGATCGTTGCGGGGAGTACCCTAATGTTCCTTTACTTGGAATCAGAGGAGGTATTACTTATAGCCCATGCCTGGCTTGGAGACAGTTTGGTTATGCTCGGAGGGATGGTCCTCATGACATGTTAATTCCTGACATAGTTTTTGACTTCGACAACGATACTCAAGGACTTCGCCAGAGATTTATCAGAGCTTGGAGGGTGCCCAGTAGGATAGACAGCAAGACACTGGGGCACAGGAATTCCATCCCGTTGGAACCTTATCTCAAGTGGGTACGAGCCCGCTCCCAGAAATTAGTAATGCCTTATCCTCATATGCTCCCAGTGATCAAAGAACCAGTCTTGGAAGGGGAAGTGTCCTACACTATTCAGCACCCTGATATGCCCACATCCTGGGAAGAGATGCAGAGGAGCTGGATCCAGCTTAAGGAGGAAAGGAATTCTCTTGAGACTAGTCTGCATGCCAGTGAAAAGAAGGTCTTGGAACTCACCCGCCTGTTGCATGAGGAGAGGAATCTCAACACCTACATAGCTCCGAAGAGGATGCGCAGTGTATTCTGGGATTGATTTGACTTTTGTATTATTTTGCCCATGAGGCTTTGATGTATTAAACAATGATTTCCCTAATGATAACGTGTGTTCCTTTTTGTCTACAACAAATTTGAACTTTCGAACCCTTGAATGCATTGCATACGCATTTCATACATCATGTGCATAGCAGGTTTTTCCTCTTTTCAGGTTGCTTACAGTTCTTCGCTGTTTATTTCAGCATCATGAATCACGAATCTTCATCAACTGAGACATCAATCAAGGCTCTTCAGGTACAGAATGCACAATTCCAGGAACTAATCAAGGGTTTGGCTCAAGGCCAAGAAGAACTGAAGGCTATGCTCCTGAAGAAGGAGAAGAAGAAGAAGAGGAGAACTGTTCTGTTCAACTCGGGTCGAAGGTTTAACAATACTCTGCAACAGGAAGAGGCTGGTTCTTCTGTTGACAAGAATTCTCCTCAGGCAGAAGCAAGGGTTCCTAGTCCGGTAGTCTCCGACAACGAGACCGATTTTGATGAAGAGCAGTACCCTCCTGCAGACGACAGATATAAGCAACTGGAGGACAGATTGAAGGCTATGGAGGTTCAACAGGTACCTGGGCTGGATTTCGGAGATCTGGGTTTGTCAATTGGTGTGATCATCCCTCACAAGTTCAAAGCACCATCCTTCTCTAAGTATGACGGGGCGTCTTGTCCCAAGCTGCATCTAAGGTCCTATGTTCGGAAAATTCAGCCGTACTCTGCGGATAAGAATTTATGGATCCACTTCTTCCAGGAGAGTCTTTCAGGGACTCATCTCGAATGGTTCTATCAGCTGGATGGGACCAAGGTTCGTAACTGGGAGGAGTTGGCTACTGCTTTCTATAAGCAGTATCAATATAATGCCGACCTTGCCCCCACACGTACCCAACTCCAGGGTATGTCGTTAGGTGCAAGCGAAGGTTTTAAGGAGTACGCTCAGAAGTGGAGAGACCTGGCTGGTAGGGTGCAGCCACCATTGACTGATCGGGAGTTGGTAGACATGTTCTTGGGGACCCTATCTGGGCCATTCTTCAACCATCTCATTGGGAATTCTTCTGCTGGGTTCACTGATTTGATTCTGACTGGAGAGAGAATTGAAGCTGGGTTGAAGTCTGGAAAGACTACAAAGGGTGCATCGTCTAGTTCGAAAAAGAAACCATTCAAAAAGGAGTCTAGTTCCGTATATGGTTCCAGGAAATCAGAGAGACCTCAGCACCGCCAATCTGTCAGTGCGGTGATGATCGCTAAGCCTGTTGCCGCCCCCCGGCCAAATAATCCTCAAAGGGCTGAAAGACCCCGGAGGGAGTTTACCCGCTTAAGCATGACCCTATCACAGATCCTGCCACAGTTGCTAGCCACCAATTTGGTGACTGTCAGGGAGGCTCCGAAGTTCCCCAATACAACATCTCCCAAGTACAACCCGAATGCTCGTTGTGCCTACCATTCAGATAGCCCGGGGCACTCTACTGATGACTGTTGGGCGTTAAAGAACAAGCTGCAGGACCTTATTGACGCCAAGGAGGTACAGTTTGAGGCGTCTGAGAAGCCTAATGTGGTGACAGCTCCCCTGCCTGCTCATGGAGTGAATGCTATTGGGGACGAGGAGGAAGTTGATGAAGCTGAGTTTGATAGCTGGATCTACCCGGCAATTGACGGTGGACTTAACAATTGGAGCACAAAAGACAATCTCCCTGTTTCTCTTGTTACTAAGTAATAAATTTCTTTGTTTTGTTATTTTGTAATAAACAATAATAAACTCTATGGCCCGGTGTCTTACCCGAGACACCGTGGTATCATTTGTGAGGGCATATAAATTGTCATTTCATATATCATAAATGAAAATCTTGGACGTATTTTCGCATTGCAAATATTGTGCTCCTTTTCTGTCTTTCTTCCCTTTTTTCATATATTTCAAAACAGCTGTATTTACACACACACTCACTCATACAGGTTTCAATCCACTCTGGATCTCACTGATAACAACTCTGCTACTGCCAATTATGACTTCGAAAATCCGATCAACTTAGCCGAAGACGAAGGTGAAGATGATTGCGAAGTGCCTGGCGAGCTTGCTAGACTGCTGCTTCAAGAAGAGAGGGCAATTCAACCCCATGAAGAGCCAGTGGAAACCATAAACCTGGGTACCGAGGCAGACAGAAAAGAGGTAAAGATTGGTGCCAACCTAGAGCTCAGCGTGAAGCAACGGTTAACCAAGATGTTACATGATTATATGGAGATCTTTGCCTGGTCCTACGAAGACATGCCCGGGTTGGATACCGATATTGTGGTCCATCACTTGCCAACTAAGGAAGACTGCCCTCCAGTTAAGCAAAAGGTCCGTCGGATGCGTCCAGAGATGTCTGAGAAGATTAAGGCCGAGGTTATGAAACAGTTTGATGTTGGGTTCCTTGCAGTAACTTCTTACCCTCAGTGGGTTGCTAATGTGGTTCCGGTACCTAAGAAGGACGGTAAGGTCAGAATGTGTGTCGATTACAGGGATCTGAACAGGGCCAGCCCCAAAGATGACTTCCCCTTACCTCACATTGATGTCCTTGTTGATAATACAGCTCAGCACAAAGTATTCTCTTTCATGGATGGCTTTTCAGGTTACAATCAGATTAAGATGGCACCTGAAGACATGGAAAAGACTACATTTGTTACTCAGTGGGGCACCTTCTGTTACAAGGTCATGCCATTTGGATTAAAGAATGCTGGGGCAACCTACCAACGTGCCATGGTCGCCTTATTTCATGACATGATCCATCATGAGATAGAGGTGTATGTGGACGACATGATCGCGAGGTCCCAGACTGAGGAAGAGCATCTAGATCATCTGCAGAAGTTGTTTGACCGGTTGAAACTGTACAAGCTGAGATTGAACCCGAACAAGTGCACCTTCGGGGTAAGATCGGGAAAGTTACTAGGCTTCGTGGTCAGTGATAAAGGTATTCAAGTGGATCCTGCTAAGGTCAAAGCTATTCAAGAGATGCAAGTTCCTAGGACAGAGAAGGAAGTCAGAGGCTTTTTAGGACGCCTGAATTACATTGCTCGCTTCATCTCACATCTGACTGCTACTTGTGAGCCAATCTTCAAGCTGCTGAAGAAAGATCAGGTAGTGCGTTGGAACGATGAATGTCAGGCTGCTTTCGACAGAATCAAAGAGTATCTCCAAGAACCACCTATCCTTATGCCACCGGTTGAAGGGAGACCTCTGATACTATACCTGACAGTGCTCGACAATTCAATGGGGTGTGTGCTGGGGCAGCATGACGAGTCTGGCCGAAAAGAACATGCCATTTATTACCTTAGCAAAAAGTTTACCGACTGTGAGACCCGATACTCACTGCTTGAGAAAACTTGCTGCGCTTTGGTATGGGCTGCTCGCCGGCTGAGACAGTATATGCTGACTCACACTACCTTGTTGATCTAAAAAATGGATCCTATAAAGTACATATTCGAAAAGCCTGCTCTGTCTGGGAGAATTGCAAGATGGCAAATGATCTTGACGGAATACGACATTCAGTATACGACCCAGAAAGCCATCAAGGGAAGTGTATTGGCAGACCATCTGGCACATCAAGCTGTAGATGATTATCAGTCCCTGAACTTCTAATTCCCGGATGAAAGTATCATGATAGTGACAAATTGTGAAGTACCTGGACCGGATGAAGGACCTGAGCCAGGATCCCGATGGTCTATGCACTTTGACGGAGCCTCCAATGCTTTGGGAAACGGTATCGGCGCCATAATCATATCTCCACAAGGTACTCATACTCCACTCACTGCCCGGTTGTGTTTCAATTGTACCAACAACATGGCGGAGTATGAGGCGTGCATCATGGGTCTTCAAGCTGCGATCGACCTAAGGATCAAATTTCTAAGTGTTTTCGGAGATTCCGCTCTTGTGATCAATCAGATCAAAGGAGAGTGGGATACGAAACATCCAAACTTGATTCCTTACAGAGAATGTGTGTTGACTCTGATCCCCCACTTTGCAGAGATAACCTTTGAGCACTTTCCAAGAGAAGAGAATCAGTTAGCGGACGCGTTAGCTACAATGTCTTCAATGTTCAAAGTTAAATGGGATAATGAGGCTCCCCGAATCATCATCTGGAAACTGGACGAACCGGCATACTGTTGTGACCTCGAAACTGAATTGGTGACCGAGAAGCCCTGGTACCACGAAGTGAAGAGATATCTGGAAGCTCAGGAATACCCTGAAGGTGCATCTGTCAATGATAAGAAATTCCTGAGAAGGTTTGCAGCCAAGTTCTTCCTCAGCAATGGTATCTTGTATAAGCGAAACCATGATTCAACCTTACTGCGTTGTGTGGATAAGACTGAAGCAGAAAGGATCATGGAAGAGCTGCATGAAGGGACCTTTGGTACGCATTCCAGTGGACATACTATGGCTAAGAAGATCCTACGGGCAGGATATTACTGGTCCACAATGGAAGCTGACTGTTACCAACACTCCAGGACATGCCATAAGTTCCAGATTTATGCAGACAAGGTGCATGTTCCTCCGGTTCCCCTGAATGTTCTGACTGCGCCTTGGCCGTTTGCAATGTGGGGCATAGACATGATCGGCGAAATTAAACCTACGGCATCCAATGGACATCGCTTCATCCTAGTGGCGATTGATTATTTTACGAAGTGGGTTGAGGCAGCATCCTATGCTACGGTAACCAAGACTGTTGTGGCACGGTTCATTCGGCACAACCTGATCTGTCGGTACGGTGTCCCTGAGCGGATTATTACAGACAACGGTACCAATCTGAATAATAAGATGATCGCTGAGCTCTGCGAGCAGTTCAAAATACAGCACCACAATTCTTCTCCTTACAGACCGAAGATGAATGGGGCTGTTGAAGCAGCAAATAAGAACATCAAGAAAATCGTGCAGAAGATGACAGTAACCTATAAAGATTGGCATGAGATGTTACCGTTCGCTCTACATGGGTACCGTACCTCAGCTAGGACGTCAACCGGGGCAACTCCTTTCTCTCTGGTTTATGGCATGGAGGCAGTCTTACCGATCGAAGTACAGATACCATCTCTCCGGATAATGAAGGACGCAAATCTGAATGAAGATGATTGGATCCAGACACGACTTGATCAACTCAACCTCATTGATGAAAAGAGACTTGCTGCTATCTGTCATGGTCAGACGTATCAAAAGCGTATGATCAGGGCATTTAACAAAAAGGTCAGACCACAGGAATATCAAGTGGGGGATCTGGTAATCAAGAGAATCATCCTTCCTCAGAGTGATCCAAGGGGCAAATGGACCCCTACGTATGAAGGGCCATTTGTGGTTAAGCATGTGTTCTCAGGAGGAGCCATGATATTGACCAACATGGATGGTGACGACCTTCCTCACCCCGCCAATGCAGACATAGTAAAAAGATACTACGCATGAAAAAAGACCCGCCAGGCTGACATGCCTAGGCAAAAATTAGGGCTTCCCGGCGAACCAAAAGGGTTCGGGCAAAATGAAGGGATGAAAAATAAAAAAAAATCTGTACACCCGGCAAGTCGAAAACCTGAAAAGGCGGCTTGGGCAAAAATGGGTATCCCGGTGGACTGAAAACCCGAAAGGGCGGTCCAGGCAAAAATTAGGGATAAAAGCGTAATACTATGTCTCATGGATCACTTTGCATCCAGAATCCGGTATCTACATCAAGTTCAGACGACATCGATCACTCAGCTTCACCTTCAACCAAGGTCATCAAGTGATGAGACGCTCGGAGTTATAAAGGCAATAGCAGAGTTGAAACCCAGTAGGATCATTCATATTTCACACAACTGTTTTATTTTGTATAAAATTTGTATAAACTCTCTTGTTCGGCGACGTTCCTCTTACTAGGACGTCAGCCTCTTGTACACAAAACGCCTATTTTCAGGCCATTCAAAAATCAATACAAATATATTTTCAATTAAACGTGCCAAGTGTTTTTCTTTTTCTGTTTTGTTTTGCGAAGAACGTCCAAGGTTCAATTTGTGATATATGCATTGACAATAGTTTGCTAATTCATAAATATTTGCATACGAAACAAAGGAATTAATTGCAGGTGACACTAGAAACAGGGGCAATAAAGAGTTGTCTGAGCAGTCCAATTGTTCTATCCTCCAAGGTACCAAGGTAGGTTCGGCTAAAGAACAAGACCAAGTACATATTAAATCCCCAGAGAGTAGTCAGCAAAACAGTGCATTCTTCTCCAGGCAGAGTTATCAAATCTCAAGGAAATTGGGTATCCGCCAGCAGATCCCAACATTCCCCGGTAGTATGCACATATTCTTAACAAGCATCCCCGGCAGTCTCGGCCTAAAGATTGTTCCCCGGCGGTATACCAACATTCAAAGGAATCCTTTCCCCGCATATCAAAACTTCCCCAGGAGAGTCCAATCTGATTCCCCAGGAAAGTTGGAATTTATCTCCCCAAGCAATAAGCTTATCCCCAGTAGATTCTGGAAGCTTATCCCCCCGCAGAACACGAACGCGTCGCCCGACTTTATTTAAAGAGTTATTTCCTTAACAGGATATAACTGGGTTATCCTCAGCCAAAAGCCACGGAAAGAGCGTCGTCGACGAAGTCTTCTTACCCCAGCGAAGTCCATCAACACTTCCAACAACAAGGGTATCCCCAGCAAATTATTATCTACACTCAGCAAGGCATCCCTCTCCCCACAGGGTATTGCTTCCCAGCATGGTCGCTAGAGCATCTTTTCTCCCCGCAGAATCCTCCATTTTCCAAGTTTATTCCGCAACGGAGTCATCTTCTCCTACCGGTATTCTTGCAGTTATCATCCCCAGCAGAAGCAAAATCTATTCCTCAACATCAGCCCAGGATATGACTTCCCGGCACCCGTCAAGGATTCACTTTCCTAGACAAAAGCATACATAAAACATCACATACATCATTATAACATGCATAGACACATCATATCATGCAAGTCTCATTTATATTGAGAACATCATTGCTTGATCCATATCATGCATTGCATATGACTGACCTTTACCTTTCAAGAAAGATGCAGTTAAAATGCTCAAACATATTTCAAGGCCTTCTCTAGTCCAGCTAAATCGACTCCCGACAGATTTTTCTGATAAAGACTAAGTAGAAGTTATCCCAGATGTTTCCCTCTCCGACGGTGAGTGAGGTGATAGTCTCCTATGGTTCCCTCTCCGACGGTGAGTGTGAGGTGGTAAGTCCTTTTCAGATGTTTCCCTCTCCGACGGTGTGTGAGGTGATAGTCTCCTATGGTCCCCTCTCCGACGGTGAGTGTGAGGTGGTAAGTCCTTTTCAGATGTTTCCCTCTCCGACGGTGAGTGTGAGGTGATAGTCTCCTATGGTCCCCTCTCCGACAGTGAGTGTGAGGTGGTAAGTCCTTTTCAGATGTTTCCCTCTCCGACGGTGTGTGAGGTGATAGTCTCCCATGGTTCCCTCTCCAACGGTGAGTGAGGTGGTAAGTCCTTTTCAGATGTTTCCCTCTCCGACGGCGAGTGTGAGGTGATAGTCTCCTATGGTCCCCTCTCCGACGGTGAGTGAGGTGGTAATTCCTTTTCAGATGTTTCCCTCTCCGACGGTGAGTGAGGTGACAATTCCTTTTCTTATGATTCCCTCTCCGACGGCGAGTGAGGTGATTCCTTTTCAAGATTATAATGGCCTATGGTTCTCGTCCCGATCCTGCGAAGATGGTATTTCCCACCAAGATTTTCTCAACAAGCGTTGTTGAAGTTAAAATCACCAAAGGTTCTCTTACCATTCATGCTAAGACAATAACCATACCTGGTTCATTCATCATCTTTTGAAGCTCCAGATTCAGCTCCTGTAACCATTCAGGACATATCTATACCAAGCATCTAAAAATCAGCTCCTGCAACGTGTCAGGTACTCATTTTCTGTTTTGCAGGTACGCAAGTTCTCGCTAAGAAATCTCTTATGCGATCAACATCCAGATGGCATCTATAAGCCCATCATCCTATCCAGCAACCTCTAAATGGCATCTATAAGCCCATTCCCATCATCACTGCTACTATGTGAGCGCAAATTTCTGGGCACTCTAGTGTTCAATCATCTTCTACCCTCGGATTACGAAAGGCATGTCAGCCAATCTGCATCCTCAGGTCTAAGAAGATTGAACAGGGGCAACTGTTGTACCCCAAAATTTTCCCTCCCATATTCTTCAAGAAATTGCCAAGCCCAGTCACAAAATTCCCCAAGAGTTGCACAGTGCAAAGGTCTCCTATACAGTCAAAATTAGGGTTTGTGTTATGATCAAGAAATTGAAGGTTTCAAAGGCCCAATCAAGTCTCACATGCCTACAAATATGGTCAAGCATCCTCATATCAAGTTTCAAGGCATTCAGCTCAAAATTGCACAGTCAAAAACCCTAATTGCACTACAGTCCACTGTAGGGGCAAAATGGTCATTTGGCAGTCAAAAGTTCAAATTTTTGGTCAACATATCATTTTGAAGCCACAAACATAATTTGATCAATGCTTGATCATGATTCTCAAAATTTGGCTCAGAAATCATCAAGATGCAAAAGTTTCCTTATTTGGACAGTTGAAAAAGTCAACTGAAATTGACCAGGGCATAACTTTCACATGGATTATCAGAAAAATTCCATCCAAAGCTCATTTTGAAGAGAAAGACATTTCCTACAACTCATCTTCATACTTCAAGTCCAAGAAATGCTCTCACAAAAAGTTATCAATTTCAACATTATAGGTCATTTTCAAAAGTCAACAAAAAGGGACTTTAAGTCAAATGCCATAACTTGAGATTGGTAAATAAAAATGACATGGGACCAAAGGCATTGGTTAGAGGACTCAAAGACCTTTCCAAAATGACCAAGAACATGAGAAAAGCTTAAAAATGGAGCAAGTTATGCCTTGTGGAAGTTGGGAAATTTTTGGATATTTTGAAAAGTCAACATTGAGTCAAATGACCTAAAATTGCTAATGGGCCCATTTTTCTTCCATGATTCATCATTCTAAGCATGTACACGACCACTTGGCCCAAAGGGAAGTATTTTCTCATTTTTATTTATTTATTTGAATTTTTATTTTTATTAATTCATTTAAATCATTTAAATATGTGGAAAATATTTAACCTAACCTAATAAATCTTTTTATACATGTTTTAGCCTCTATAATTCGTGCATAAGTCAATATGGAAAGAATTGGATATGATTTGAACAAAGAACACATGAAAAAAGATATGAAAAGATCTTAAGAAATCAAATTTTCAAAAACAATGAATGCCATGGATTTGATTGGTTTTTGTTAACCTAATGGACTCAGTACAAATGCTAGAACACAACCCTAATCACGATAGAGGCGCAGCTGTTCAAGAAATTCCATTGACAACTTGAAAAAATTGCAAAAAACTCAAAACTGAAATCATTGTTACAGGTCGATTCAAAGCACAAAACTTGTTTCAATAGCTTCCTCAAGGTTCCCTGAACACATTCCAATCAAAAACATCCATTCAAACTCCAAGAACTGGTATATTGAGCCGGAACTGCATCAAGGAAAATTCACAATCGTGCATCATGATTCACGCATCCTTTGCATTTTTTATTCATTGATTCATGTTCATTATGATATCCTGATGCTAACCAACATATTCAATTGCGTTTTTATGCTATGTATACGATTCCACCATGTTTGATTTTTAGGGTTTACAAAGATTCAAATTAGGGATTCTTAAAAGAGGAAAAATTAGCCTTCCAGACCCATGCCATTCTGATCAATGCATCTGGACGAAGAAGATACAACAATCGCGCTTAATTTATATGGCCTTATGGCCTATTCGTTATTTTTTCTAATGGTGCATTATAGAACGGTTCAAAAACCGTTGTCTATTGCTTTTGTGTTTCAGGAAAATCCAACACCATGAAGAAGATGAGTCCGTGGCATGATTTGGTTGGTTGATTTGAAATTCGCGCGTTTTATCCCACTAACGCGTAGTTTCATATTTTATTATTGGCTGTTTATTTATTTAACAAAAGAGTTTCATGGTTCAGCTGGCAAGCGCTCATTGTGTTGACATCTAAGACCTGGGTTCGAGCCCCAGGTCTGTATAATTTCCATACTATTTTTCATTAACAATTCCCATGCAGCGCCCAAGGTCAAGACGTACCATGCATCCTCAAGAATCAACAGCCACGCGTCCCCTGGAGATCAGATCAAAGGCTGAGATTGTAGGAACACTATACGCGTGAGTCAATGTGCCAACATGCTGACTGAAAAAGTCAAAAAAGGCCATTCTAAATGGGCCTGAATTGCTAACAAAAGACCTCCATATTGGGGCCTGAACCCCCCCTGGTTTGCAAATTCTATATATTTTCTTTATGTTTTATTATTAATTATTGTTTTATTTGCTTTATTGTTTTGATTTAATTAATTATTTTTACAAAATATGAAAAATACCTGAAAATCAGAAAAGATAAAAAAACATGATAAATATTTTTATTTTAATATTTTCTTGTAAATAAATGCTTGGAAATTAATTAGTTTAAAATAGGTCTTTAATTTTAATTCTTTTAATAACAAAAATACAAAAAAATATAGAATTAGGTTTAATTAATTTTTATTCCTTTTTAATTTTTCTTTTGTCACAATAACATTATTTATTTTATTTATTTTCATAATTAAAATTGTACATAAAAAATTAGGTTTAATTTAGGTTGAATTTTAATGTTTTCTTAATAAATTAAAATAAAGTAGAATTAGGGTTAGTAGTTAATTTTAATTAATTCCTTCTTTTTTCTATTAAATCTCAAAATACTAAAAATACCAAAAACATTCTCTTTTAATTTTTAATTTTAATTCCTCATTAATTTTAATTTTTGCAAAAGGGTCCAACGCCCTCGTTTCGTTCTTAATTTTTTTTTTATTTCGCATATTTATTTTATGTCATTTGAATAATTATGTACCTCTCCCGAAGCCTTGTAATTACTTCTCGCACTTTCAATTCTTTACTTTCTGTCAAATCGGGTCCTGGTTAATTTTGGCGATGTGGACCCGCGCCATTTGTAATAGCTTTAGATTTACCTTTCCGCAAATATTTTCAACTGTTAAACAAAGCATGCAAGAATGAATGGACATAATAAAAACAAGCGTAGAACACCAATAACATGACAAGATAAATGCAAATGAAAACGACACACGAATCGCACACACCACCCCTAGGGTACGCCTCACTGTTGCCTTGCCTCGAAAGGTGATCGTCGAGTAGAGGATGTCTTAGTAAGTCCTCATGATCCGGGAACCTGGCATGAGGGTAGCTTCTAAGGTGTCTTCCCATTGCTCTGGTGATCACCATGTCCCGAACCTCGAATTGACCCGAACACCTCCAACGGTGGTGCTACCTACCTCTCAATGGTGGGATGGCACTACTTTAAAGGACATTTACACAGACGAATTCCTTAGGGTAGGTAGACAACTCTAAGATACTTGCTCTAATTTCAAAAACAATTCAAAAACTTTCCACACCAACACATTTTCAAAAAGTTTTCGAAAGCATTTTTTCAAACACTCTTGAGGACTGATACAAGAGTCGAACTGGAATTTTCAAAAAAAAAAAAAACTTTTTTAAAACCCACATTGAAAAGCAAACAAACCATTTTTGAAAACACAATGAGCAAGTATCTAAGAGCCCATGGATAACCATGGATAGAAAGGGTGCTAACACCTTCCCTTTCTATAATCTACCTCCCGAACCGAGAGCAATCTCTTTAAGGAATTTTTATGTGCTTTTGTCCTTTCCAATTGGAGAAAATAAAAGACGGTGGCGACTCTTGCTTCCGCGACATTTCGCGAACCAGCGTTAAACAGTCAGTTCCAGATCCACCGATCACAGAACTGGCGACTCTGCTGGGGAGATAAACTACTTAAAGTGGGGTGTACCTTAGGGCTAGTTCATAACTGTGTTTTCAATTGTATTGATTTGCTTGCTTTACTATTGTGGGTTGCTTGGGAGTTCTATAGATCCTAACCCGGATCTGGGGGATACCTTCTTAGAAAGTAGCAACAAGGCTGTGAGGGAACTGTGCGGGGTATACCGACATGGTTGAAACAGTCTGCTACGTTGATGTGGCACTTTGGTGTGTACCGGTAACCCTTGAGTTCAGTCAAGGAGAGTACGGGGCCTCCGCGTGGTGTCGTGAAGCATCAACAGACCTTAATTAGGAACCTTAATTGAACTATCTTGGCCTCTTTAGGGTAGTGAGATAACTGACTTTGGTGCAGTCCGAGGTTGGTTGATACTCGATACTACACTCAATTGAGGGTTGCTTTCCTGGAATATTTCGGTCGCCAGTTCAGTGGCTAAATCGAAACGATGAACAATGAAAGCAATCCAGTGATATTGGGACCCTTAGAACCCGGTTACTTCTAATAGGACAGGTTGAGCCCACCAACTTCAAGAGGGTACTATCCAGACCCCATGCTGGCCTTAAACCTTAAGGGCTTGTCTTGTGTGCCTTGTGTGCCTTACATGTTTGTCTTTGTAAATATCTGTGGTGTGTTTAATCATAGCATCATGACATCATCCAGCATCATATGCATTGACTAACCATTTCAGGGGTTCGAATTTTCATCTTTGTTCTTGTTTTGTAGG
Organism: Vicia faba; assembly: GCA_948472305.1. NCBI lineage: Eukaryota > Viridiplantae > Streptophyta > Magnoliopsida > Fabales > Fabaceae > Vicia > Vicia faba. The sequence goes on from OX451736.1 coordinate 1,504,574,244, forward strand.
ACATGGAAACTGTTCGTAGAAAGATAATTCAAATCAGTCTTGTAAGGATCTCTCCTCAGCTTAAGGAGCTTATATCCAGGATTCCTGAGAACTCTTCATTCAGTGAAAGACATGGAAGCCTCATCAGCTTGGTCAACACCAACATTGAGGAAGATATGATCAAGGTCCTGTTCCAGTTCTTTGATCCTCTGCATCACTGTTTTACCTTCTTGGACTATCAGTTGGTACCTACATTGGAGGAGTTCTCCCGGCTCCTGAAGATCCCTATCCTTGATCAGCTACCCTTCAACGGTACAGAAAAGGAACCTAAGCTTGAAGAGATTGCTAAAGCCTTGCACTTACAGTCATCTGACCTCAAGGGACATTGGGAAGTTAGGAGTGGTATCAAAGGGTTCTTAGCCAGGTTTCTGTTTGAAAAGGCCCATGAATGTTGGAACTCCCTTGACTTGCAAGCTTTTGAAGAGGTTGTGGCCCTCCTTGTCTATGGTTTGGTGTTGTTCCCTAACCCAGATCAGCTTATTGATATCAGTGCTGTTCAGATCTTTATGTCCAGGAATCCTATACCTACGTTGCTGGGGGACATCCTTCACTCATGTTACACTCGAACCATGAGAAAAAGAGGTGTCCTTATGTGTTGCACTCCTCTCCTGGGAAGGTGGTTTATTTCGCACCTTCCACAATCAGTCTTGAAGAATGAGCGGGGTTTGAGATGGTCACAACGGTTGATGACTCTTACACATGCAGATATACATTGGTGCCCTAGGTCCAGAGAAGATGTCACTATCATTGATCGTTGCGGGGAGTACCCTAATGTTCCTTTACTTGGAATCAGAGGAGGTATTACTTATAGCCCATGCCTGGCTTGGAGACAGTTTGGTTATGCTCGGAGGGATGGTCCTCATGACATGTTAATTCCTGACATAGTTTTTGACTTCGACAACGATACTCAAGGACTTCGCCAGAGATTTATCAGAGCTTGGAGGGTGCCCAGTAGGATAGACATCAAGACACTGGGGCACAGGAATTCCATCCCGTTGGAACCTTATCTCAAGTGGGTACGAGCCCGCTCCCAGAAATTAGTAATGCCTTATCCTCATATGCTCCCAGTGATCAAAGAACCAGTCTTGGAAGGGGAAGTGTCCTACACTATTCAGCACCCTGATATGCCCACATCCTGGGAAGAGATGCAGAGGAGCTGGATCCAGCTTAAGGAGGAAAGGAATTCTCTTGAGACTAGTCTGCATGCCAGTGAAAAGAAGGTCTTGGAACTCACCCGCCTGTTGCATGAGGAGAGGAATCTCAACACCTACATAGCTCCGAAGAGGATGCGCAGTGTATTCTGGGATTGATTTGACTTTTGTATTATTTTGCCCATGAGGCTTTGATGTATTAAACAATGATTTCCCTAATGATAACGTGTGTTCCTTTTTGTCTACAACAAATTTGAACTTTCGAACCCTTGAATGCATTGCATACGCATTTCATACATCATGTGCATAGCAGGTTTTTCCTCTTTTCAGGTTGCTTACAGTTCTTCGCTGTTTATTTCAGCATCATGAATCACGAATCTTCATCAACTGAGACATCAATCAAGGCTCTTCAGGTACAGAATGCACAATTCCAGGAACTAATCAAGGGTTTGGCTCAAGGCCAAGAAGAACTGAAGGCTATGCTCCTGAAGAAGGAGAAGAAGAAGAAAAGGAGAACTGTTCTGTTCAACTCGGGTAGAAGGTTTAACAATACTCTGCAACAGGAAGAGGCTGGTTCTTCTGTTGACAAGAATTCTCCTCAGGCAGAAGCAAGGGTTCCTAGTCCGGTAGTCTCCGACAACGAGACCGATTTTGATGAAGAGCAGTACCCTCCTGCAGACGACAGATATAAGCAACTGGAGGACAGATTGAAGGCTATGGAGGTTCAACAGGTACCTGGGCTGGATTTCGGAGATCTGGGTTTGTCAATTGGTGTGATCATCCCTCACAAGTTCAAAGCACCATCCTTCTCTAAGTATGACGGGGCGTCTTGTCCCAAGCTGCATCTAAGGTCCTATGTTCGGAAAATTCATCCGTACTCTGCGGATAAGAATTTATGGATCCACTTCTTCCAGGAGAGTCTTTCAGGGACTCATCTCGAATGGTTCTATCAGCTGGATGGGACCAAGGTTCGTAACTGGGAGGAGTTGGCTACTGCTTTCTATAAGCAGTATCAATATAATGCCGACCTTGCCCCCACACGTACCCAACTCCAGGGTATGTCGTTAGGTGCAAGCGAAGGTTTTAAGGAGTACGCTCAGAAGTGGAGAGACCTGGCTGGTAGGGTGCAGCCACCATTGACTGATCGGGAGTTGGTAGACATGTTCTTGGGGACCCTATCTGGGCCATTCTTCAACCATCTCATTGGGAATTCTTCTGCTGGGTTCACTGATTTGATTCTGACTGGAGAGAGAATTGAAGCTGGGTTGAAGTCTGGAAAGATTGCGAAGGGTGCATCGTCTAGTTCGAAAAAGAAACCATTCAAAAAGGAGTCTAGTGCCGTATATGGTTCCAGGAAATCAGAGAGACCTGAGCACCGCCAATCTGTCAGTGCGGTGATGATCGCTAAGCCTGCTGCCGCCCCCCGGCCAAATAATCCTCAAAGGGCTGAAAGACCCCGGAGGGAGTTTACCCGCTTAAGCATGACCCTATCACAGATCCTGCCACAGTTGCTAGCCACCAATTTGGTGACTGTCAGGGAGGCTCCGAAGTTCCCCAATACAACATCTCCCAAGTACAACCCGAATGCTCGTTGTGCCTACCATTCAGATAGCCCGGGGCACTCTACTGATGACTGTTGGGCGTTAAAGAACAAGCTGCAGGACCTTATTGACGCCAAGGAGGTACAGTTTGAGGCGTCTGAGAAGCCTAATGTGGTGACAGCTCCCCTGCCTGCTCATGGAGTGAATGCTATTGGGGACGAGGAGGAAGTTGATGAAGCTGAGTTTGATAGCTGGATCTACCCGGCAACTGACGGTGGACTTAACAATTGGAGCACAAAAGACAATCTCCCTGTTTCTCTTGTTACTAAGTAATAAATTTCTTTGTTTTGTTATTTTGTAATAAACAATAATAAACTCTATGGCCCGGTGTCTTACCCGAGACACCGTGGTATCATTTGTGAGGGCATATAAATTGTCATTTCATATATCATAAATGAAAATCTTGGACGTATTTTCGCATTGCAAATATTGTGCTCCTTTTCTGTCTTTCTTCCCTTTTTTCATATATTTCAAAACAACTGTATTTACACACACACTCACTCATACAGGTTTCAATCCACTCTGGATCTCACTGATAATAACTCTGCTACTGCCAATTATGACTTCGAAAATCCGATCAACTTAGCCGAAGACGAAGGTGAAGATGATTGCAAAGTGCCTGGCGAGCTTGCTAGACTGCTGCTTCAAGAAGAGAGGGCAATTCAACCCCATGAAGAGCCAGTGGAAAACATAAACCTGGGTACCGAGGCAGACAGAAAAGAGGTAAAGATTGGTGCCAACCTAGAGCTCAGCGTGAAGCAACGGTTAACCAAGATGTTACATGATTATATGGAGATCTTTGTCTGGTCCTACGAAGACATGCCCGGGTTGGATACCGATATTGTGGTCCATCACTTGCCAACTAAGGAAGACTGCCCTCCAGTTAAGCAAAAGGTCCGTCGGATGCGTCCAGAGATGTCTGAGAAGATTAAGGCCGAGGTTATGAAACAGTTTGATGCTGGGTTCCTTGCAGTAACTTCTTACCCTCAGTGGGTTGCTAATGTGGTGCCGGTACCTAAGAAGGACGGTAAGGTCAGAATGTGTGTCGATTACAGGGATCTGAACAGGGCCAGCCCCAAAGATGACTTCCCCTTACCTCACATTGATGTCCTTGTTGATAATACAGCTCAGCACAAAGTATTCTCTTTCATGGATGGCTTTTCAGGTTACAATCAGATTAAGATGGCACCTGAAGACATGGAAAAGACTACATTTGTTACTCAGTGGGGCACCTTCTGTTACAAGGTCATGCCATTTGGATTAAAGAATGCTGGGGCAACCTACCAACGTGCCATGGTCGCCTTATTTCATGACATGATCCATCATGAGATAGAGGTGTATGTGGACGACATGATCGCGAGGTCCCAGACTGAGGAAGAGCATCTAGATCATCTGCAGAAGTTGTTTGACCGGTTGAAACTGTACAAGCTGAGATTGAACCCGAACAAGTGCACCTTCGGGGTAAGATCGGGAAAGTTACTAGGATTCGTGGTCAGTGATAAAGGTATTCAAGTGGATCCTGCTAAGGTCAAAGCTATTCAAGAGATGCCAGTTCCTAGGACAGAGAAGGAAGTCAGAGGCTTTTTAGGACGCCTGAATTACATTGCTCGCTTCATCTCACATCTGACTGCTACTTGTGAGCCAATCTTCAAGCTGCTGAAGAAAGATCAGGTAGTGCGTTGGAACGATGAATGTCAGGCTGCTTTCGACAGAATCAAAGAGTATCTCCAAGAACCACCTATCCTTATGCCACCGGTTGAAGGGAGACCTCTGATACTATACCTGACAGTGCTCGACAATTCAATGGGGTGTGTGCTGGGGCAGCATGACGAGTCTGGCCGAAAAGAACATGCCATTTATTACCTTAGCAAAAAGTTTACCGACTGTGAGACCCGATACTCACTGCTTGAGAAAACTTGCTGCGCTTTGGTATGGGCTGCTCGCCGGCTGAGACAGTATATGCTGACTCACACTACCTTGTTGATCTCAAAAATGGATCCTATAAAGTACATATTCGAAAAGCCTGCTCTGTCTGGGAGAATTGCAAGATGGAAAATGATCTTGACGGAATACGACATTCAGTATACGACCCAGAAAGCCATCAAGGGAAGTGTATTGGCAGACCATCTGGCACATCAAGCTGTAGATGATTATCAGTCCATGAACTTCGAATTCCTGGATGAAAGTATCATGATAGTGACAGATTGTGAAGTACCTGGACCGGATGAAGGACCTGAGCCAGGATCCCGATGGTCTATGCACTTTGACGGAGCCTCCAATGCTTTGGGAAACGGTATCGGCGCCATAATCATATCTCCACAAGGTACTCATACTCCACTCACTGCCCGGTTGTGTTTCAATTGTACCAACAACATGGCGGAGTATGAGGCGTGCATCATGGGTCTTCAAGCAGCGATCGACCTAAGGATCAAATTTCTAAGTGTTTTCGGAGATTCCGCTCTTGTGATCAATCAGATCAAAGGAGAGTGGGATACGAAACATCCAAACTTGATTCCTTACAGAGAATGTGTGTTGACTCTGATCCCCCACTTTGCAGAGATAACCTTTGAGCACTTTCCAAGAGAAGAGAATCAGTTAGCGGACGCATTAGCTACAATGTCTTCAATGTTCAAAGTTAAATGGGATAATGAGGCTCCCCGAATCATCATCTGGAAACTGGACGAACCGGCATACTGTTGTGACCTCGAAACTGAATTGGTGACCGAGAAGCCCTGGTACCACGAAGTGAAGAGATATCTGGAAGCTCAGGAATACCCTAAAGGTGCATCTGTCAATGATAAGAAATTCCTGAGAAGGTTCGCAGCCAAGTTCTTCCTCAGCAATGGCATCTTGTATAAGCGAAACCATGATTCAACCTTACTGCGTTGTGTGGATAAGACTGAAGCAGAAAGGATCATGGAAGAGCTGCATGAAGGGACCTTTGGTACGCATTCCAGTGGACATACTATGGCTAAGAAGATCCTACGGGCAGGATATTACTGGTCCACAATGGAAGCTGACTGTTACCAACACTCCAGGACATGCCATAAGTTCCAGATTTATGCAGACAAGGTGCATGTTCCTCCGGTTCCCCTGAATGTTCTGACTGCGCCTTGGCCGTTTGCAATGTGGGGCATAGACATGATCGGCGAAATTAAACCTACGGCATCCAATGGACATCGCTTCATCCTAGTGGCGATTGATTATTTTACGAAGTGGGTTGAGGCAGCATCCTATGCTACGGTAACCAAGACTATTGTGGCACGGTTCATTCGGCACAACCTGATCTGTCGGTACGGTGTCCCTGAGCGGATTATTACAGACAACGGTACCAATCTGAATAATAAGATGATCGCTGAGCTCTGCGAGCAGTTCAAAATACAGCACCACAATTCTTCTCCTTACAGACCGAAGATGAATGGGGCTGTTGAAGCAGCAAATAAGAACATCAAGAAAATCGTGCAGAAGATGACAGTAACCTATAAAGATTGGCATGAGATGTTACAGTTCGCTCTACATGGGTACCGTACCTCAGCTAGGACGTCAACCGGGGCAACTCCTTTCTCTCTGGTTTATGGCATGGAGGCAGTCTTGCCGATCGAAGTACAGATACCATCTCTCCGGATAATGAAGGACGCAAATCTGAATGAAGATGATTGGATCCAGACACGACTTGATCAACTCAACCTCATTGATGAAAAGAGACTTGCTGCTATCTGTCATGGTCAGACGTATCAAAAGCGTATGATCAGGGCATTTAACAAAAAGGTCAGACCACAGGAATATCAAGTGGGGGATCTGGTAATCAAGAGAATCATCCTTCCTCAGAGTGATCCAAGGGGCAAATGGACCCCTACGTATGAAGGGCCATTTGTGGTTAAGCATGTGTTCTCAGGAGGAGCCATGATATTGACCAACATGGATGGTGACGACCTTCCTCACCCCGCCAATGCAGACATAGTAAAAAGATACTACGCATGAAAAAAGACCCGCCAGGCTGACATGCCTAGGCAAAAATTAGGGCTTCCCGGCGAACCAAAAGGGTTCGGGCAAAATGAAGGGATGAAAATTAAAAAAAAAATCTGTACACCCGGCAAGTCAAAAACCTGAAAAGGCGGCTTGGGCAAAAATGGGTATCCCGGTGGACTGAAAACCCGAAAGGGCGGTCCAGGCAAAAATTAGGGATAAAAGCGTAATACTATGTCTCATGGATCACTTTGCATCCAGAATCCGGTATCTACATCAAGTTCAGACGGCATCGATCAGTCAGCTTCACCTTCAACCAAGGTCATCAAGTGATGAGACGCTCGGAGTTATAAAGGCAATAGCAGAGTTGAAACCCAGTAGGATCATTCATATTTCACACAGCTGTTTTATTTTGTATAAAATTTGTATAAACTCTCTTGTTCGGCGATGTTCCTCTTACTAGGACGTCAGCCTCTTGTACACAAAACGCCTATTTTCAGGCCATTCAAAAATCAATACAAATATATTTTCAATTAAACGTGCCAAGTGTTTTTCTTTTTCTGTTTTGTTTTGCGAAGAACGTCCAAGGTTCAATTTTTGATATATGCATTGACAATAGTTTGCTAATTCATAAATATTTGCATACGAAACAAAGGAATTAATTGCAGGTGACACTAGAAACAGGGGCAATAAAGAGTTGTCTGAGCAGTCCAATTGTTCTATCCTCCAAGGTACCAAGGTAGGTTCGGCTAAAGAACACGACCAAGTACATATTAAATCCCCAGAGAGTAGTCAGCAAAATAGTGCATTCTTCTCCAAGCAGAGTTATCAAATCTCAAGGAAATTGGGTATCTGCCAGCAGATCCCAACATTCCCCGGTAGTATGCACATATTCTTAACAAGCATCCCCGACAGTCTCGGCCTAAAGATTGTTCCCCGGCGGTATACCAACATTCAAAGGAATCCTTTCCCCGCATATCAAAACTTCCCCAGGAGAGTCCAATCTGATTCCCCAGGAAAGTTGGAATTTATCTCCCCAAGCAATAAGCTTATCCCCAGTAGATTCTGGAAGCTTATCCCCCCGCAGAACACGAACGCGTCGCCCGACTTTATTTAAAGAGTTATTTCCTTAACAGGATATAACCGGGTTATCCTCAGCCAAAAGCCACGGAAAGAGCGTCGTCGACGAAGTCTTCTTACCCCAGCGAAGTCCATCAACACTTCCAACAACAAGGGTATCCCCAGCAAATTATTATCTACACTCAGCAAGGCATCCCTCTCCCCACAGGGTATTGCTTCCCAGCATGGTCGCTAGAGCATCTTTTCTCCCCGCAGAATCCTCCATTTTCCAAGTTTATTCCGCAACGGAGTCATCTTCTCCTACCGGTATTCTTGCAGTTATCATCCCCAGCGGAAGCAAAATCTATTCCTCAACATCAGCCCAGGATATGACTTCCTGGCACCCGTCAAGGATTCACTTTCCTAGACAAAAGCATACATAAAACATCACATACATCATTATAACATGCATAGACACATCATATCATGCAAGTCTCATTTATATTGAGAACATCATTGCTTGATCCATATCATGCATTGCATATGACTGACCTTTACCTTTCAGGAAAGATGCAGTTAAAATGCTCAAACATATTTCAAGGCCTTCTCTAGTCCAGCTAAATCGACTCCCAACAGATTTTTCTGATAAAGACTAAGTAGAAGTTATCCCAGATGTTTCCCTCTCCGACGGTGAGTGAGGTGATAGTCTCCTATGGTTCCCTCTCCGACGGTGAGTGTGAGGTGGTAAGTCCTTTTCAGATGTTTCCCTCTCCGACGGTGTGTGAGGTGATAGTCTCCTATGGTCCCCTCTCCGACGGTGAGTGTGAGGTGGTAAGTCCTTTTCAGATGTTTCCCTCTCCGACGGTGAGTGTGAGGTGATAGTCTCCTATGGTCCCCTCTCCGACGGTGAGTGTGAGGTGGTAAGTCCTTTTCAGATGTTTCCCTCTCCGACGATGTGTGAGGTGATAGTCTCCCATGGTTCCCTCTCCAACGGTGAGTGAGGTGGTAAGTCCTTTTCAGATGTTTCCCTCTCCGACGGCGAGTGTGAGGTGATAGTCTCCTATGGTCCCCTCTCCGACGGTGAGTGAGGTGGTAATTCCTTTTCAGATGTTTCCCTCTCCGACGGTGAGTGAGGTGACAATTCCTTTTCTTATGATTCCCTCTCCGACGGCGAGTGAGGTGATTCCTTTTCAAGATTATAATGGCCTATGGTTCTCGTCCCGATCCTGCGAAGATGGTATTTCCCACCAAGATTTTCTCAACAAGCGTTGTTGAAGTTAAAATCACCCAAGGTTCTCTTACCATTCATGCTAAGACAGTAACCATACCTGGTTCATTCATCATCTTTTGAAGCTCCATATTCAGCTCCTGTAACCATTCAGGACATATCTATACCAAGCATCTAAAAATCAGCTCCTGCAACGTGTCAGATACTCATTTTCTGTTTTGCAGGTACGCAAGTTCTCGCTAAGGAATCTCTTATGCGATCAACATCCAGATGGCATCTATAAGCCCATCATCCTATCCAGCAACCTCTAAATGGCATCTATAAGCCCATTCCCATCATCACTGCTACTATGTGAGCGCAAATTTCTGGGCACTCTAGTGTTCAATCATCTTCTACCCTCGGATTACGAAAGGCATGTCAGCCAATCTGCATCCTCAGGTCTAAGAAGATTGAACAGGGGCAACTGTTGTACCCCAAAATTTGCCCTCCCATATTCTTCAAGAAATTGCCAAGCCCAGTCACAAAATTCCCCAAGAGTTGCACAGTGCAAAGGTCTCCTATACAGTCAAAATTAGGGTTTGTGTTCTGATCAAGAAATTGAAGGTTTCAAAGGCCCAATCAAGTCTCACATGCCTACAAATATGGTCAAGCATCCTCATATCAAGTTTCAAGGCATTCAGCTCAAAATTGCACAGTCAAAAACCCTAATTGCACTACAGTCCACTGTAGGGGCAAAATGGTCATTTGGCAGTCAAAAGTTCAAATTTTTGGTCAACATATCATTTTGAAGCCACAAACATCATTTGATCAATGCTTGATCATGATTCTCAAAATTTGGCTCAGAAATCATCAAGATGCAAAAGTTTCCTTATTTGGACAGTTGAAAAAGTCAACTGAAATTGACCAGGGCATCTCTTTCACATGGATTATCAGAAAAATTCCATCCAAAGCTCATTTTGAAGAGAAATACATTTCCTACAACTCATCTTCATACTTCAAGTCCAAGAAATGCTCTCACAAAAAGTTATCAATTTCAACATTATAGGTCATTTTCAAAAGTCAACAAAAAGGGACTTTAAGTCAAAGGCCATAACTTGAGATTGGTAAATCAAAATGACATGGGACCAAAGGCATTGGTTAGAGGACTCAAAGACCTTTCGAAAATGACCAAGAACATGAGAAAAGCTTAAACATTGAGCAAGTTATGCCTTGTGGAAGTTGGGAAATTTTTGGATATTTTGAAAAGTCAACATTGAGTCAAATGACCTAAAATTGCTAATGGGCCCATTTTTCTTCCATGATTCATCATTCTAAGCATGTACACGACCACTTGGCCCAAAGGGAAGTATTTTCTCATTTTTATTTATTTATTTGAATTTTTATTTATATTAATTCATTTAAATCATTTAAATATGTGGAAAATATTTAACCTAACCTAATAAATCTTTTTATACATGTTTTAGCCTCTATAATTCGTGCATAAGTCAATATGGAAAGAATTGGAGCAATTGGATATGATTTGAACAAAGAACACATGAAAAAAGATATGAAAAGATCTTAAGAAATCAAATTTTCAAAAACAATGAATGCCATGGATTTGATTGGTTTTTGTTAACCTAATGGACTCAGTACAAATGCTAGAACACAACCCTAATCACGATAGAGGCGCAGCTGTTCAAGAAATTCCATTGACAACTTGAAAAAATTGCAAAAAACTCAAAACTGAAATCATTGTTACAGGTCGATTCAAAGCACAAAACTTGTTTCAATAGCTTCCTCAAGGTTCCCTGAACACATTCCAATCAAAAACATCCATTCAAACTCCAAGAACTGGTATATTGAGCCGGAACTGCATCAAGGAAAATTCACAATCGTGCATCATGATTCACGCATCCTTTGCATTTTTTATTCATTGATTCATGTTCATTATGATATCCTGATGCTAACCAACATATTCAATTGCGTTTTTATGCTATGTATACGATTCCACCATGTTTGATTTTTAGGGTTTACAAAGATTCAAATTAGGGATTCTTAAAAGAGGAAAAATTAGCCTTCCAGACCCATGCCATTCTGATCAATGCATCTGGACGAAGAAGATACAACAATCGCGCTTAATTTATATGGCCTTATGGCCTATTCGTTATTTTTTCTAATGGTGCATTATAGAACGGTTCAAAAACCGTTGTCTATTGCTTTTGTGTTTCAGAAAAATCCAACACCATGAAGAAGATGAGTCCGTGGCATGATTTGGTTGGTTGATTTGAAATTCGCGCGTTTTATCCCACTAACGCGTAGTTTCATATTTTATTATTGGCTGTTTATTTATTTAACAAAAGAGTTTCATGGTTCAGCTGGCAAGCGCTCATTGTGTTGACATCTAAGACCTGGGTTCGAGCCCCAGGTCTGTATAATTTCCATACTATTTTTCATTAACAATTCCCATGCAGCTCCCAAGGTCAAGACGTACCATGCATCCTCAAGAATCAACAGCCACGCGTCCCCTGGAGATCAGATCAAAGGCTGAGATTGTAGGAACACTATACGCGTGAGTCAATGTGCCAACATGCTGACTGAAAAAGTCAAAAAAGGCCATTCTAAATGGGCCTGAATTGCTAACAAAAGACCTCCATATTGGGGCCTGAACCCCCCCTGGTTTGCAAATTCTATATATTTTCTTTATGTTTTATTATTAATTATTGTTTTATTTGCTTTATTGTTTTGATTTAATTAATTATTTTTACAAAATATGAAAAATACCTGAAAATCAGAAAAGATAAAAAAACATGATAAATATTTTTATTTTAATATTTTCTTGTAAATAAATGCTTGGAAATTAATTAGTTTAAAATAGGTCTTTAATTTTAATTCTTTTAATAACAAAAATACAAAAAAATATAGAATTAGGTTTAATTAATTTTTATTCCTTTTTAATTTTTATTTTGTCACAATAACATTATTTATTTTATTTATTTTCATAATTAAAATTGTACATAAAAAATTAGGTTTAATTTAGGTTGAATTTTAATGTTTTCTTAATAAATTAAAATAAAGTAGAATTAGGGTTAGTAGTTAATTTTAATTAATTCCTTCTTTTTTCTATTAAATCTCAAAATACTAAAAATACCAAAAACATTCTCTTTTAATTTTTAATTTTAATTCCTCATTAATTTTAATTTTTGCAAAAGGGTCCAACGCCCTCGTTTCGTTCTTAATTTTTTTTTTATTTCGCATATTTATTTTATGTCATTTGAATAATTATGTACCTCTCCCGAAGCCTTGTAATTACTTCTCACACTTTCAATTCTTTACTTTCTGTCAAATCGGGTCCTGGTTAATTTTGGCGATGTGGACCCGCGCCATTTGTAATAGCTTTAGATTTACCTTTCCGCAAATATTTTCAACTGTTAAACAAAGCATGCAAGAATGAATGGACATAATAAAAACAAGCGTAGAACACCAATAACATGACAAGATAAATGCAAATGAAAACGACACACGAATCGCACACACCACCCCTAGGGTACGCCTCACTGTTGCCTTGCCTCGAAAGGTGATCGTCGAGTAGAGGATGTCTTAGTAAGTCCTCATGATCCGGGAACCTGGCATGAGGGTAGCTTCTAAGGTGTCTTCCCATTGCTCTGGTGATCACCATGTCCCGAACCTCGAATTGACCCGAACACCTCCAACGGTGGTGCTACCTACCTCTCAATGGTGGGATGGCACTACTTTAAAGGACATTTACACAGACGAATTCCTTAGGGTAGGTAGACAACTCTAAGATACTTGCTCTAATTTCAAAAACAATTCAAAAACTTTCCACACCAACACATTTTCAAAAAGTTTTCGAAAGCATTTTTTCAAACACTCTTGAGGACTGATACAAGAGTCGAACTGGAATTTTCAAAAAAAAAAAAAACTTTTTTAAAACCCACATTGAAAAGCAAACAAACCATTTTTGAAAACACAATGAGCAAGTATCTAAGAGCCCATGGATAACCATGGATAGAAAGGGTGCTAACACCTTCCCTTTCTATAATCTACCTCCCGAACCGAGAGCAATCTCTTTAAGGAATTTTTCTGTGCTTTTGTCCTTTCCAATTGGAGAAAATAAAAGACGGTGGCGACTCTTGCTTCCGCGACATTTTGCGAACCAGCGTTAAACAGTCAGTTCCAGATCCACCGATCACAGTGACATACAAAGACTGGCATGAGATGTTACCATTTGCTCTTCATGGGTACCGTACCTCAGCACAAACGTCGACATGGGCAACACTCTACCCACTGGTATACGGAATGGAGGCAGTCCTACTCATTAAGGTCCAGGTACCTTCTCTCAGGATTATGAAGGATGCGGGTTTGAACGAAGACAAATGGATCCAGACACAACTTGATCAGCTAAATCTAATTGACGAGAAGAGACTTACCGCTATCTGTCATGGTCAAACGTATCAAAAGTGAATGATCAAGGCTTTTAACAAGAAAGTCAGACGTCAAGAATATCAAGTCGGGGATCTGGTAATCAAGCACATCATATTGCCGCAAGGTAACCCCAGGGGAAAATGGACTCCCACCTACAAAGGGCCATTTGTGATTAAAAACATTTTCTCGGGTGGAGCCATGATTCGAACCACCATGGACGGTGACGACCTTCCTCACCCTGTCAATGCAGATATAGTGAAAAGATACTACACGTGATAAAAGACCCGCTAGGTTGACTGGCCTAGGCAAAATAAGGGCTTCCCGGCGAACCAAAAGGGTTTGGGCAAAAAAGGGTATCCCGATGGACTGAAAACCCGAAAGGGCGGTCCAAGAAAAAGTTAGGGATGTAAAGCGTATCACTATGTCCCATTGGATCACCTTGCAACCAGACCTCAGTATCAACTGCCAAGCTCGAACGACACCAATCAATCTAATCAACTTCGGACAAGTAGCAAAGTGATGAGACGCTCGAAGACATAGGGGCAATAGCAGACTTGGAACCCAGTGGGATTGTTGTACATAGCTTTTTTCTTCTTTACACAATATTGTATAGCTTCCATTTTTACGGTGGTGTTCTTTTACTAGAGCGTCAACTTCCTTGTACAAGATCGCCTATTATAGGCCCACTTCGAAAATCAATACAAATCATTTTTACAAAAAAAACTATATGTTTTTTTTCTTTTTCTTTTTTGTTTTGCAAGAATGTCCAATGGTTTATTCTTGACATATGCATTTGGATATGATTGCTGTTCACAAATATTCACATTCACATAAGAAACGGAAAGACAATTGCTCGTAACTTGAGAAACATGGGCAAAAAAAAAAAGAAATATCAAACGGTTACTCTGTCCAGCAGGTACCAGAGCAGAGACAACTTTGTAGCACAATCATTAGTACGTACACTCCCCATAGAGTAAAGGTATTCAAAGCATTGATGTCAGCTTTCCCAAATAGGAAGTAATCTCCCAGCCAGGGTCTGTCAGATATTTGACAGCTATATCCCCCAACCAAGCTTCATAATCGCGAGCAGATCTTCATAATTTTTATCTCCCTAAACAGAGTTTATTTATCTAGATACAGAAGCTCAATCCCTGATAGAGCCTATTACTTCAGCTACAGAAATTCACCTTCCAAACTATTCCTCACATATTTATCCTTAAGTAGAGTCTCTCCCTGACAGAATATTCACACATAATAAGGAATAAATCTCCAGTAAAGTCATTTCTATTCACCATCCCCAGCGGAAGTAGAAGAACCACAATTCTCTACAACAGTCAGGAATGCTATACCCTCCAGCAGCAGTCAAGGATTTATTTTCCCAGACTCGGACATATCCCAACAACATTTCATGTACATACATCATGACATGCACATACAAATCATATACATCATAATCTCATTTATTTTGAGAACATCATCTCACAAAGCATTTCATTCATCACACGTATAATTAACCCTATTATCTTTTCAGGAAAGACAATTATCACCAACAATTCCAGCAGTTATACATATCATATCTACAGACAGCCAATGGAAAATCAGTTCCCGAAGATCAAACGGGTCAACTAATCCTATATAACCAAACAGAGTAACCCTACGACCCAGGTTCCTTCTCATAGCCCTCCTATCCAGGATTTCATCTCGAAGTAACCCTACAACCCAGGTTCCTTATCATAGCCCTACTATCCAGGCTTTTATCTCGAAGTAACCCTACGACCCAGGTTCCTTCTCATAAGCCCTGCTATCTAGGCTTTCATCTCGAAGTAAACCTACCATCCATGTTCTTTCTCATAAGCCCTACTATCCAGGCTTTCATCCTGAAGTAACCCTATCATCCAGGTTCATTCTTATAAGCCCTACTATCCAGGCTTTCATCTCGAAGTAACCCTACCATCCAGGTTCCTTCTCATAAGCCCTACTATCCAAGCTTTCATCCCGAAGTAACCCTACCATCCAGGTTCCTTCTCATAAGCCCTACTATCCAGGATTTCATCCCGAAGTAACCCTACTATCCAGGTTCCTTCCCATAATCCCTACTATCCAGACTTTCATCCCAAAGAAACCCTACGACCCAAGTTCCTTCTCATAGCCCTACTATCCCGGCTTTTATCTTGAAGTAACCCTACGACCCAAGTTCTTTCTCATAAGCCCTACTATCCAGGCTTTCATCTCGAAGTAACCCTACCATCCAGGTTCCTTCTCATAGCCCTACTATTCCAGCTTTCATCTCGAAGTTACCCTATGACCCAAGTTCCTTCTCATAAGCCCTACTATCCAGGGTTTCATCCTGAAGAAACCCTACGACCCAGTTTCCTTCTTATAGCCCTACTATCCCGACTTTCATCTCGAAGTAACCCTACGACCCAGGTTCCTTCTCATAAGCCCTACTATCCAGGCTTTAGTCTCGAAGTAACCCTACCATCCAGGTTCCTTCTCATAGCCCTACTATCCCGGCTTTCATCTCGAAGTAACCCTACGACCCAGGTTCCTTCTCATAAGCCCTATTATCCAGGCTTTCATCTCAAAGTAACCCTACCATCCAGGTTCCTTCTTATAGCCCTAATATCCCGACTTTCATCTCGAAGTAACCCTACGACCCAGGTTCCTTCTCATAAACCCTACTATCCAGGCTTTCATCCCAAAGTAACCATACTATCCAGGTTCCTTCCCATAAGCCCTACTATTCAGGCTTTCATCCCAAAGAAACCCTACGACCCAGGTTCCTTCTCATAAGCCCTACTATCCAGGCTTTCATCTCGAAGTAACCCTACCACCCGGGTTCCTTCTCATAGCCCTACTATCCTGGCTTTCATATCGAAGTAACCCTATGACCCAGGTTCCTTCTCATAAGCCCTACTATCCAGGCTTTCATCCCGAAGTAACCATACTATCCAGGTTCCTTCCCATAAGCCCTACTATCTAGGCTTTCATGCCAAAGAAACCCTACGACCCAGATTCCTTCTCATAAGCCCTACTATCCAGGATTTCATTTCGAATTAACCCTACTATCCAGGTTCCTTCTCTTTTATCTCCAGACAACAGTTTACAACACTGTAAGACCTGGACCCGACCCGATATAGTCAATTTCACAAATCCCCCAGTAAGTCACTGTGTAGCCTGGACCCTGACCAGGTATGCAGTTCACTTCCACTTCCTCAATCAGGAGCTAGCTCCCCAGTAGAGTAATGGACAACCGAAGCTCATATACTCTATCTCCCAAGACACAAATTAACATTCCTCGATGAAGTCCTCCTCAACGGCAGGTACAAGAATTCTCGCAAAGGAATCTCTTATGCAACCGATATATTTTCTAGATGGAATCTTTAAGCCCATCTCCGATGATTCTCTGTCGACTTCCAAATGGAATCTGTAAGCCCATTCCCGATATCACTAATCAGTATTACTTCACGTGATTGAAAATTTCTGGGCACTCTACTATTTAATCATCTTTCACCTTCAGATCACGAAAGGCAGAACAACAAATCTACATCCTCAGGTTTAAGACGATTGAACAGGGGCAGCTGTTGTACCCCAAAATTTTCCCTCCCATTCTTACGGAAAATATACTCCTAGAGATCCTCAATTGCTCAAGGATGCCCAAGAATTAACCAGACAAGTTCTCTCATAAAGTAATGAACCTTTAACTAGGGTTTCCAATTTCATCAAGATATGTGTGATCGGTGGATCTGGAACTGACTGTTTAACGCTGGTTCGCGAAATGTCGCGGTAAGCAAGAGTCGCCACCGTCTTTTATTTTCTCCAACATGGAAAGGACAAAAGCACAGCAAAATTCCTTATGAGAATGTTTCTCGGTTCGGGAGGTAGATTTATAGAAAGGGAATGTGTTAGCACCCTTTCTATCCATGGTTATCCATGGGCTCTTAGATACTTGCTCTTATGTTTTCAAAATGTGAGTGGGCTTTGAAAAAGTTTCTTTGAAAGATTTCTGAATAACTCTTGTATCTGTCCTCAAGAGTGTTTGAAAAATTTGTTTTGAAAGCTTTTGAAAGTGTAAGGTGTGAAAAGTATTTTGTTTGTTTTTTTGGAAAGAGCAAGTATCTATGAGTCATCTACCTACCCTAAGGAATTAAGCTGTGTAAGTGTCCTTTAGGTAGTGCCATCCCACCATTGAGAGGTAGGTAGCACCACCGTTGGAGGTATTCGGGTCAATTCGATTGTAGGGACAATGTGGTCACCGAAGCAACAGTTAGGACACCTTAGAAGCTACCCTTATGTCCTTGATCCTTTTTTAATCCGAGGCAACCGTTTCGAGGCAACTTTTCCGAGGCAACTGTTTCGAGGCAACTGTTCCGAGGCAACTGGATCATGGACATAAGGACCGCTAAGACGTCCTATACTTGACGACCACGTTTCGAAGGCAACGAGTGAGGCGTACCCTAGAAGTGTTGTGTGCATTGTGTGTTGTATTCAGGTAATGTTTTTGTACATGTTATGGGTGAGCTACGAGTTATTTTTATTTACCATACATTCTTGCATGCATTTAACAGTTAAGGGGTGCAGAAAGTAAATTGCAGAAACATAAATCCTACGCTATTACAAGGAGCGGGTCTATACATCGCCAAAATTACAAAGACCCGTTTTTGGTAAATAAGTACGGAAAGTAAATAAAAATAGTAAAAGTCCTAATTACTATTACATGTCTTGGAAGCAATTACATAATAATAAACTAAGTGCGAATAAAAATTAAATCGGAACGTCATGAGGGTGTTGACCCTTTTAAGAAAAGGAATTGATTTTTTTGGTCTTTTTTGTAATTGAAATGAAATTAAAACTAATTTATGACTAATTAATTAATTTAATTAAGAGAAAAAATTTTTGTTTTTTTTAAATATTTTTTATGGAATAAAATAAAAAGAAATAAGATTAAAAGTTAATTTTACCTAATTCTAGATCTATTTTAATTATTAAAAAAAAGTTGAAATGACCTAATTAAAAACTAATTCAATTATTGTTTATTTACAAAATAATAAATAATAAATAATAAAAGTGTTAATTACATTTTTTTGGTTTTTTTTTTATGAAAAAATGTTAGTTAAATTAATTTAATGATAGAGTAATTATTTTTTGTGTTTTTTTGGATCAATTTTGATAATTAAAAGCAAATAAAAGTCAAATTAATGATTATTTAACAATTAATTAAAATATGCATGCAAAAATATGATTTTTAATGTCAAAAATTAAATAAACATTTTTCTGATTAAAATGCAAAAGGAAAATATTTTTGTGAGTTTTTAAATGCATGAGAAAATTATTTGAACATAAATTAAATTAGAATAAAAAATATAAAAAAAAGGAAAAAACAAAGGAAACAAGTTAATTATGGAAAAGGTGGGAAAAGGCCAGAACCAGGACTTAAACTCGTGCCCTCTGGGAGAAATCCACTAACATGTTGCCAACTGTGCTAACTGGCTTTGTTGTCAATACCCTACAATTAATTGATTAAAAACGAAAACGTGGCAAGTTTGAATTAAAAACAAAGTCAGCACGCGTGGGGCCCAAGTATAACATATGAGCGAATCAGATGGAGCCATCGTGCCACGCCAGCCACGCCTGAGTCTTTCACAGTCAACGACGCCAGAGCCCTAGCTCCGGTCGTCTTCTCCGGCGAATGCTACGGCCAAACCTGCAAAATAAGGGAAATCAAAGAAAAAGAAAGACCTAGTCACCCTAATTAGACCCCTGCGAATTCAATGGTGCCATTATTTTGGCCTGAAAATGACTGTACAGGGAGTTTCGAAGAAGATGACCAAAACGGCCCTAGCAATGGCAGGTTCCTACTCCTGCATGGAAACTCGCATGTTATACGTCAAATGCGTTCTAATGAGTGTCCTGAGTTCATATAAGCCATCAAAAATAGTTAATGATGCATGAAATATAAGAAAGAAATCAAGAAATTTTGACAAACCGAAGAGAGCTAGAGGGCACGATCTGGGACGATTTGGCTTCGTGTAGGGATTGGAAATGACCGCTGCTATGTCCAGGAACACAATTGAATCCTTAGAACTCCTTGAAACTTGCTAAAGAATAGAATTCGAATTTGTCAATTTTGTGAAAATTTGAGAGGATTAGGGTTGCCGTTCTAGGTGTCTCTAGCCTGTGTATATTGTATGAGAGGCTTCATATATGTTTATCCCACGAAAATCAAACACATTTAGGGGTCTTTACCCTTGCAATCAAGTCTTGAGATTTCCATAAACACCATTTAAAGAACTTGCCATTTTTGCTTCATATTTTAATTCTTGCTTGTATTAGCCCTTTGCACGAATTTGGAATGATCATGATGGTGTATCAAAGCATTTCAATACAAAATATTCCCTTTAATTAATTTTCTTGATTTTTATTTGATTTTAAAAGATTTAAAATGAATTAAATCAAATAAAATTAAATAAAAATGGAAAAATTAATTTTAAATCTTGAAATAATTTGTGGGACACGTCGGAAGCATGGCCAAGCTGAAACAAGTGGAAAAAGTGGGCCCCTTTTGTCAAAAATGAAGTTTCAAGGATAATTGACTTTGGCCATTTCACAAAAATTTCCCAACTTCTCCAATGCATATCTTGCTCAATTTTGAAGCTATGAACATGTTCTTGGACATTTTGGAAAGGTATTGAAGTCCTCTAACCAATGTCTTTGGTCCCATGTCATTTTGATTTACCAATCTCAAGTTATGGTCTTTGATTTAAAGTCCCTTTTTGTTGACTTTTGAAAATGACCTATAATGTTGAAATTGATAACTTTTTGTGAGAGCATTTCTTGGACTTGGAATGTGAAGATGAGTTGTAGGGAATTGAATCCTATTAAAAATGAGCTTTGGATGGGTCATTTCTGATAAAGTATGAGAAAGTTATGCTTGGTCAAAATTGAGTTGACTTTTCCTACAAAACCCTAATTTGACTGGCTTAGGAGGATGGTTGACTGTGTAGCCCTTGAGTAGACTTTGAACCATTTGAGGTGATGCTTGTCAAAAAAATTTGAAGAATATAGGAGGGAAAATTTTGGGGTACAACAGTTGCCCCTGTTCAATCTTCTTAGACCTGAGGATGTAGATTGGCGTGTGTGCCTTTCGTGATCCGAAGGTGGAAGATGATTGAACACTAGAGTGCCCAGAAATTTGCACTCACATAGTTGAGTATCAGCAGTGTGATGGCGAGAATGGGCTTACAGATGCCATTTGGAAAGATGATGGATAGGGGGATGGGCTTATAGATGCCATCTGGGTGTCGATCGTGTAAGAGATTCCTTAGCGAGAACTTACGTACCTGAGAAAGAAAATAATTACCTGGCCTGTTACAGGAGTTGATCTTCAAACTATTTATGTAGATGTGCCCTGGCTTGATACAGGAATCGAATCTTTAAACTCTTTAGACGTGCCCTGACAAGATACAGGAATCGAGTCTGGTAATGTAGTCGTCAACAGATACACCCTGGCAGGATACAGGAGTCGGATCTTCGAACTCTTCAGACGTGCCCTGGAAGGATACAGGAATCGAGTCTGGTAATGTAGTCGTTAACAGATACACCCTGGCAGGATACAAGAATCGGATCTTCAAACTCTTCAGACGTGCCCTGGCAGGATACAGGAATCGAGTCTGGTAATGTAGTCATCAACAGATACACCCTAGCAAGATACAGGAATCGGATCTTCGAACTCTTCAGACGTGCCCTGGCAGGATACAGGAATCGAGTCTGGTAATGTAGTCGTCAACAGATACACCCTGGCAAGATACAGGAATCGGATCCTCAAACTCTTCAGACGCACCCTGGCAAGATACAGGAATCGGGTCTGGTAATGTTGTTCGTCAACAGATACACCCTGGCAAGATACAGGAATCGGATCTTCGAACCCTTCAGACGCACCCTGGCAAGATACAGGAATCGGGTCTGGTAATGTTGGTCGTCAACAGATACACCCTGGCAAGATACAGGAATCGGATCTTCGAACTCTTTAGACGTGCCCTGGCAGGATACATGAATCGAGTCTGGTAATGTAGTCGTCAATAGATACTCCCTGGTAAGATACAGGAATTAGATCTTCGAACTCTTCAGACGTGCCCTGGCAGGATACAAGAATCGAGTCTGGTAATGTAGTCGTCAACAGATACTCCCTAGCAAGATACAGGAATCGGATCTTCGAACTCTTCAGACGTGCCCTGGCAGGATACAGAAATCGAGTCTGGTAATGTAGTCGTCAACAGATACACCCTGGCAAGATACATGAATCGGATCTTCGAACTCTTCAGACGTGCCCTGGCAGGATCGAGTCTGGTAATGTAGTCGTCAACAGATACTCCCTGGCAAGATACAGGAATCGGATCTTCGAACTCTTCAGACGTGCCCTGGCAGGATACAGGAATCGAGTCTGGTAATGTAGTCGTCAACAGATACACCCTGGCAAGATACAGGAATCGGATCTGGAATCACGACCGTTGATAGCAATTATCTTTGTATTAACCTTTGTCCTGAAAAGACAAAACGTTAGTTGTATGCAATGTCATGATGTATGACATGCGTGATGTTCTTAGAATAAATGAGATTTTATGTTCATGATGCGTATGTGCATGCTATAGTGTATGAAGATATGATGTTTATGAAATGTTTTTGTCTAGGAAAGTAAATCCTTGACGAGTGCCGGGAAGTTAAATCCTGGGCTGATGTTGAAGAATAGATCTTTGCTTCCGCTGGGGATGATTGTTGCAAGAATACCGGTAGGAGAAGATGACTCCGTTGGGGAATAAACTTGCCGAAGAGAATACTCTGCGGGGAATGCTCTGTGGGGAGAGAAATACTTTGCTGAGGTGTTGATGATAACTCCGCTGGGGATACCATTGTTGAGCTCTGTTGGAAGATTTGATGAACTCCGCTGGGGATAGGAAGACTTCGCCGGGGACGGTCTTTCCGTGGTTTTCAGCTGAGGATAACCCAGTTATATCCTGGTGGGGAAATAACCTTCTGAATAAAGTCGAGGGACGCGTTCGTGCTCTGCGGGTGATAAGCTTCCAGAATCTACTGGGGATAAGCTTCCTGCTGGGGAGATGGATTCCACTTTCCTGGGGAAACTTTTCAGATTGGACTCTCCTGGGGAAGTTTTTGAGATGTACTGGGGAAGTGGCTCCATTGGACGTATGGTATACCGCTGGGGAACAATCTTAGATTAAGATTGTCGGGGATGCTTGTTAAGAATGTTTGTATGCTGCTAGGGAATGTTGAGATTTGCTGGGGATACCCAACTTCCTTAAGGCTGATAGAGTAGGCTAACTCTGCTTGGGGGGAGTATGCTGATTTGCTGGCTCATTCTCTGGGGAATTAAGGCATCTTGGTTGCGTTCTTCAGCCGAACTTACCTTGGTAACTAGATCGCTTAGACAACCCTTATTGCCCCTGTTTCTGATGTGGGAGAAGAAGATACCCTGTAGAGGTGCTTGGGGACTGCCGATTGACAAATCTTCTTTTGGTAGGCAAGTGACGAGATGACGGGACATAGTCGTACGCTTTGATCCCTAATTTTTGCCTGGACCGCCCTTTAGGGTTTTCAGTCCATCGGGATACCCATTTTTTCCCAAGCCGCCTTTTCAGGTTTTCGACCTGCCGGGTGTACAAATTTTTTTATTTTCATCCCTTATTTTTGCCTGAACCCTTTTGGTTCGCCGGGAAGCCCTTATTTTTTCCTAGGTGTGTCAACCTAGCGGGTCTTTGATTACACGTAGTATTTTTTTTGACTATGTCCACGTTCTCGGGATGTAGGGAGGTGCCCCTGTCAGTAGTGTTGTGTTGCCATACTACCAGAAGATCTTCGTTTGATCGCCCAATGCCCCAAGTGATTCAGGATGGAGATTTGCCCCAAGCTGGTTGGTCTTTTGAGAGATTCTTCGAATCTTGACTTAACTGCCCCAGATCATGGACAATGATCACGTCTACCCCTTGATTGGGAGTGTTTCTTCCATTTGAGCTTTTGTTGAGAAGATTTTGTTCACTGGATATTCGTCGCGCGAATTTCTCTGCTGTTCAAACAGAAAGTCATATGCAAACAAGGTTATGTTAAAAATGCAACGCTTATGTCTGTCTTGAAGTTTTTGAAAATGCACTTTTCAGTAAAACAAGCAAGTTTTGTAAACTGTGATGTCAACTCGTTATTTTACCGTGAGCCTTAAGGAGTCAGGATACCTTTCATAACAGTATGCTTTCGAACCAACCCATGCTTCAGCTAGGACTTTTCAAGGGTTATAACGTGGCCCGGTTCAATGGTTTAAGAAACAAAGGATAAAGGCTCAAATTGCATTTGTACCCACCCGCTCTTCGTGATGTTCTTCAATCCTAAACTCAGTCGATCGTGCATTAGACTTTGTTTGAGTCTTTGCTATGATGTTCTGGTGATGGTTCGAATGTTGACAATTTATTTTGAATAGGCAGTCATTTCTTTTTGTTGAGGGTTTGTGTGACCTCTTTCTTTTTGATTTTATTATCCCTATTTTTGCCTGAACTGTTCCTTTTTGTGATTACAGTCAGCGGGATGCCCCAGTTTTTGTAAGTCTCCTTCATAGGTTTTGACTTATCGGGCTTTTGTTTTTGAAAGATAACGACTGCCTGTCTTTATGATTATTCGGAACCATCGCCGTCTTTTGTTTTGTAAGGACCTCTTTGGTTCCATTCGTTGTGCACTTGGATCAACTGAGAGAACTACCCTGCCCCAGATTATGATTAAGGGTTTCAATTTTCGAAAAGAAAAACTCCTACTTCTTTGGCTCGAAAGGGTTGATGAGGGATTATCTTCCTTATAACTCCAGTGTTTAGGGATTGAAACAATGCCTGTACCTCATCAGCGGGGTCTGTTCAAAAGCATACTGTAGATCGTGGTATCGTTTTCGTCATCCTCCCTCAAGAGGCTTAGAATTATTAATTGAGAGTTGACATCAAAAAATGAAAGCAGTTTGAGTATAGCGAATGCGAATATATTGCTTCAAAACAGACATGTGCGATGCATTAATGAAATAACAACGTTTAACATGAATAAATGTTTGAACAGTCAAAAGAAAATTACAACTTGAAATTTCTAATAAACAAAAGTCTTCTCATCTCAAGGCTTGTTACTTCAAATGGTGAATCCTGTAAGGATGGTAGAAACACTCAGCTTGACCCACTTGGGTGAAATCCACTACTCCTTCATTAATCAGATCCTGGACTTTGTTCTTCAGGGCCCAGCAGTCGGCAGTGTCATGTCCAGGACTATCAGAGTGGTATGCACATCTTTTATTGGGATGATAGTTAGGAGCAGAGATGTTGGGATTCCGGGGAGGAGCCCTTAGTGTAACCAGATTCAACCTCAACAGGTGTTGTAGAGCTTGAAACAGCGACATGTTAAGCTGGGTGAATTGCCTCTTGGACCTTCTTGGCTTATTCTGATCAACTTGTTGCTCTGGGAGAGGTTGATGTTGGGCTTGTGAAGTAGTAGCAATTTGGAGAGGTCCATTCTTCACCATACCAGACTCTTGTCCTCTTGGAAGCTGATCAAAGACCTGGTCCCTGACTCAGACTGGTTGCTTCATGTTGGATCTGTCTTGGTGGAGTTGAATGATCATGGTCCTCAACTCTTCTTGCTCCCGAGCTAAACCTTGGATGAGAGCCCTTTGCCCCAGCATCTGGGTTTTCAATGTATCTACCTTAGCTTGTAGACGTTTCAGTCGTTCGTCCTTGTCATCTTTGGGACTTTTCTTGGCCAGATTCCCTATGAGGAGTGTCCTCAACTCTTCCTGCCCCTTGGATAGGTTTAGGAAGATCTCCCTGAACTGAGTCTCTTGAGTGTGCAGACCCTGGTTATCTTGTTGGGAAGCCATTGCTGAAATAAACAGCGGAGAAGGTAAGTGACCTGTACAAAGGGTACCTGTAATTCAATGATATGTATGATATGCATGCAATGTTTTCAAGGATCTCGCGGGGTAAACAAGAAAATTGTTAGAATCTGAATTTCGTAGCTTGATTGAAGGAACTTCTTGTTGTTGAGAGTCCTTCTTCAAGGGTCAAAGGCTCACCATATCCAGTGGGTCATAGCCTCTGACAACCTTGTCTAGAGGAAAATAAATCCCCTTTGCCCCTTGCTGGACAGTTGGTTCATCATGACCTGCATCACAAGCCTTTGAGATCCCTGAAATGGGTTAGTCCTTATGTAGGATGCATGCAATGGTATGATGGTATGATGTTATGCTATGCATGGGGTAATGTAGGTAAGTTTATTTTTTATCAAAAATTAATTAATTAATTAGGTTATTTGATCTTAGATAACTTTGATTATTTTGTAAATAAATTTAAAAATAATTAGAACAATTAGGGTTTTGTTCATAATTTAATTCTTTTTTTCTTTTTTTCTTAAAAATACCAAAATACAAAAAATAGGCCATTTATTTATTAATTAATTTAATTACTAATAATTTTTGGATTTAATTTAAAAAACCTAATTCTTTTTGTTGAAAATAATTAAAAAAACAAACAAAACAATTTTTTCTTCCAATTAGGTTAGAATGGGGTCAAAACCCTAATTTCTTATCGTCCTTAATTTCCTCGCGCGCGCTCCATTATATTATTTTTCTATATTAATGTAATTGCTCACAAGTTGTAATAGCTTAATTAGGACCTTTTTACTTTCATTTATCGCTTTATTTTTAAGGGTTTGTTTTTGGCTATATAAATATCTGAAGCCCTGTAATAGCGTAGCTTTACTTTCTGCACTTTAAATTTCACAAAATATTAACTGTTAGATGTATGAGTTAGGGTTGCATGACAAGAATGTATGTAAACTTTAAAACAGTTAGCTAACCCTAAATGTGCAAAGATAATAAACTTGAAATTAAATCACTCACACATGCACACTCCTAGGGTATACTCTCACTTCGGTTGCCTTCAGTAAACGGTCATTGAGTATAGGATGCTTTAGTGGTCGTTCTCTTGTCTAAACAAAGATCAAAGTCCCATTCGGAAAGTTGCCTCGGATATTGTTGCCTCGAATAATTGATCTAAGACATTAGGGTTACTACTAAGACGTCCTAACATTGCTTTAGTGACCGTACGTCCCTTTCGAGTTGACCCTCAAAACTCCAACGACGGTGCTACATACTCACTAATAGTAGGATAGCGCTGTCTAAAGGAAACGAACATAGAACGATTCTTTTTTCGAGTAGGTAGATTAACTCTTAAGTACTTGCTCAATCCAAACAAACTTTTTCACACTTACACTCCTTTCAAACAAAGTTTTCAAAAACACTTCGTAACACTCTTGAAGACAGAAGCAAGGGTTAAATCGAAGTCAAAACAAAAACTTTTCAAATTACAAAAACATACAAAGAAGCAATTTTGAAAATGATGAGCAAGTACCTAAGAGCCCGTAGATAACTACGGATAGAAAGGGTGCTAATACCTTCCCTTTCTATAATCTACCCCCGTACTCAAAATCTCGAAAAAGGGAATTTTTCTATGCTTTTTTCCTTTCCAGTTGGATAAAATAAAAGTCGGTGGCGACTCTTGCTTACCGCGACATTTTGCAAACACAAACGCAAAATGCAAACCAGCAATTCCTAAAAAATAGTCCCGGTTCTGGCCACCGTATCACAGAACTGGCGACTCTGCTGGGGACTTAATAAGTGGGGTATACCTTAGGATTAGTTCATCATATTGTTTTCTATTGTTTGATTTGATTGCTTTATCTTTGTGGGCTTTGTGTCGGAGTTACTATAGATCCTAACTAGGATCTGGGGAACACCTGTTAGGTAAGTAGCAATAAACTGTGAAGGAATTGTACGGCGTAGATCGATACGGTTGAAGCAGTAGCTACGTTGATGTGGCATATTAGTTGGTACCGATATCCTTTGTGGAGAAACAAGGAGAATATGGAGCTGCTATTTGGGTCGTTAAGCATCAACTGACCTTAGAACCTATAATTGACCAACTTGGCCATAGGAAGTAGTGAGATAGCCGGCCTCAGCATAGAGCTGGGAACTGGTTGATACTCGATACTACATTCATTGAGACCATACTCTCGAGATAGTTCCGGCCGCAAGAAAAGATTGCGTGAGCTGAAACCATGACCGATGGAGGATGGTCAGTGATATTGAGAACCTCTAGAACCCGGTTACTATTATTAGGTCAGGTCGAAACCAATTGAACTTCAAGAGGATAATACCTAAACTCCATGCAAGCCTGAAACTTAAGGGCTATTGTGTGACTTGTTTGCCTTTACCATGTTTGCCATCTGTGATACCTGTTGTGTGTTTTTATCATGACATCATGCATCATGACATAACATGCATATTTCATTAGACTAACCATTTCAAAGACCGAGGGGATTTATCTTTGTTCTGTTTTGCATATCATGACTTCTATGCGCAGAAATACCATTCGAGTTAACTTCGTGCAAATACCTGCTCATCTCATAGAGTTAGTCTCAAAATTTCCTGATACTTCTTCATTTGTTAGAAGACATGGTTATCTCCTTAGTTTGGTCACTTCCAAGTTGGATGAGAAATTGATGAGTGTGTTATTCCAGTTCTTTGATCCATTGCATCATTGTTTCACCTTCCCGGATTATCAACTAGTCCCTACTTTGGAGGAGTTTTTTGATTTATTGGGCATATCTATCCTCGAGCAGACACCCTTCACAGGTTTGGAGGAGGTTCCTAGACCTGAGGACATTGCTTCAGCTTTACACTTGACAAAGGCTGATGTAGTGTCTAACTGGGAGACACTGAGTGGGGTTAAAGGTTTCTTGGCTAAGTTTCTGATCGATCAAGCTCAACAGTTCTGGGATAACTTATATTTTCAAGCCTTTGAAGACATCTTGACTCTCCTCATCTACGGCTTGGTTCTTTTCCCAAATCCAGATTCCTTCATAGATGTGAACACGGTCAAGATCTTGTTGTCTCGTAATCCAGTGCCTACTCTCTTGGGTGATATTCTACATGCTCTCTATACTCGTACCGTGCGAAGAACAGGGACCCTCATGTGTTTCACACCGCTGCTGGAGAGGTGGTTTATTTCACACCTCCCTAAACCTGTATTGAAGAATGAGGAAGGTGTAGGTTGGGCTTACAGAATCATGTCCCTTGCTCACACGGACATTCTTTGGAGTTCTAAGGATATGGAAAGAGTGGCTATCATTGATCGATGTGGGAAATACCCTAATGTCCCGTTGCTTAGAGTTAGAGGGGGTATAACTTACAATCCTTGCTTGGCCTTACGACAGTTTGGTCGCGCCCGGAGAGACGGTCCCCATGAGCTGCTTCTTGCGGACATTGTCTTTGACTACAAGGGGGGACGTGAATGAGTATCGCCGAAGATTTATACGAGCTTGGAGCAGGGTGAACAGGTCTGACCCACATGAGCTAGGACTGAAGACTTCTCTTCTGATGCAACCTTATCTCCATTGGGTTCGAGCCCGTGCTCAAAAGATGGGGATTCCATATGAAGTTGTTTTGCCGGTGATTGTAGAGCATACTAATGAAGAAAGGGTTCCTTATACAGTCCTCCATCCATATATACCTACTGATCTTGGGGCATTGAAGAGATCTTGGATCCAGTTAAAGAAAGAAAGGGATACCTACAGAGAGAAGTATCATGAGCAGGAGAGGAAAATCTTGAAGCTTACGAGGCAGCTTGGGAATGAAAGGACCATCAACGATTATGTTAGCACGAAGGGAAAACGACCATGGGATTTCTGATGTTTTTTATTGTTTCTAGTTTAGATTTGCTTTTCAGTTTATTTCTTTCGTAACGCCTTGAAGGCATTGTTAAACATTGTTACAAGTCTAATCTAATAAAGTGTGTTTTATTTTGTTTTACAAATTTAAATCTCCCAAAGTCTTCGAAATCATTTCATACGCATTCCATTATCATGCACCTCATCACAGGTACCATTACAGGTTTCTTATCTTCTTCGCTGTTTATTTCAGCAATCATGTCTTCTGAAACACCTACTGATCAAGCCATCAAGGCTCTTCAGGCTCAGAATGCTCAATTTCAGGAGATGTTCTTGAATTTGGCCAAAGGACAACAGGGTTTGAAGAATCTCATCTTGAAGGACAAGAAGAAGAAGAAGAGAGTGGTTCTGCTGAATATGGGTCACAGATTCGGGAACAATTTGCGACAGGAAGCTGATTTGTCCCATTCATCTGGAGGAGGAGAGAATCAAGAGGAAAGAAAGGGGCCTAGCCCTGTGGTATCTGATAATGACACTGATTTTGATGATGAACAGTATCCTCCTGCTGAGGATAGGTACAAACAACTGGAAGACCGTCTGAGTGCAATGGAGATTCAGAAGGTTCCTGGGTTGGACTTCGGAGATCTGGGACTGGCATCTGGGGTGGTGATCCCTCACAAGTTTAAAGCTCTTGTCTTTGCTAAGTATGATGGAGCATCCTGCCCGAAGCTTCATCTTCGCTCGTACGTCAGAAAGATTCAACCCTATACTGCTGATAGAAACCTGTGGGTTCATTTCTTTCAAGATAGTCTATCAGGGACTCAACTTGAATGGTTCTATCAATTGGAAGGAGATAATGTCCGCAACTGGGAGGACCTTGATGACGCTTTTTACAAGCAATACCACTATAATACCGACCTTGCTCCCACGCATACTCAACTTCAGGGTATGTCTATGGGCACATGCGAAGGCTTTAAGGACTATGATCAAAAGTGGAGAGATCTGGCCGGAAGAGTCCAACCCCCTCTGTCTGATAGGAAGTTGGTGGATATGTTTCTTGGGACTTTGTCTGGTCCATATTTCAATCATTTGATCGGTAGTTCATCGTCTGGGTTCACTGAATTGATTTTGACTGAGGAGAGAGTTGAAGTTGGTATCAGAAGTGGCAAGATACAGAAAGGTGCTTCATCAAGTACAGAAAAGAAGCCTTTCAGAAAGGAAGCTAGTGCAGTTTACAACTCAAAGAGCCAAAACCGACCTGAACACCGCCAAGCAGTTAATACGGTAGTAATATTAAGACCAACTGTTGCTCCACAATGCAACAATCAACAAAGAGTAGAGAGACCACAAAGACAGTATACTCGGCTCAGTATGACCTTATCTCAAATTTTACCGCAATTGTTGAAGAGCAACTTGATAACTATGAGGGAAGCCCCAAAGAATCCCAGCACTACATCTCCGCTGTATAATCCAAACGCCCGCTGCGCCTATCACTCCGATAGCCCAGGGCATGATATGAACAACTGTTGGGCCTTGAGGAACAAGGTGCAAGATTTGATTGAAGCTAAATAGATCGAGTTTGACGCACCGGAAAAGCCTAATGTCATAACTGCTCCTATGCCTAAGCATGGAGTAAATGCTGTGGACGATGATTCATTTGTAACCTCCATGGAAGACGTTTCTACTCTGTTGATGACAGTGAAGAAGAACCTATTGTTAGCCGGTTTATTTCCGGGCTGTGGCGAAGGTTGCCACCTGTGTTCAATCCTACCTGCTGGTTGCCATTTGTTGAAATCAGGTGTTCAACGCCTGATGGATAACAAAGAAATCTTGTTCGAGAAAACTTTGGTTCCATTGATTCCTGTTGAAGATGTTTCCATAATAACCATTTCTGCCAATCCTTCCAAGGCTTCCTCAAGAAATCCCGTTAGGATTACACCCGTTCCGAGAGTTGCTCCATTAATCATTTCTATTCCTGGTACTATCCCTTACATTTTAGATAAGGCTTTGTCGTGGCACTATGGGGCCGATGTGTATTATCATGGGATCAAACAAGACTTGAAGGTTGAAGAGGTTGATACTGATGTCAGCAATATTTTTCGGGTCTAGCAAGATCACCCGAAGCATAAGACTTTTCTCTCCTGAGATTTCCCCGCCGACTGTTCAAAAGCCTGTTGCTATTCCATCTTCCAGTACATCCGCTACTATTCAGATTCTTACTCCAGTTATCACTCCTGCCACCGAGTCATCTGACACTCGGGGCAAAGAAGTCATAGGTGAGCCTTCCCATATGGAGGCACCTAAAAAGATCATTGTAGAGACCTCTAGACAGGAGATAGAGGAAATTCTGAAGATTATCAAGAAGAGCGACTATAACGTAGTCGAGCAGTTGGGGAAGACCCTGTCGAAGATCTCCATGTTGTCCTTATTGTTGTGCTCAGAAGCCCATGCAAAGGCTTTAATTGCTTTCCTTAAAATTGAGCATGTGCCGCAGGAAACATCTACTGATCAATTCAAAGATTGTGTGGCTAGTTTGACCGTTGACAACGGGTTGGGTTTCTCCGATGCAGATCTGACTGCCAAAGGAAGGAATCATAATGATGCTCTGCATGTTTCGATCGAGTGGAGGGGCACTACTCTGGCCCACGTGCTGGTGGATATTGGGTCCTCATTAAATTTTTTACCCAAGCTTTAGACCAGTTGGACTGTGAAGGGTTGGTTATGAAGCCGAGTAATATTGTGGTTAGGGCCTTTGACGGGTCCAAAAGGATGGTGCATGGGGAAGTAGATGTCCCTGTTAAGGTTGGTTCCCAGACTTTTGCGTCTACGTTCTATGTGATGGACATTCGACCATCTTATTCTTGCTTGTTGGGTCGCCCGTGGATTCATAAGGCTGGGGCAGTAACTTTTACGCTCCATCAGATGTTGAAATATCCAGTGAAGGGGAAGATTGTTACAGTACGAGGAGAAGAGGATTATATGGTGAGCCACCTTAACTCTTTTTGGTATGTAGAGATGGAGGGGGAGTTCATTGAAACCCCGTGTCAGAACTTTGAAGAGGTTCCTCAGACTCTGGTGTCAACTGAAACTGTTGTTGAAGAACTTCCAATGAAGCCATGAAGAGGTTCCTTAGACTCTGGCGTCAATTGAAACTGTTGTTGAAGAACTTCCAATGAAGATGGCTTCCCTCAAGGATGCCCGGGATGTTATTGAAAAAGGTAGGTGTGCAAATTGGGGCAAACTCCCTGACTTTGCGCACAAAACTGACAAGTTTGGTTTGGGTTTTACTACAGAAGCTCAAAGGGCTATTTGGCGTGCACAGATTGGAAGACCTCCCCTGCGTATCAGTAATCCGGGAGTGAATGCAATTGAAGACAATGGAGAAGAGTCAGATTTCGACAGCTGGATTTACCCGACTACCGACGGTGGATTAGTCAATTGGACGACAAAGGACTTTGTTCCCATTTCTTTTATTACATAGTAATAGACTTTTTGTTTTGAGATTTGTAACAGACAATTTAAAACTTTACGGCCCGGTGCCTTGCTCGAGGCACCGCGGCTTTGTTTGTGAGGTCTTATTATGTGTCATTTCCATGTATCATCAATAAAGCATTGGACGTTTTCTTGCATTACAAATTTTGTGCTCCTTGTTTTTCTTTTCTA
Organism: Vicia faba; assembly: GCA_948472305.1. Taxonomy (NCBI): domain Eukaryota; kingdom Viridiplantae; phylum Streptophyta; class Magnoliopsida; order Fabales; family Fabaceae; genus Vicia; species Vicia faba. Next base: position 1,504,607,129 of record OX451736.1, read on the forward strand.
TCCTGCATTTTATCAAACAACTATTGTCTTACACACATTCACATATCATAATACAGGTCCACATCCACTCTGGATCCCACTGATAACGACTCTGCTACTGCCAGTTATAACTTTGAAAGTACGATCAACCAAGCTGAGGACGAAGGTGGGGATGATTGTGAAGTGCCTGGGGAACTTTCTAGACTGTTACTTCAGGAAGAGAGGGCCATACAGCCCCATGAAGAGCCAGTGGAAACTGTAAATATGGGTACCGAGGAAGACAAGAAAGATGTCAAGATCGGTTCAAATCTGGAGTCTAGTGTCAAGCAACAGTTGGTTCAGATGCTACGTGACTGTGTTGAGATCTTTGCTTGGTATTATGAAGATATGCCTGGGTTGGATACTGATATCGTGGTACACCGATTGCCAACCAAAGAAGACTGTCCTCCAGTGAAACAGAAAGTTTTCCGCATGCGCCCAGAGATGTCTGAGAAAATCAAAACTGAGGTCATGAAACAGTTTGATGTCGGTTTTCTAGCAGTTATTTCTTACCCGCAGTGGGTTGCCAATGTGGTTCTGGTGCCGAAGAAAGATGGTAAGGTTCGGATGTGTGTGGACTATAGGGATCTGAATAGGGAAAGTCCCAAGGATGATTTCCCTCTGCCTCATATCGATGATCTGGTCGACAACATCGCACATCATAAGGTCTTCTCCTTTATGGATGGTTTTTCTGGTTACAATCAGATTAAGATGGCTCCCGAGGACATGGAGAAGACAACTTTTGTTACACAGTGGGGTACCTTCTACTACAAGGTCATGTCGTTCGGGTTAAAGAATGCTGGGGCAACGTATCAACGCGCCATGGTCACTTTGTTCCACGACATGATTCATCATGAGATTGAGGTATACGTTGACGATATGATTGCAAGGTCCTAGACTGAGGAAGAACATCTTGACCATCTTCAGAAGCTATTTGACAGGTTGAAGATGTACAAACTGAGGTTAAACCCGAACAAGTGCACCTTTGGAGTGAGGTCTGGTAAGCTGCTGGGTTTCGTCGTTAGTGATAAAGGTATTCAAGTGGACCCTGCAAAGGTGAAGGCTATACAGGAAATACCAGCTCCCCGAATGGAAAAAGAAGTCAGAGGCTTTCTGGGACGTCTGAATTACCTTGCCCGATTCATTTCACATCTGACTTCTACTTGTGAACCAATCTTCAAGCTGTTGAAGAAAGATCAAGTGGTAAGATGGAATGAGGAATGTCAGGCCGCTTTCGAAAGGATCAAAGAATATATCCAAGATCCACCTATCCCTATGCCTCCAGTTGAAGGGAGACCTCTGATCTTATACTTGATAGTACTCGATAATTCAATGGGGTGCGTGCTGGGGCAGCACGACGAGTCTGTTCGAAAAGAGCATGCTATTTATTACCTTAGCAAAGTTTACCGACTGTGAGACCCGATACTCACTGCTTGAGAAAACTTGTTGTGCTTTGGCATGGGATGCTCGCCGGCTGAGACAGTATATGCTGACTCACACTACCCTATTGATATCAAAGATGGACCCAATCAAGTATATCTTTGAAAATCCTGCCTTGTCCGGAAGAATAGCAAGATGGTAGATGATCTTGACTGAGTATGACATCTAATACACGACCCAAAAGGCAATCAAGGGGAGTGTGTTGGCAGATCATTTGGCGCATCAGGCAGTGGATGATTACCAGTCTATGAATTTCGAGTTTCCGGATGAGAACATCATGTTGGTGACTGACTGTGAAATACCTGGACCAGATGAAGGACCTGAGGAGGGATCCCGATGGCCTATGTATTTTGACGGAGCTTCAAAGGCTTTGGGTAATGGCATTGCACCGTGATCATATCTCCTGAAGGCTGTCATACTCCGTTCACCGCCCGATTATGTTTTAACTGGACCAACAACATGGCAGAGTATGAAGCGTGCATCACGGGCCTTCGAGCAGCTATTGACCTAAGGATTAAGTTCTTAAGTGTATTCGGAGATTCCACACTCATGATCAGTCAAATTAAAGGCGAGTGGGATACGAAGCACCCAAATCTTATTCCTTACAAAAAGTATGTGTTGACATTGCTTCCGCATTTTAAGGAGATAACCTTTGAACACTTCCCAAGAGAAGAGAACCAGTTAGCAGACGCGCTAGCTACTATGTCTTCCATGTTCAAGGTCAGATGAGACAATGAGGCTCCCTAGATTACCATCGAGAGGCTGGAAGAACCTGCATATTGTTGTGATATTGAGACTGAAGAGGTAACAGATAAACCCTGGTTTCACGAGGTAAAGAGGTATCTTGAGGCTCAGGAGTACCCCGAGGGTGCATCTATTAATGACAAGAAGTTTCTGAGGAGGTTCGCTGCGAATTTCTTCATTAGAAACAAAGTCCTTTACAAGCGTAATCATGATTCAACCTTACTGCGTTGTGTGGATAAGAACGAGGCAGAAAAGATCATGGCAGAGTTACGTGAAGGAACCTTCGGAACCCATTCCAGTGGACATACCATGGCAAAGAAAATCCTGCGGGCAGGATATTATTGGTCTACTATGGAAGCTGATTGTTATCAGCATTATCGGACCTATCATAAGTGCCAAGTCTATGCTGATAAGGTGCATATACCTCCAGTTCCTCTTAATGTCTTAACAACTCCTTGGCCCTTTGCAATGTGGACCATCGATATGATCGGCGAGATCAGACCTTCTGCGTCCAATGGGCATCGTTTGATCCTGGTGGCTATTGATTACTTTACAAAGTGGGTTGAAGAAGCTTCATTTTCTACAGTGACCAAGAACATCGTGGCAAGATTTATTCGGCATAATTTGATCTGTCGATATGGCGTACCGGAGAGGATCATTACGGACAACGGTATAAATCTCAATAATACGATGATCACCGAGCTCTACAAGCAGTTCAAGATACAACATCATAACTCTTCTCCCTACCGGCCGAAGATGAATGGGGTTGTTGATGCGGCTAATAAGAACATCAAGAAGATTGTGCAGAAGATGACGGTGACATACAATGATTGGCACGAGATGTTACCGTTTGCTCTCCATGGGTACCGTACCTCAGCACGGACGTCAACAGGGGAAACACCCTATTCCTTGGTATATTGCATGGAGACAGTCTTGCCCATTGAAGTTCAGATACCCTCTCTTTGGATTATGAAGGATGCAGGTTTGAGCAAGGACGACTAGATCCAGACCCAACTTGATCAACTGAACTTAATCGACGAGAAGAGACTTACTGCTATTTGTCATGGTCAGACGTATCAAAAGCGGATGATCAAGGCATTTAACAAGAAAGTCAGACGACAAGAATATCAAGTCGGGGATCTGGTGATCAAGCGCATCATACTACCGCAAGGAGATCCCAGGGGCAAATGGACCCCTACGTACGAGGGGCCATTTATGGTTAAGAACATTTTCTCGGGAGGAGCTATGATTCTAACCACCATGGATGGTGACGACCTTCCTCACCCCGTCAATGCAGACATAGTAAAAAAATACTACGCATAATCAAAGACCTGCTAGGTTGACTGGCCTAGGCAAAAATAAGGGCTTCCCGGCGAACCAAAAGGGTTCGGGCAAAAATAAGGGATGAAAATGAAAAGACTATACACCCGGCAAGTCGAAAACCTGAAAAGGCGGCTTGGGCAAAAAAGGGTATCCCGGTGGACTAAAAACCCGAAAGGGCGGTCCAGGCAAAAATTAGGGATTAAAGCATAACACTATGTCTCATTGGATCATCTTGCAACCAGACTTCGGTATCGACCATCAAGCTCGGACGACACTAATCAATCTAATCTACCTTCAACCAAGTAGCAAAGTGATGAGACGCTCAAAGACATAAGGGCAATAACAGAGTTGGAACCCAGTAGGATTATTCACATAGCTGTTTTCTTTGTTTTTCACAAATTTTATAAGTTCTATCATTCAGCGGCGTTCTCTTACTAGGACGTTAGCCTCTTGTACAAAAATGCCTATTTACAGGCCAACTTCAAAATCAATACAATTCATTTTCACAAAGAAATTTCAATTTGTTTTCTTTTTTGCTTTGCAAGAACGTCCAATGTTCATTTTTGATATATGCATTTGACAATAATTGCTGATCATAAATGTTTACGTGCGAAACAAAAGACGATTACTCGTAATATCAGAAACAGGGGCAAATAGGAAATGTCCAGACCTTACACCTACTCTGTCCACCAAGTATAGGGATAGACCTAGTAGGAGAAAACTGTTGAAGGTACATTCACTCCCCGCAGAGTAAGAGGAGGAAAGTGGTGTTAATTCTCCCCAGCTGAGGTTCGCAATCGCGAATGAGCCGGTAAAGATTATCCCCAAGCAGAGTTCATCTTTCACCAACAATGAAGACCATCCCCCAGTGGAGTCTGGAAGATTATCCCCAATAGAGTCTGGAAGATTATCCCCAGTGAAGTCGTCACTAAAAGATTATCCCCAGCGGAGTTCATTTCTTTCACAAACGGAAACTTAATCCCCAACAGAGTTCATCATCTCCAGCAATGGTAATTCGCCCCAGCCGAGGCTATTTCTCCGAATCAACAGAGCTTCTAGCAGAGTATCTCTTCCCCACAGGGTCATTTTCTCGTCAGTTTATTCTTCAGCAGGATTATTCTCACAATCATCTTCATTCACTATCCCCAGTGGAAACAAAGAGTTCAATTGTTTTCTCCAGCAGCAATCTGGGATTTATTTTCCCCAGCTAGAGAACATCATAAAAACATTGCACGTCCATACATCATGACATGCGCATACGCATCATACAACACGATCTCATTTATTTTGAGAACATCATTTCCTGATACATATCATGCATTACATACAACTAACCTTTACATTTCAGGAAAAATACAATCAAATTCTCACAAAGTTAAAGATATGAAGCCCGGATCCGACCGAATAATATCTTGATTTCTACAACATATTGTGAAGCCTGGATAGCAGTACCAAACACCGCGAAGCCTGGATTCGACCAGATAGTGGTTTATCTCTAAGCTATGAAGCCCAGATTCAACCGGATAATAGTTTAATCCCCAGAAATCCGTGAAGCCTGGATTACAACTGGATAACAGCTTAGGTAGTTACTGTAACGCCTGGATTACGACCAGATAACAGTGCAAGACGCCATGAAGCCTGGATTCGACCAGATAGTGGTATGTCATAAACATAAGCCGTGAAGCCCGAATTACGACCGGATAACAGCTCAGCAAGTTACTATGAAGCCTAGATTACGACCAGATAGCAGCCAAAGACACCGCAAAGCCTGGATTCCGACCAGATAGTGGTATATCTTTAACACAAGTTATGAAGCCCAAATTACGACCGGATAGTATATTGATTTCCTCCGAACACCATGAAGCATGGATTTCGACCAGATAGTGGTATGAGACATCGCGAAGCCTGGATTACGGCCAGATAGCAGTAAAAGACACTGTGAAGCCTGGGTTACAACCAGATAATAGTAAGGGACACTGTGAAGCTTGGGTTACGACCAAATAGCAGTTCACCCGGCCAGATACTATGAAGCCCGAATTACAACCGGATATTAGTGAGCCAAAAACCAAAGGGAAGCCCAGATTACGACCGGATAACCATTTGATCTCTTCTGAAGCCTGGATTACGACCAGATAATAGTGAGGGACACTGTGAAGCTTGGATTACGACCAAATAGCAGTTTACCTGGACAATTACTAAGAAGCCCAGAGTCGACCGGATATTAGTGTGCCCTAAATTCAAGTTGAAGCCCAGATGCGACCAGATAATAACTTAATTCCTTCTGAAGCCTGGATTACGACCAGATAGCAAGTTTAATCTCATCTCCCCAGTAAGTCACTGTAAATCCTGGATTACGACCGGATAGCAGTCGATCTTATCACTGTGAAGCTTGGATCACGACCAGATAGTAGTTCATTTTCACCTCTTCGACGAAGAGACAGTTCCTTAACAAGAATAACGGACGACCGAAGTTCCTAAAATTCAACTTTTCTCAAAAACAGACAATTCCCCAGTAGAATAACGGACGACTGAAGCTCCTAAAATTCTATTTCTCTCAAGACAGAGATCAGCATTCCCCAGCGGAATCTTCCTCAACAATAGGTATACAGACTCTCGCTAAGGAATCTATAAGGCGATCGAAAATCCTTCTGATGGCATATTTAAGCCCATCCTCCGTCATCGATTTCCAAATGGAATCTGTAAGCCTATTCCTGATATTGCAAGACATCTACCACTTCATGCGAGTGCAAATTTCTGGGCACTCTAGTGTTCAATCATCTTCCACCTTTGGATCACGAAAGGCACGCAAGCCAATCTATATCCTCAGGTTTAAGAAGATTGAACAGGGGCAGCTGTTGTACCCCAAAATTTTCCCTCCCATATTTCTCAAAACATTTCAAGAAAGATTTTCAAGTTGCTCAAAGAAGCCCAAGGGTTGACCAGACAAGCTCTCTCCTAAGGCAGTCTACCTCAAATTAGGGTTTCATGTTGCATCAAGATACTTGATTCCCAGGGATCATAAATGCTCACCATTGTCCTAATATGTTCTCAAGATCATCCATGTCAATTTTCAAGCCCTACAGAGAAAGTTTGCTCAGTCAATTGCTCAAAGGCCTAAAAATCGACTATGCTTACAAAAGTCAACTGTGGCCTACATACAGTCAAACCTCAAGATGTTTGGTAAACATCCTCATTTTGAAGTATATTTCATCATTTGATCAAGGGTTGATCATGATTCATCAAGGATTGCTCATAATTCATCAAGAATCAAAAGTTGCTAAATTAGGGTTTTGTAGGAAAAGTCAACTCAACTTTGACCAAGCATAACTTTCTCATACTTTATTCAAAATGACCCATACAAAGCTAATTTTGAAGAGGATGCCATGGTATACAATCCATATTCATCTCCCAAGTTCAAAATATGCACTCACAAGAAGTTATGAATTTGGACATTATAGGTCATTTTGAAAAGTCAACAAAAACACCTTTTTTGTAAAAGCTTCATACATGAACATGGAATACCAAATTGAGATGAGTCCAAAAGGGTTGCTTAGAGGACATCTCAATATTTCTAAAAAGTCCAAGAACACCGTCAAAGAGTCAAAATTGAGGAAGTTATGTATTGGTGAAGTTGACTTTTTTTGCAAAATTGCCAAAAGTCAACTTTGCCTCAAATTGCAAATTTTGCCAAATGGGCCTAATCTTTTGCACTTGTTTTGAGTTGGCAACATGGTCCACGAGCCCTTGCCCTTGCCACTTGTCAGTATCTTGTTTTTATTATTTATTTTGATTTTTATTTGAATTAAATCAATTTTAATCAAAACAAATCATGAAAAAATCTAAAGCATTGAAAACTCAAGATTTTGTACATGTTTCAGGTCTTATATCCAGTTGGCAAGTAATTGAAATCGTGCAAAGCATTGGTGTGGACAAAAATATTGAATTTGGCAATTTTTGGAAAGATATTCAAAGGAATCAAATCAAGATCAAAATCAATAATGGAGGAAGATTGAGATCAGCTTTTCAACCCTAATCCAATCCTTGATATATATTGAGTATGTGCAGACCTAAAAAAAGGCTAGAGAGAGGCGCAAGAAGAAGAACAAAACTTGAAAAAACACCAAAAAAGTGCAGACACAATTTCATATATCCTGGCATCCTCATAGCCTCCTGACCATCCCAATCGCTTCCTGGGATCACCAGCAAGCAAAACCAATCAAGAACAAGCATTTCCAAGCCCTAAAACTCGCTGTAAGGCATTCACTACATTAAACTTTTTTTGAATTCGGTTTGCATAACTCTGGCACATATAGCATGATATAATCATATATTCTTGTTCACCATCACATTTGCAAGCTCTCTGTAACATTTAATTTCGATTTCATGAACTGTATTGGAGTTTGCCATTATTAGGGTTTACAAGCTCGCTTTGGGGTTTCTGAACCTAGGCAAAATTGGGCCATGAAAGGGGCACCATTGTGTTCGGCAGGTCCAGACGAAGCTATCCATGGCCTTCATTTTTATTTATCACGCTTGTATTGAATTTTGAGATTTGCAGGACCTGTAGCTACGGACATAATGCCGTAGGTAAAAGTCTGTAACTTTTACCAACGGTGCAAGGAGGAAGATGACATACGTGCCTCCATCCCATTCGTGCATTTGAATTTGCGCGCGTGTTTGTAGCTAGCGTTATTTTATTCCTTTTGTTATTTTTGTTTCATTTAATAAACAACTGAATCAATTGGCCCAATGGTGGCCAGGCAAGCGTTAAGGCATTGGGGAGCTTGAGGTCAGGGGTTCGACCCTTGCCTCCAAAGTTTGCATTTTTCTTGAATTCTTTCTACAAATCCCATGTTCCACAAGGCGTGAAGACTACCATAGGGCATTAACTCCTAACCATCTGATCACCAACAAGTCAGATCTGAAGGCGAGCACATGAAGGACCATCATGGGACCTACTCAACGCAAAGCATGGTGGCCTGGAAGTCAACATGGACCTCAGATTGTTGGGCCCAAGCTTGCTATCTGCACCCCCTCAAATTACTGATTGCAGGCCTAAGTTTCTTTTTCCTTTTCTTTTATATTTTATTTTAATTAATTTATTTATTTTATTCACTAACACAAAATAAATAATTCTTTTTATCAAAAAAATCACAAAAATAATATTTTTCATCCAATTAGGTTTAAGTTTATTTTTCATCAAAAATTAATTAATTAATTAGGTTATTTGATCTTAGATAACTTTGATTATTTTGTAAATAAATTTAAAAATAATTAGAACAATTAGGGTTTTGTTCATAATTTAATTCTATTTCTCTTTTTTTCTTAAAAATACCAAAATACAAAAAATAGGACATTTATTTATTAATTAATTTAATTACTAATTATTTTTGTATTTAATTTAAAAAACCTAATTCTTTTTGTTGAAAATAATTAAAAAAACAAACAAAACAATTTTTTCTTCCAATTAGGTTAGAATGGGGTCAAAACCCTAATTTCTTATCGTCCTTAATTTCCTCGCGCGCGCTCCATTATATTATTTTTCTATATTAATGTAATTGCTCACAAGTTGTAATAGCTTAATTAGGACCTTTTTACTTTCATTTATCACTTTATTTTTAAGGGTTTGTTTTTGGCTATGTAAATACCCGAAGCCTTGTAATAGCGTAGCTTTACTTTCCGCACTTTAAATTTCGCAAAATATTAACTGTTAGATGTATGAGTTAGGGTTTCATGACAAAAATATATGTAAACTTTAAAACAGTTAGCTAACCCTAAATGTGCAAAGATAATAAACTTGAAATTGAATCACTCGCACATGCGCACTCCTAGGGTATACTCTCACTTCGGTTGCCTTCGGTAAACGGTCATTGAGTATAGGATGCTTTAGTGGTCGTTCTCTTGTCTAAACAAAGATCAAAGTCCCGTTCGGAAAGTTGCCCCGGATATTGTTGCCTCGAATAATTGATCTAAGACATTAGGGTTACTACTAAGACGTCCTAACATTGCTTTAGTGACCGTACGTCCCTTTCGAATTGACCCTGAAAACTCCAACGACGGTGCTACCTACTTACTAATAGTGGGATAGCGCTGTCTAAAGGAAACGAACATAGAACGATTCTTTTTTCGAGTAGGTAGATTAACTCTTAAGTACTTGCTCAATCCAAACAAACTTTTTCACACTTACACTCCTTTCAAACAAAGTTTTCAAAAACACTTCGTAACACTCTTAAAGACAGAAGCAAGGGTTAAATTGAAGTCAAAACAAAAACTTTTCAAATCACACAAACACACAAAGAAGCAATTTTGAAAATGATGAGAAAGTACCTAAGAGCTCGTAGATAACTACGGATAGAAAGGATGCTAATACCTTCCCTTTCTATAATCTACCCCCCGTACTCAAAATCTCGAAAAAGGGAATTTTTCTGTGCTTTTTTCCTTTCCAGTTGGATAAAATAAAAGTCGGTGGCGACTCTTGCTTATCGCGACATTTTGCAAACACTAACATGAAACACAAACCAGCAATTCCTAAAAAACAGTCTCGGTTCTGGCCACTGTATCACACTGAGGGTTTTGGGGAATCTTGTGAAGTTTAACGACTTTACTGGGGAAAACCTGATGTCGGAGCAGTAGTTAGAAATTCTCGTTCTGTCGGGGATACAATAACACCTGACATCACTAGGTTATAAGTTGAGGATATGGCGGCAACTTTTTAGTAAGATGCCCTGCCTCTGTACCTGTTGGAGAAAGTACCTACGAAGACTTTGTGGATGGTTTGAGTGTCATCCCAACTCCTGGGGTGCTTGGTAAATGCTGATCAGGATGATAAGTCTTCCACTGATAAATAAATGACAAGATGACAGGACATAATCGTACTTTTTAATCCCTAACTTTTGCTTGGACCACCCTTTCGGGTTTTCAGTCCACCGGGATACCATTTTTTACTCAAGCCACCTTTTCAGGTTTTCGACTTGCCGGGTGTACAATTTTTTTTATATATATCCCTAATTTTTTCCTGAACTCTTTTGGTTTGCCGGGATGCCCTTAATTTTGCCTAGGCCTGTCAACCTAGCGGGTCTTTTTCATGCGTAGTATTTTCTGACCATGTCCACGCTCATAGGATATGGAGATTTGTCACTGTCTATGACAACAAGTGTTGTAGAAATGCCAGAAAATGTTTATGTGATCACATGTTCCCTTTCATACGTGGGAGCCTATGTGGGGCTGCTTCAGGATGAATCTGGTGCACCTGATGTTTGATCAAGGTTTTGATAGTCTTGAATTTCCTAGGTATCTTTTCTAAGAACTGTCATGGAAGGATTCAAAGACATGATACTAACACCATCTGATACTACTGGCTCAGAAAAGCAATTTGGTGGTACCAAAGATTCAAATTTCAGTGATTTTCTGCTGGAATCCCCGATCGATGTTACAACCCCAGAGTGATTCAGATGGAGATCTGCCCCTGGCTATTCAGCATTTTTGGAGAGATTCTTTGCATATTGGCTTACTGCCCCAGATTAATTAGGCACCATGTCACGCCCCTTGATTATGAAAGGCTTGTTATTGGGAATGTTTTTTTCGTCTGAAGTGATTCTGTCCATTGAGGGGGTCTTCGTTCACTGAATATTCGTTGTGTGAATTTCTCTACCATTTGAAAAATTAACCATATGCAAACAATGTCATTTAAAGAATGCAAAGCTTATGTCTGTCTTGAAATTTTTTGAAAATGTGTTTTTTGTAGTAAAACAAAATTTGCAAGAATGTGATATCAACTCATGATTTATAGCAAACCTTACAGGAGTCAGGATACCTTTGTAACAATATGCTCTCGAACTAACCCATGCTTCAGCTAGGACTTTTAATGGTTATAACTTGGTCTGGTTTGCGGTTCAAGAAATAAAGGATAAAGGCTCAAATTTTATTTGTACCCAACCCGCTCTTCGTGATATTCTTCAGTTCTATGCTCAGTTAATTGTGAATTTTGAATCCCAGTTGAGTTTTGGAATGTTGGCCCTGATATTCCGGTGATGGTTCAGAAATTGAACATTTTTTTGAGAAGGCAGTCATTTTTGTGACCTTTTCTTTTTGTTGAGGATTTATAGGACCTATTTATTTTTTAATTTTTCTATCCCTGTCTTTTTCCTGAACTGTTTCTTTTGTGATTACAGCCATCAGGATTCCCCAGTTTATTTCTTAAGTCTCCTTCATAGGTTTTGACTTAATGGGCTTTTATTTTTGAGAGATAATGACTTCTTGTTCTTAATGATTATGTGGAACCATCACCATCTTTTAGAGAGAATCTTCTACACTATTTATCGTGTATGAAGGGAAAGCTTGTGACTGAATGCACATTTAAATTAACTGAGAAAACTACCCTGCCCCAGGTTATGATTAAGGGCTTTAATTTGTGTGAAAAGAAAACTCCTACTTCTTAGGCTCAAAGGGGTTGACTAGGGATTATCTTCCTTATAACTATACTGTTTAGGATTTGAAACAATGCATGTACATCATCATCGGGGTCTCTTCAAAAGCATACTATAAAGATTATGGTATCGTTCTCGTCATTCTCCCTCAAAAGGCTTAGAGATTTTAATCAAGAGTTGATTATCATAAAAGGGAAGTAAGAAAGCGGTTTAAGCATAATGAAAACAAATTAATTAAAGACAAACATGTGCAATGCATTAATGAAATAAAATAGTTTGACATGACAATAATTGTTTGAACAAACAAAGAAAATACAACTTGAGATTTCAAATGAATAAAAATGCTCTCATTCCTGGCCATGGTTTGGCATGGGAGCAGTGATCACGTTGGGAGTCTCAGGAGGGTCGAACTCAATCTCCTTGGCATCAATCATATTTTGAATCTTGTATTTCAGTTCTCAACAGTCGTTAGTATTGTGCCCAAGACTTCTAGAATGATAGGCACACCTTGCATCAGGATTGTAGTTAGGAGAAGAAGTCTTAGGGGTTGGATGAGGTCCTATTAATGTAATCAAATTCATGCTCAACATATGTTATAATGCTTAAGATAGCGGCATGTTGATCTTGGTAAACTGTCTATTAGGCTCGTCTTGCCTTTGCTGATTACCCCGTTGTTGTGGTTGTTGCACGTGTGCTGAATTAGAGACCAGCACTGCCCCTACAGATTGGTGGTAGTATGCCTTATTACGACCCTTCTGGCCATACACAACATTGGCTTCACTCTTACCAGCAAATGGCTTCTTCTCAGCATTAGAAGATGCAGCCATCGGGATCTTCCCACTCTTGATACCACTTTCGATCCTTTCTCCAGTCAGAACCATCTCTGTGAACCCGAATGAGGAACTCCCAATCAGGAGATTAAAGAACGGGCATGTCCGAGTGCCCATGAACATGTCTACCATTTATCGATCATTAAGAGGAGGTTGTTCCCTGCTAACCAGATCCCTCCATTTCTGGGCATATTCCTTGAAAACTTTGCTAGAACCCATAGATATGCTTTGAAGTTGTGTACGAGTTGGAGCGAGGTCAACATTGTATTGGTACTGTTTGTAGAAAGCAGCAGCTAAGTCTTCCCAGGTATGGATGTTGGTTCCTTCCAACTGATAGAACTAACCCAGCTGAGTACCGACCAAACTTTCTTGGAAGAAATGGATCCATAACTTCCGGTCAGCAGTGTGAGGCTAGATCTTCCTGACACAGGACCTTAAGTGCAACTTAAGGTAGGAGACACCATCATACTTAGAAAATGTGGGAACCTTGAACTTTGGTGGGATGATCATTCCAGGAACCAACCCTAACTCATCAAAGTCCAAGCCAGGTACCTGCTGAATCTCCATAGCATTGAGATGATCCTCCAGCTGTTTGTATTTAACGCCAGCAGGAGGATATTGTTCCTAAGAGTAATCAGCTTCTTCTTCATCAGCCTCGGGGTTGTTGACTTCTTCCTAATTATCCCCTTCATTTGATGGATTTGTGAGATCTAGAGCTCGTCTAACCGGTCCTTTGAGTCTTCTTCCCATATTCAAGATGCCAACCGATTTCTTTGCCTTCTTCTTCTTCTCTTTGATGATGAGAGCTTTCAATTCTTCCTGCCCCTGGGCTAAAGCCATGAACATTTGTTGGAACTGAGCATTTTGAGCTTGAAGGTCTTTTACTGTTTGTTCAAAGGCCATTTCTTTTGCTGAAATAAACAGCGAAAAGATGAGAAACCTGTACTGGAAGATCTGTTATGAAATGGCATGCATGCAATGTTTTCAAGGATCTCGCGGGGTAAACAAGAAAATGTCAGAAGTTGAAATTTGTAGCTTTGATTGAAGAACTTTGTATCGTTGAGTGTCCTTCTATGAGAGTCAAGCTCACCATATCCAGTGGGTCATAGCCCCTGACTTAAGTTTTTGAGTTTTGATCTTTTGACGGTATTGGCAAGAAGAAAATAAATTCCCTTGCCCCTTTCTAGACATCTGATTTATCATAACCTGCATCAGAAACCTTGAGATCCTTGAAATGGTTAAGGAAATGCTGTGGAATGATGTTATAATGTGTATGTTATGCGTTAAGCAAAAGTGTAAGGTGATGAAGACAAGTGAGTCTAAGAAGTCTAGGTTACTGGATAATGACTGTAAACAAATCCTGCAAGGAGATCATGATGTTAGATAAAAATATTGCAAGTAGCTCAAGTTGAAAGCAAACAAATCACACAAGCAGCCCTAGGTTTAGGCTTGCATGGGGTTTGTAGGTAAGTACCCTCTTGAAATTTAGTTGGCTCAACTTGTCCTAGTAATAGTAACTGAGTTCTAAGGGATCTCAATATCACTGATCTTTCCCACAAGTTTCGTTCCGATCGACAACTGACTTGCAACCAAACAAAACTCGAGAGTCAAATCTCAATGAGTGTAGTATCGAGTATCAACCGACTTGGGACTACACCAAAGAAGGCTATCACACTACTTCCTAATGGCCAAGTTGGCCAATTAAATGTTCTAAGGTTAGTTGATGCTTTATGACACCACGCAGCGGCCCCGGATTCTCCTTGATTACTCAAGGGCTACTGGTACCAACCAAAGTGTCACATCAACGTAGCTATCGCTTCAAACGTGTCGGTATACCCCATATAGTTTACACAATCTATTGCTACTTACCTAAAAGGTGCCTCAGATCCGGGCGTAGGATCTATAGTAACAACCTAAACAATCCCAAAAGGTAAAGCAAACAAATCATACAAAAGCAGTTTAAATAATGAACTAACTCTAAGGTAACCTCACTTTTTATAATTCCCCAGCAGAGTCGCCAATTCTGTAATACGGTGGCTGAACCGACTGTTATACTGGTTGTGCATTAAAGTTGCAAACTCTCATCCTATAATACGATGAATGACATTAAAAACATTCCTTTGGAATCAAAAGACAGTGATGGTTCCTTATCTCATAGGCAGTCATTATCTCTCAAAAAGAAAATCCCACTGAGCCAAAACCTACAAAGGAGGCTTAAGAAAGCTGGGGCATCCCGCTGACTGTAGTCTCGAAAACATGAACAGTCAGGCAAAAATTAGGGATAACAAAAAAAGAAGAAGGAGAAAACGAGGTCACTACAAATCCTCCATAACATAAAAAAATGTTGCAAAAAATGACTGCCTTCCAACAAATTCAACTTGTGTGAACCATCACCAAAAACGTCGTTCCAAACTCATTTGGAGTACAAATGCACAATTAACTGAGTTTAGGATTGAAGAACATCACGAAGAGCGGGTGGGTACAAATATACTTTGAGCTTTTATCCTTTGTTTCTTAAACCGTGAACCAAGCCACGTTACAACCCTTCAAAAGTCCTAATTGAAGCATGGGTTAGTTCGAAAGCATACTGTTACAAAAGGTATCCTGACTCCTGTAAGGCTTTGCTCTAAATCTTGTGTTGAATTTGTCTTATAAAAGTTTTCTGCTAAAAAAATGCATTTTTCAAAATTTCAAGACAAGCATAGACTTTGCATTATTTGAATATCATCGTTTGCATATGGCTATTTGTTTGACAGCAAAGAAATTCACACAGTGAATGCTCCGATGAACGAAAGCTCTCTTAGTGAACAAAATCACTTCAAGTGGGATGACACTTCCGTTGCAAAAATTTCCTATCAACAAAAGGGGACTTGGCATAGCATTTTCCAGTAAACCTGGGGCAATCCAGTCAAGATTTCAAGAAATCTCTCAAAGTCCAGTTAACCTGGGGCCATCCAGTCAAGATTTCAAGAAATCTCTCGAAGTCCAGTTAACCTGGGGTAGTCCAGTCAAGATTTCAAGAAATCTCTCAAAGTCCAGTAAACCTGGGGCAGTCCAGTCAAGATTTCAAGAAATATCTCAAGAGCAGAGTAACCTGGGGCAAGTATCCATCTCCATCACTTGGGGCATTAAACGTCAATCTCATCAATGGGTTACGTATGGTCCAAATTTCCTGGAAGTGCCACAAACATTTGATACTAGGGGCAATGACGAATCTCTCCAAAATCCTTCTGAAAAGAAATTCAAGAATCCTCGAGAAGTTCATCATCTCTCTAGCAGACCAGCAGTCATGGGTTTATTTCCCCAACACTTGTCAAGGATTTATTCTCCAAAACAAATTTACATTTCAACAACATTCATAACATATGCAGATTGATCGGTAGATAAAGGTTATCTTTACCTTTTGGAGTAGCAGTCGTCAAAGATTCCTTCATCATCCGGTTGAGTCAAGGTTAATTCAAGACCTTCTCTGGCTCAGTCAGATCGACACTAAGATCTCCCTGATTCTTATTCCAGTTGAAGATATTCCAATACTTTCGTCTGGCTCAGTTGAATCGATTCTAAGATTTTTCTGATTCTTATCCAGTCAAAGTTAATTCAAGACCTTCTCTGGTTCAGTCAGATCGACACTAAGATCTCCCTGATTCTTATTCTAGTGGAAGATATTCCGGGTTTTGTTGTTTCAGATAAATCTCTCAACGGTTTATTCTGATTCACTTCCAGATTTTTCACTATCAGAGACAAAGAATCCAACTCTTTTCTCCATCACCAGCTCAGGATTTATTTTCCCCAGCGAAAGGTCGTCTTGAAAAACATTACACATCCGTACATCAGGACATCATGCAACGCAATCTCATTTATTTTGAGAACGTCATTGTTTGATATATGTCATGCCACTAACCTTTACCTTTAAGGAAATATGCAATCAATTTCTCACCAAAATTCGTATCGTGAAGCCTGGACGTTGACCAGATAATGATACAAGACTGTGAAACCTGGACGTTGACCAGATAACAGTAAGCTATACTGTGAAACTTGGATGCTGACCAAATAGCAGTTTACTCGGCCAATTACTTTGAAGCCTGGATTCAACCGGATATTAGTAGGCCCCAAAATCAAAAGGGAAACCTGGAAGCGACCGGATATCCATTTGATTTCCTTATGAAGACTGGACGTTGACCAGATAGGAAGTAAGGTATTGTGAAACCTGGATGTTGACCAGATAGAAATACAACACTGTGAAACCTGGATGTTGACCAGATAACAGTAAGTTATACTGTGAAACTTGGACATTGACCAAATAGCAGTTTACTCGGCCAATTACTTTGAAGCCCAGATTCAATCAGATATTAGTAGGCCCCGAAACCAAAGGGAAAACCGGAAGTGACCGGATAACCATTTGATTTCCTTCTGAATACTGGACGTTGACCAGATAGGAAGAAAGGTATTGTGAAACCTGGATGTTGACCAGATAGCAATGCAACACTGTGAAACCTGGACTTGACCAGATAACAGTTAATCGTTAACAGAATAAAGATCCCCATTCTTAAAACCTCAAAAGATTGGCATGCTCCCAAGCTCCTGATACCGTTAACAGAATGAAGATTCTCATCCTTAAAACCTCAGAAGATTGGCATACTCCCAAGCTCTTGATACCATTAACAGAATGAAGATTCTCATCCTTAAAACCTCAGAAGATTGGCATACTCCCAAGCTCCCGATACCGTTAACAGAATGAAGATTCTCATTCTTGAAACCCCAGAAGATTGGCATGCTCCCAAGCTCCTGATATTGTTAACAGAATGAAGATTCTCATTCTTGAAACCCCAGTAGATTGGCATACACCCAACCTCCTGATACCGTTAATAGAATGAAGATTCTAATCCTTAAAACCTCAGAAGATTGGTATACTCCCAACCTCCTGATACCGTTAACAGAATGAAGATTCTCATCCTTAAAACCTCAGAAGATTGGTATAGTCCCAACCTCCTGATACCGTTAACAGAATGAAGATTCTCATCCTTAAAACCTCAGAATATTGGTATACTCCCAACCTCCTGATACCGTTAACAGAATGAATATTCTCATCCTTAAAACCTCAGAAGATTGGTATACTCCCAACCTCCTGATACCGTTAACAGAATGAAGATTCTCATTTTTGAAACCTCAGAAGATTGGCATACTCCCAAGCTCTTGATACGTTAACAGAATGAAGATTCTCATCCTTAAAACCTCAGAAGATTGGCATACTCCCAACCTCCTGACCCAAACGCCTGAATGAAGATTCTCATTCTTGCTTCCTCAGAAGATTGGCATACTCCCAACCTCCTGACCCAAACGCCTGAATGAAGATTCTCATTCTTGCTTCCCCAGTAGATTGGCATACACCCAAGCTCCTGATATTCCCGACAGAATGAAGATTCTCATTCTCAAAGTGGCATATAACCCGAATTCCTAATATTCCCGACAGAGTGAAGATTCTCATTCTCAAAGTGGCATATAACCTGAATTCCTGATATTCCCGACAGAATGAAGATTCTCATTCTCAAAGTGGCATACAACCCGAGTTCCTGATATTCCCGACAGAATGAAGATTCTCATTCTCAAAGTGGCATACAACCTAAACTCCTGAATTTCTTCCAAACGGAATTAAGCTTTTCCCAGAGTCCTGAGCTTACTCTCCAGCAGGATAGCTACTCCCCAACAGTATAGCTATTCCCCACAGAGTTTGTACTCCCCAACAAAATCAAGGTTCTCATCCTTGATTCTCCAGTGAAGTTGCCAGAGCTTTCTTTACTCTTAGCATAAATTTGTCAGAGTTTTTAATCCCCTGCAGATCGAAGATTCTCGTTCTTGAATCCTCAGCACAAATTCCCCTAGCAGAATGAAGATTCTCATTCTCAATTCCCCACAGAGTTTTCAAATATTCCCCAGCGGAGTTCTCCTTAAACAACAAAATAGGAATCTCCGGTAGATTGGCATACAACCCAAACTCCAGATTTCCCCAGCAGTATAGCTTCTCCCCACAGAGGCTGTCAAAAAGCTTGAAGACACACATACTCTTCAACAGTGGTCCAAGATTTATCTTCCCCGACAGCGGTCAAAGATTTTATTATCTCCAGCTATCCATGATTTATTTTCCTCAGCAAGACAACTTATCAGCTTACATGCGTATACATTACATTCATATATCATGAACATTGATAAAACACATATATTGCATCATACATTTCATGCAACATAACTTCGTGTTTCAGCTAATATTTTACCCTTTTTAGGATAAGATTAACAAGCTACCAACTTCAGGATCATGAAAACAGTTTACGGGTGCTTCCAAACATGGATGTCAATCTATCGCTTGTTCATATTCAGCTCATTGAAAATAGTTTACGGATGCACCAAACATGGATGTTAATCTATTGCTTGTTCAACTCAAGGATCATGAAAACAGTTTACGGGAACTTCCAAACATGGATGTTAATCAATCGCTTGTTCAGATTCAGCTCATTGAAAACGGTTTACGGATGCTCAAAACATGGATGTTAATCTATTGCTTGTTCAAACTTCAGGATCATGAAAACAGTTTACGGGTGCTTCCAAACATGGATGTTAATCTATCGCTTGTTCAGATTCAGCCTCTTGAAAATAGTTTATGGATGCACCAAACACGGATGCTAATCTATTGCTTATTCAGACGCCCAGCTCAGAGACGTTCCAGACATGGATACCTTTCTGATACTCATTCTTTCACCTACAACATACAATTCAATAAACATTCTTGGATGGCATCTTTAAGCCCATCTCCGACAAGATTCTGTCACATCTCCAAATGGCATCTTTAAGCCTGTTCCCTCAACTATGCTTTGACGACTGCAAATTTATGGGAATTGTAGTATCCAATCATCTTTTACCTTCGAGTCGCGAACGGCAGACCCGCTGATCTAACTCTTCAGGTTCAAGAAGATTGAACAGGGGCAGCTGTTGTACCCCAAAATTTGCCCTCCCTTTTTCACAAGAAATCACAACCCTAGGGTTTTCTCAGATTTTCAAGATTTGCTCAGGAATCGATCAAACAGACCTTTCTATGGCAGTAAATCAAGAATTAGGGTTTTCTCTCGCATTTCTCAAAAGAAACATAATTCTCAGAAATTCAATTAACTGTCACATGTTTTCACACTTTTTCGAGTTTGCTGAAAAGTTACTGGTTGTTCTCAAGGCTTGTTTATCTGGGATAAGAGATAGGAGTTGAGATGGTCATGTGGAACATTCAGGTTTTGTCTGATCCAGGTTAACCAGATAATGTGCGTCTGTTAAAATGCTTGCTTGTTAATGGAATGAAATGCTTGTTTGTTTATTGGAACATACAATGCGTATTTTGATTGGAATGCTGTTGCAAGGTTACGAGACTGCAAAATTATTGGATTACTTGGAATTTAAGTTATCTGTGTTAGAATTGTTGGAATGCAATTTCAATTATTTTGATCTGAGAATCTTAAAGGATCAAGTGAAGATGCAAAGAAAGAGTTGCAAGATATTGACAGTAGAAGAGTTTTATTGGATAAAGACTTTTTCATTTGTTGTTACAAAAAATAATTTATTATTTCATGTGCTTTAAGTTTTACAGCTTATAGTACTTGAAGAATAAGTTATTATAATTAAATGAAAAAAATCTCTTAAAGAAAAAAGTCTAAGCCTAATTGCTCCCATGCTCAAAGTCTTCTGCTTTGTCATCACCCAATGTGTGATCACATGAAAAAGACAAAGGAAAAGAAGATTAGTACAGTTAATTAAAAAGAATTTTCAAATAAAAAAGAAAAGAAAATATTCATCATTAAAGTTTACCGTCCGGAATCAGAGTGCTATTTTTCATCACATTTTATTTTTCTCTTTGCAAATCACAAGAAGATTGCTATTCTTGGTTCACAAAGAGAAAAATGAAAATGCAAATTGAAGAATGCAAAAGAAAATTAAACAATGCATTACATAACAGGCGTCAAACTGCATCACAAGCAAGGTGCCAGACTGAGTTACAAAGTTTCAAATGCAAGACATGTTGTACAAAGCAAGCATACAAAGCCAAACAACATTGCAGCAAACTGGATGCCAACAAGTTACAAAGGCAAACTGAAGCATTTCAAGTTAACCAAACAGCAAGGCAAACTGTTATGCAAACATAGGCATTGCAACAAGGCAAACATTGCAACAAACTATAATAAGCAACTGAAACATTGAAGCAAACTGTACTAAGCAACTGAACAAAGCAAACTGGATGCAAAAAGTACAAGTGCAGATGCAAAAGTAAAATGCAGAAAGTACATGGCAAATCAAACAGCAGGTAAAATGCAGGAGGTAAACCAAAATCACAAGTCAAAAACTTGTCACAGCTTTTCATCATTTTCCAGATTATAGGCAAACTTTTCAGAAAATAAAGTGAAAAAGAAAATCTGCTTTGTCATAGAGAGAGAAAGAGAGAAAAGATATCACCTTGGTGAGAGTGTACAGTTTGGAAAAAGGCTATCACAAGTCACAAATCACAAGCAAAAAAAAGATATAGGGCTATCAAATAACAGTTTGGAAAAAAAGAGAAAACATTTTGTCAAAAGCCACAAACAGAAACAAGCTTGCCAAAGAGCCAAAGCTTGCAGTTTCAAAACTGTAACAACCTGCACAAGCCTCCCAAAACTGTTAACAGTTTCAAAATCCCAACCTAAACAATCAAACAAAATACTCCAAGCCTGCTAAACTACTCAAACTACAGTTTCAAACTGCACAGCCTGTACAAAGCTTGCCAAACTAAAGCAATAATCACAGAAACCCTGAAAATCTTGCCAAACTGCCTAGCCAAACTGCCTGGCCAAACTGTACAACATCAAAAACCTGCAACAATTCTCAAACAGAAACAAGCCTGCCAAACTACTCAAACTGCAAGTTCAAGCAGACAACCAAAACTCCCAACCCTGCTATCAAACAATCCAAACCTGAAACTGCCAACTCAAAAAAAACATGTAACAGTTTCTGAGCAATCCCAAACCTGCGAAAGCTTGCAAAACTGCACTGCACAACAACCTGCAGTTCTCAAACAGCCAAGCATAACATCTTCTAAACAAACAATCACCAAGCTAAACTCAAAAAACTGCATAACATTTCAACAAGTCACAAAACCCTGTGAATCACAAACTGCAGAGCACAGTCCAAACAAAAAAAGCATACACAATCATCAACCAACCAAAACACAGTTTCAGAACTATTATCCCCATCAACATTCAAGAGAGAGGAAAGAGCTTCAGAAGCAACAACAATCAAAAGGGTTTCAGAACTATTATCCTCATCAACATTCAAGAGGGAGGAAAGAGCTTCAGAAGCAACAACAATCAATAGGGTTTTCAGAAATAAATCATCATCAACAAATCCATCAACAACAAGTTTCAGAACTGTACTCATCATCAACAAAAATCTAACAACAAAAGCCCCAAAAGCATACATCAAATCAAAACTCAGTTCAACAAAACAACAACAAAGTATTAGAAGAACAACCAACAAACAAAGTCAGAAGCGTTCAACGCCATCATCATTCGAAGGAAAGAGAAAGGAAAGAAGTTACCAAAAGCAAGCGCGTTCATCATTTCATCCCCTCCGCCTCTAGCCGCCAAGGAGCACCTCCAGCCCAACCTCTCTCTTTCATCATAGAGAAAATCCCACAGGTATGCTTCTCAAACCTTTTACTGCGTTTTAGGCATAAGCACAACAGATTAAAAAACGAAACTGTAAAGTCAAGCATGCGAATCAAACAACGAAACTGTAAAATGCTAAATAAAAAACGAACCATACCGTTTCAACAAAGCCATTGATCTTTGTGAGGAGATGAAAGAGTGAGGGATGGCGTTCCGGCAACCATGGGGAAGAGAAGATCAGAGTTTGTTTGGTTGAGAAAGATAAAGAGAAGAATGAAGCAAGCGGCACCGCTGTGAGGATTATTCTACAAACCCTAAGTTCCGAAACCCTCACAAATTGTACAAACTCACCTCTTGGCCTTTCTGGCCCCAAATAATCTTAAGCCCAATACGAAATGCTGGCTCACACCCCCCACTTTTCCATTCTGACCCCTTTGTTTTTTCTTTTAGTTTTTGTTTTGAGCCCAACTCTCAAATCCCTAAAGCCCATTATACAACTTGTTTTAATTTTCTTTCTTTCTTGAATAAAATCATAAAGAAAAACTCAATATCTTTTTTTTTTCTATTTATTTAAAATTAGCTTAGTTAACTTATCTTTTATTTCTTTTGTTAATAACAACACTAATAATATTTAAAAAAATTAGATTTTTCTTAATTAGTTTTAATCATTTTTTTCTTTTCATACATTTAATGAAAATACAAAAAAAAAATTAATTTGGTTTAATTAATTTTGTTTTCTTTAAACCCTTTTTATTGATTAATAAAAATACAAGAATAATAGAAATTTTGTTTAATTAATTTTTCTTTTAAACTTTTTATTTACATAATTGATAAAATACACAAATAATCATAATAAAATATTTAATCTTTCTTTTTTAGAATAGATTTTATTTATTTATTTTCAAGTAAATACATGCATTTCATAATTGATTGATTTTCTTTATTTCATAATTTGTTATGGCTTTATATTGAATTGGGACGATTCGATTTGGTTGTAATACTTGATATTTGGACATTATTATTCTTGTGAGACTCATCCCCATTTGTAATAATTTGTACCCCCATTCCCGGATACTTTTGTAATAACTTAGACTTTCAATTTCCGCAATTTATTGCTTTCAATATACTGTATAATAATTAGGCGTGTATGGCAAGATTCAAAATCAATCGCTAGATGACCTAATACAAGACAAAAATCCTGTAAATTGACAACACAGTACACACTTGCACCCCTAGGGTTTCATCCACTTGTTGCCTTTAAAAGGGCCATGTTATGCATGTTGAGTACTTTGGCAAAACAAAAACAAAACAAAAGATCATAGTCCCTCGATGATGTTATCTTGGTTGCCTAAACAAAATGATCAAGTCCCTCGAAAAATTTGCTAAAAATATTTAACACAATTGCTATCATGGTATATACGATGACCCGCGCCTGTCCCGTGTAACATCCTAATACAAGGTTGTTTACTAAATGCAATGGTAAAACAACACTGTCAAAAGGGTTAAAAATGTGTAGGAAAGATCTTTGAGTAAAATAGGGTAGACAACTCTTAGTTACTTGATCAAAACTTGCAAAACATCCTTGCTATTTTCAAACACACCTCACAACACAATTTCAAAACATTTCCCCAAAACAAACTTTCAAACATTGAAATATCTTTTCAAAAGACAAACACCTTTTGTATATATTCAAACAAGAATCATTACAAAGGTTGCCACAATGATGGCCTCTTTTTCAAAGCATTTTCATAACCACACATAAAGCACCATTTCAAACAATTGGAAAAGCAAAAGCAAGTGATCTAAACAAGTAACTAAGAGCCCATGGAAAGCCATGGATGAAAAGGGTGCTTGCACCTTCCCTTTTCATAATCTACCCCCCGAACCCAAGAAAACATATCAAAGGTCTTTCCTGTGCTTTTTGACCTTTCCTTTGGATAAAATAAAAAGTCGATGGCGACTCTGGCTAAACCGAAACATTTACGAACACAAACGCAAAACCTCAAGTCAGTTCTCCCACCGTATCACACGATGTAATAATGTAGTTTAAATTCCGCATTTTTACTTTCAGCCCTTGTATATATTTAACTGCTAGATGTATGCTAATATGCTTGTATGGGAAGACTAAAAGCAAACACTAGACAACCTAACCTCAAGACTAATAACTGAAACACAACACACTTTGCACATGTGTATCTCTAGGGTATTCCTCACTTGTTGCCTCGAATAAAAAACGGTCATGTCCCTCGAACGTGGGACACTTTAGCAAAGTCCCTGGATACAAAGATCATAGTCCCTCGATGACCCTTCGATGTTACCTTTAGATAAATGATCTAGTACCTTATGATAAATTGCTAAAGCGTCCTACAAGTTACCTTTATGACTGTACAATAACCCGCGCCTATCCCTCAAAACATCCAATGATAGGGCTACCTACTAACTAATGGTAGGATAACACTATCCAAAGGAAAAGGGAAAATAACAAAGATCTTTTGAGTAGGTAGATAGCTTATAGTTGCTTACTCATGAAACAAAAACAGTTTCTCACACATACACTCTCTTTTTTTTAAATATTTTCAAAGACAAAATATTTTGTATGTATTCTCAATGATACGAGAATCATTACAAAGTTCTCCGTACTAAGGCATCTTTTTTTAAAATATTTTCAAAACGCACTTACACAAAAAAGAATTTTCAAAGTGAGCTAGTAACTAAGAGCCCTAGATAACTACGGATGGAAATGGTTCTAACACTTTCCCTTTCCATAACCTACCCCCTGAACTCAAAATCTTTAAAAAGGTTTTTCCTGTTCTTTTCACCATTGTCTTTGTTGGATAAAATAAAAGTCGATGGCGACTCTTGCTAACCGCAATATTTGCGATAAAACGCAAAATCAGTAAAGTCGGTTCTCCCACCGTATTACATAACTGGCGACTCTGCTGGAGATATTCTTAAAAGTGGGGTTACCTTAGAGATAATTCATATTTTAAATGCTTTCCTTGTTTTACTTTCTTGATTTATTCTTGAAGGGTTGTTTGGGTATTCTTGTAAAGATCCTATACCCGGATCTGAGGCATATTAGGTAAGTAGCAATA
Source organism: Vicia faba (assembly GCA_948472305.1). NCBI lineage: Eukaryota > Viridiplantae > Streptophyta > Magnoliopsida > Fabales > Fabaceae > Vicia > Vicia faba. Next base: position 1,504,632,676 of record OX451736.1, read on the forward strand.
GATCGTGAGGACTATGCAGCGTAATATCGACATGGTGGAAGCGATGTCTACGTTAGTGTGATATGTTTGTTGGTACCGGTGTCCCTTGAGTCTAGTCAAGGAGAATACGGGGCCGCTGTGTGGTGTCATAAAGCACTAACTGACCATAGAACCTTAGTTGAACAACTTGGCCATTAGAAAGTAGTGAGATAGTTGGCTTTGGTGCAAGACTAAAGTTGGTTGATACTCGATACTACACTCATTGAGATCAGACTTTCGAGATATTTTGGCCGCTGTTTGGATGCTTGAGCTAAAACAATGCCTGATGAAGAAAGATCAGTGATATTGAGCCCGGTTACTTTCTTTAAGACAAGTTGAACCCAATTAACTTCAAGAGGATACTTACCTATAAACTCCATGCAAGCTTTAACCTAAGGCCTTGTGTGTTTTGCTTGTATGTGATTAAATTGTTCAAAAATAACATCATGCATCATAACATTCATACCATATCATTTTTTAACCATTTCAAGGATTTCTAGGGCTTGTGATGCAGTTTTATCATGAACCAGATGTCTAGAAAGGGGCAAGAGGATTTATTTTCCTCTAAGGAAATGTCGTCAAAGAACGAAGTGCATTATCTTGAGTCGAAGGCTATGACCCACTTGACATGGTGAGCTTGATTCTCGTAGAAGGACATTCAACGATATGAAGTTCTTTCATCAAAGCTGCAATCAGATTCAGTTTCTAACATTTTCTTGGGTTTACCCCGGGAGATCCTTGAAAACATTGCATCCACATATCATGAAGCATATCATAACAGGTTTTCCCATATAGGTTTATCATCTGCTTATTGTTTATTTCAGTAAAGATGGCTCTAGAACAGATTGTCAAAGATCTTCAGATCCAAAATGCTCAATTCCAAGAAATGTTCCTGAACCTATCTAGGTGGAAAGAGTAATTGAAAGCACTCCTCGTTGAGAGCATTACCAAGAAGAATCCTGAAGATAACATGGATGAACAGTTGGAACAATTGCAAGCTGAGATGGCAACGATGAGAATCCAGATGATGGGTCAGATGGCTCTTGTCCAAAATTTAGCTCGAGGACAAGAAGAGTTGAGGATTCTCATCAACAAGCTTCATCAAGACATATATGATTGTATGGGACAAACTGCTAGAATTTGGGGTCTAATCAATGTCCAACCTCTCTTGGCAGACAATGAATTGGGTGACATGTTCATGAGGGAACATGTTGAAAATAAACTCAGAAGCGGTGAAATTCATAGGAATGTATCTTCAAGTACTCAGAAGAGATCATACAACGGAAAGAAGGAGTCAAGTAATGTGTACGACCAGAAGGGTCATAATAAGAGTGATCTCAACCAATCTGTGGGAGCAGTGCAGATATCTAATCCAACACCAGTGCAATAATAATAACAGGGTAATCAGCGTAAGCAGAATACATCCAACAGATGATTTACCGAAATCAACATGTCATTGGATCAAGCATTGCAACACATGTTGAAGGCCAAGTTGGTTACATTGAAAGATGCTCCTCAGAATCCCAACACATCCTCTCCTCAATACAATCTGAACATGAGGTGTGCATACCATTCAAATAGTCCTGGACATGATACAAATGATTGTTGGGTGTTGAAAAATAAGATTCAAGACTTGATCGACGAGGGAGTGCTGGAGTTCACACAAGACGGTTAGACTGAATTCTTATGTCATCCCTCAAAGGCACACTATTTGAAGTGACAAGTTTAGATAGGAAGGATTTTTGTTCATTAGAATTTACAAATTGTAATTTCTTTTGATTGTTTGAACACTTATGTCAAACTTTGTTATTTCATTAATGCATTGCATATGTTTGTCTTGATTTAATCCATTTGTTTTCACTATACCAAAACTATGCTTTTACTTCCTTTTTGTGATATTCGACTCTCGTTAAAAGCTATAAGCCTTTAGAGGGAGGATGACGAAAACAATACCATAATCTCATACAATATGCTTTTGAACAGACCTTGTTGAAGATGTACATGCATTGTTTCAAATTCTAAACAATGGAGTTATAAGGAAGTTAATCCCTAGTCAACCCCTTTGAGCCTAAGAAGTTGGAGTTTTATTTTTCACATAAATTGAAACCTTTAATCATAACATGGGGCAGGGTAGTTTTTCAGTTAATTCAAATGTGCATTCAGTCGCAAGCTCTACCTTCATACACGAAAAATAGTGTTGAAGATGCTCTTCTAAATCAAAAGATAGTGATGGTTCCCTGTAATCACTAAAACAGACAATCATTATTTTTCAAAAGAAAAGTCCGTTAAGTCAAAACCTATGAAGGAGACTTAAGAAAAAATTGGGCATCCCGCTGACTGTAATCACAAAAGAAACAGTTCAGGAAAAAGGTAGGGATAATAAAATAAAAAAAATAAGTTGCTATAAATCCTCAACAAAATAAAAAATGTTACAAAAAAATGATTGCCTTCTTACATAAACTTTCGGTATTCGAACCATCACCGAAATATCAGGGCAAAGATTCCAGACTCAATTGGGATATAAATGCATAGTTAACTGAGTATAGGACTGAAGAATATCACGAAGAATGGGTTGGGTACAAATAAAGTTTGAGCCTTTATCCTTTGTTTCTTAAACTGTGAACCAGGCCACGTTACAACCCTTAAAAGTCCTAACTGAAGCATGGGTTAGTTCGAAAGCATACTGTTACAAAAGGTATCTTGACTCCTATAAGGTTTACTATAAATCATGATTTGAATTCATATTCTTAAAAAAATTTGTTTGTTTACTAAAAATTCATTTTCAAAACTTCAAGACAGACATAAGCTTTGCATTTTTAAAAATGTCATTGTTTGCATATGACTAATTGTTCGACAACAGAGAAATTCGCACAACAAATATTCAATGAATGAAAATCCTCTCAATGAACAGAATCACCTCATATGAAAATACATTTCTAGTAACAGACTTTTCATAATCCAGGGGCATGACATGGTGTCTAACTGATGTAGGGAAGTTAAGTTAAGATTCAAAGAATCTCTCAAAACTGCCGAATAGCCAGGGGCAGATCTCCATCTGAATCACTTGAGGTATTGAACATGAGTTCCAGCAAAGGGCCATGTACAATCAAGCAAACATTTTTTGGAAGTTCTACAACACTTACTACTATAGACAGTGACAATTCTCTGCACTCTGTGAACGCGGACATAGTCAAAAAATACTATGCATGAAAAAAGACCTGCTAGGTTGACTGGCCTAGGCAAAAATAAGGGCATCCCGGCGAACCAAAAGAGTTCTGGAAAATATTAGGGATATATAAATAAAACTGTACATCCGACAATTCAAAAACCTAAAAAGGTGGCTTGGGCAAAAGAGGGTATCCCGGTGGACTGAAAATCTGAAAGGACAATCCAGGAAAAAGTTAGGGATTAAAGCGTACGACTATGTCCCGTCATCTCGTCACTTGTTTATCAGTAGAAGACTTATCACCCTGATCAACATTCACCAAGGGCTCTAGAAGTAGAGGTATATTCAAGTCTCCACGGATCCCCACGGAGTCACTTCCATAAGATTATCCCTATAGAGTAATCTTCATAAAGTTCATACATTCCCCGCAATTCCCATGACTGATCACTCTAGCTAATAAAGGAGTATGATTTTCTCCCCATAAATATCACCAACCTACGGAGTTCCAATCAATACAGTTCATGGAGTTTCTCTTCCCCAACTGAGCTTGTTCCTCCAAGGTTGTAAAACCCCCTTTCAGACTTTTGTTCTCCAGCAGAATTTATTTCCTTAACAAGGGTGTTTCCTCAACAAGAGTATTTCCCCAACAGGGTTTATTTCTCCAACGGTTTATCATCTTCTAGATACAGTTCAGGTATAATCTAAATATAGATTCATTCTAACACTCATTCTAGATTCTCTTCTAGATACAGTTCAGATACAATCTAGATATAGATTCATTCTGACACTCATTCCAGGCTCTCTTCTAGATACCGTGCAGACACAATCAAGATACAGATTCATTCTAACACTCATTCCAGATCCATTTCTAGATACAGTTCAGATACAGTCTAAATATAGATTCATTCTGACACTCATTCCAGATCCACTTCTAGATACAATGCAGATACAATCAAGATACAGATTCATTCTGGCACTCATTTCAGATTTCTCTTCCAGATACAATTCAGATATGATCAAGATACAGATTCATTCTAATACTCATTCAGTACATCATCCAGATATGGTTCAGATACACTCCAGATATGGATATCATTCTGATACCCATTCAATACATCTTCAAATACAATCAATGTATATATTTATTCTGACACTCCCCAGCTTGAGTATGCTTTTACCATAAATCACCGGCTAAAATCCTCTCCCCGGTGAAGTTGCCACTATCCCCAGAGAGTTTCTATGGAACCTGGAATTAAATCAAATACCAGTCAACCTTATCTTCCCCAGATCAGTCAAAAGGTTATCTATCTCTTCCATCCCCAATCAGGGTATAAACTCCCCAGCAGAGCAATGAACAACCAATGTTCTTGAACAGAGTAAGATCTAAAACTCTCAAATCTTCACTTTTCAATTTATTTAATTCAATTTCACCCGGTCTTATAGTATGTTTATAGTAGTTATTTTAATTTGTTGTTTTTGTGTTTGTCCAAGAGCTTGTTTTGAGTAGCTTGAGAAAGTTTGAGGTGATTTTCTAAGTTGATTGTTTCAACTTTCGGATGTATGATAATGATATTGTTTTGAAGTTGGTACATCTCAGGTACTCATTTATCATTTTCTATAGCATAATATGTTTAGGAAACTTTTCATTTGTACAAATTCCATGTCATTCATTCTTTTACATTACTTGCTTTTTGATTGAATCACTTTAGTTCTTTTTTACCCTCAAATGTGAGGAAGTTTTCCATTGTTTATATATGCTGGAGACTACAATTCTTGGTTTAACTTAATTTTATTATGTTAAATCTTTTATCTGTGTTGATTGTATGAAAGCATGAAAAGGATCAAGGTATTTTGTTTCATTTTAAGCACAATTACCTAACCAAATAGTAGATTCACCTTATGAGTGTGTGAACTTTTTTTAATCCCTTTTTGAGCCTTTTTATCAATGTCCGTGTTGTTTTTGAACTTGATGCTTGTCTATGAGTGTTTAGTTCACCTTTTTGAATGAATGTTGATTCTTTGTTTTCTTGAACCCTCGACCATGATTTGTGGTTAGAATTTTTGCCTTGCCTTAGAAAGTAGGGAGTATTCACACATTGATGTTGGTTAAATTCAAGTTTGGGAGAGAAATGTTTGCTCACTTATGTTGTTGGTTGCTATGCGGTTGTGAAAAAGAAAAGAAAAAGAAAGAAAAAAGGTGAAAAAGAAAGAAAAGAAAAAAAGAGAAAAGTTTTGAAAAAGAAAAACAAAAAGAGTATGGAATAATATTGTGTTAATAGGTATTGTGATTGGTTTGTGAAATTTGGGGTTAAGAAGAAGTTTAATTGGAATTTTCTATTTGAAACTTTGTGAGTTGATCACTCTCTTAGGTTTAGGCAAGTTTTTGTTTCGATTAGCTTTAGGAATTATCCCTTGTTTGTTAACCAATCCACATTACAACCTTGAAAAGCCCTTGTGATTCTTGCCTTTGTATTTTCAATATGAATTTTTGGATTAATGCATAATTTAGTTATTTATTTGTAAGATTGTTAGATGAGTGTCTATGTCCCTCACTTTTGTGTGTTCTTCATTTACTGATGAATTTTTACTAGGTGTGATTCATGATAAAAACTTGTTTTGTTTTAGAATGTTTAGTACAATTTTCATACTTAAGATTCGTTTCGTTTACATGTTGTCGTTGTAGGATTCTGGTATGTTTTGCTTTACGTGTGCGTTTTTGGTTGAATCATACATTTGTTTTGTTTTCTAAAACTTGTTGATTCATGATTCTTTGGTTGATTACTTTTTTTCTTTAATTTTTTTTGCCTTGTTTGAGGACAACAATGATGTAAGTTGGGGAGAGTTTGATAAGTACAAATTGTAGCTATTTTTATATATAAGTTTTATTGCACTTATCGATATTTTTGTTAATATCGTTTGAATAAGCTCAACTTTGTTTGTAAATATGTTTAGGTTGTCTACATAATAGAATAATTTAGTTTTTGTGTAAATATTTTATCATTTTATAGTTTTCATCCCTTTTGTAGGCATTCATTCATAATTGGAGCATTGAGTAATAAAGGCCAAAGACTAAGCTTCAAGAATGCAATTTTTGGAAATTCACCAAAGAATAAGGCTCAAAACAAGGATGAGAAAAATCATCCATTTTATTGATATTTAGGTACTGTTATATAGATTATTGAATAATCTTTCCAATTCTTCAAACCGGGCGTAAATCGGAGTTACGATTCTCAAGTTATGGCAAAAATAAGTGCTGAATTTTTTTCAACGCAACACAGAGCGTGCTGAGTGCCCTCTGTGTGTGTTGAGCGCGGTCTGCTGGGAAAAAACACGTTAAAAGGGCCAAAACACATATTTTTTAGGTTATGTTTTAGGTTATTTGTTACTAACTCATCAAATCTTCATTCTTGGTAGTTTAGTGCTTAGAAAACAAAATTGGAGCTTGTACATGGATGATCCGCGGTAGATTTCTCATATTTCGGCGCTGACAAACTGGGATATTTTTGGTTCATTTCTCTTCATCTTTATGTATTCTTCATTTTTTGGGTTTTATATATTTATTTACTTTGAACATATGTATATGTAATGATTATGGTGTTGTATAAAGCTTGCTTTCCAAATTATAGTTGATGTCTTTCTTGATCTTTTTGCTTTATATTTGGATTTGGGTTGTTATAGACACATACCTCACAAATCTTGATTAAGAATGGATATCTATTAGTTTCTAGATTCTAGAGATAGATTAGAGCAAATAATCACTATGGGTATCTGTGATCGGTGGGAACGAGAACTGACTGTTTTTTAATATGCTGGTTCGCGTTTGCGTTTGTTTTCGCAAAGTGTCGCGGTAAGCAAGAGTCGCCATCATCTTTTATTTTATCCAACAAAGGAAAGGACAAAAGCACAAAAAAAATTCCTTTTCGAGATTGTTTCTCGGGTTCGGGAGGTAGATTATAGAAAGGGAAGGTATTAGCACCCTTTCTATCCGTGGTTATCCACGGGCTCTTAGGTACTTGCTCACTATGTTTTCAAAAGGTTTGCTTTTCTTTGTGATTATGGGTTTTGAAAAGAGTTTTGTTTTTGATGAAAGTGTAAGTGCGAAAAGTTTTTGTTTTGTTTTAAAAGAGAGCAAGTACTTAAGAACATCTACCTACTCAAAAAGGAATTTAATTGTGCAAATGTCCTTTAGACAGTGCTATCCCACTATTAAGGAGTAGGTAGCACCGTCGTTGGAGTTTTCGGGTCAATTCGATTTAAGGGACTTGTGGTCACTAAAGCAACGTTAGGACACTTTAGTGGTAATCCTAATGTCTTAGATCATTTTTATCGAGGCAACCATTTCGAGGCAACTTATGATCTTGGGATAAAAAGGACGACCTCTAAAACATCCTATACTTAATGACCACATTTGAGGCAACCAAATGAGGTGTACCCTAGGAGTGGCATGTGCAAGTATGTCAATTTTCAATTTATATTATCTTTGTATTTTTAGGTGTTCTATCATTTGTTTTAGATCTTGTCATACAATCCTAGTTAGCATACATCTAAGCAGTTAATATATGTACAAGAATTTAAAGTGCAGAAACTGTAAATACTACACTATTACAAGGCTTCGGGGGGGGGGGGGGGGGGGGGATTATTTACATGTCCAAAATTGGGGGAATAATAAGCAGTTACAATAAAATAAACGCGCATGAAACTTAAAAATCCTAAGCATATAATCTTTTTGTTGTTTTATTTTATTTTTTGAGAAAATGCTAAATATTCAGTTAAGTCAAATTTAATTAATTAAAAAAAATATTGATTAAAATTTATTCTAAAACAAACCTAATATTTTTTGTATTTTTGTTTATGAAAAAAGATTGAATTTGAATAAAACCTAGTCTACTGATTTTAAAATTGGAGAAAATAAGTTAAAATGATTAATTAAATTAAATCCTAATTCTAAGTTGTTTATTTTTTATGATTTTTAATTAGAACTAAAACTAAAAGGAATAAACGTAAACAAAATAAACAGAGTACAAATGGGCCAGGCAGCAAAATAAGAAAAAAAGTAATTCTGGAGGCCTGGGTCGAAAGAGAGGCAGGCTGTCTTTCGACCCAGTGAAGAGGCTGGATCGAAGGTGCATGAGGGGCTGCACTCTGAGGGGGTTCGATCTGGACATGTCATCCTTCGAACTGGAAGTCCTGGGTCCAGTTCGAAGCTAAACTGTTGAGCTTCGAAGCTCTGGACAAGAAGCTGAGCATGAGGTTCCTGCAAAATGAAACACATATTAAAAGTCCAGGGGGGGACTTAACCCCCCTGGTTCGAATCTCCTCTTATTCGCACCTACTGAACCTGGGCCTGGGTTTGTTTTATCCTGGGATTCGAAGGATAAACTCAGATTGTGCCCAAGCAATGGCACAATCTCAACTCTGCACTGTAGCTCACATGAAGCACATTAAATCATTCACAAACAGAAAAAATATGAATATGCAATCGAAATGAATTTGAGAGTGAGCTTGAGATTAGATTTTTCTTTTACCAAACAGAGGTGCTTCGACCCGTAGTTCTGAGGGGGGAGGCGTTCGCTGGGTGGCAGCTTTGGCTTGGAAAATTCTGGGCAGTGTCTCTCCAAGTTCTCTATTTTTCTGTATCTTCTTCGTCTTTTTTTTTTGCAGCATTTGTGAATTCTTTATATAGAGGGGGTGAAGGGGACAGGAAGACAAAGGTTTAAATGACCTTGATTATGTGTTTTGACAGCCATGAAGGAGGATTCGTAACGTTAATTGTGTGTTTGAAAGCCATAAATGAGAGTTTGTAACGTTGGCTAAACACATGGGATTCTGTCCCTTTTTGAATTTTGAATGACAAGCAGCTGGCCTTCGAATGCTCCCTTTCGAATAGGCTGATGGCTTCTTTCGAAAGCTTCTTCGGATGGACCCTTTGAATGCTTCTTCGAATGGACCTTTTTGGAATTCCAATCGAAGTACTTGTCCTTAATGCCAATCGAAATGCTTCTTCAGAGTGCCAATCGAAATGCTCCTTCAGAATGCCAATAGAAGTGTTCCTTCAGAATTCCAATCGAAATGCTTCTTCAGAGTGCCAATCGAAATGCTCCTTCAGAATGCCAATCGAAGAGTCTTTCAGAATGCCAATCGAAGTTCTCCTTCAGAATGCCAATCGAATGCTTCTTCAGAGTGCCAATCGAAATGCTCCTTCAGAATGCCAATCGAAGGGTCTTTCAGAATGCCAATCGAAGTGCTCCTTCAGAATGCCAATCGAAAGCTTCTTCAGAGTGCCAATCGAAATGCTTCTTCAGAGTGCCAATCAAAATGCTCCTTTAGAATGCCAATCGAAATTCTCCTTCAGAATGCCAATCGAAGGATCTTTCAGAATGCCAATCGAAGTGCTTCTTCAGAATGTAAATCTAAGCATCACTCAAACATTTTCCTTTTCCTTAGGCAAGAGTTTATGATCAACCATGCAAGGGGAAGGCTTTGGGAAACATGAGAGGGAAAATTTTGGGGTGCAACAGTTGCCCCTGTTCAATTTTCTTAAACCTGAGGATATAGATTGGCTTTCGAGCCTTTCGTGATCCGAGGGTGGAAGATAATTGAACACTATAGTGCCCAGAAATTTGCACTCGCATGGTGAAGTATCAGCATTGTGATGTCAGGAATGGGCTTACAGATGCCATTTGGAGATTGTTGGTAGGAGGATGGGCTTATAGATGCCATCTGCAGGAGTGTCGATCGCATAAGAGATTCCTTAGCGAAAACTTGCATACCTGTTGTTGTAGAAGATTCCACTAGGGAAGTCTAATTTCGTTGAGATTTAGGAACCTGCCTGTACCTCTACTAAAAGAATGCTTCAGCTGAGTTTTAAGAACCTGTTCATAATTCAACTGAGGGGAAACATCTTCATCAAGATCTAGGAACTGTCTCGTGCTTAATGGAATAAACCGCTGAGGTTATAGAACTTGTCCACACTATGACGGAGGAAAACATCAAGATCTAGGAACTGACTCATGCTCAATGGAGTATACCGTTGAGGTTATAGTACTCGTCCACACTATGACGTAGGGAAACATCTTCATCAAGATCTAGGAACTGTCTCGTGCTCAATGGAGTAAACCGCCGAGGTTATAGAACTTGTCCACACTATGACGGAGGAAAACATCAAGATCTAGGAACTGGCTCGTGCTCAATGGAGTATACCGTTGAGGTTATAGTACTCGTCCACACTATGACGTAGGGAAACATCTTCATCAAGATCTAGGAACTGTCTCGTGCTTAATGGAGTAAACCGCTGAGGTTATAGAACTCGTCCACACTATGACGGAGGAAAACATCAAGATCTAGGAACTGACTCGTGCTCAATGGAGTATACCGTTGAGGTTATAGTACTCGTCCATACTATGACGTAGGGAAACATCTTTATCAAGATCTAGGAACTGTCTCGTGCTTAATGGAGTAAACCACTGAGGTTATAGAACTTGTCCACACTATGACGGAGGAAAACATCAAGATCTAGGAACTGACTCGTTCTCAATGGAGTATACCGCTGAGGTTATAGTACTCGTCCATACTATGACGTAGGGAAACATCTTCATCAAGATCTAGGAACTGTCTCGTGCTCAATGGAGTAAACTACTGAGGTTATAGAACTTGTCCACACTATGACGGAGGAAAACATCAAGATCTAGGAACTGACTCGTGCTCAAAGGAGTATACCGCTGAGGTTATAGTACTCGTCCACACTATGACATAGGGAAACATCTTCATCAATATCTAGGAACTGTCTCGTGCTCAATGGAGTAAACCGCTGAGGTTATAGAACTTGTCCACACTATGACAGAGGAAAACATCAAGATCTAGGAACTGACTCGTGCTCAATAGAGTATACCGTTGAGGTTATAATACTCGTCCACACTATGACGTAGGTAAACATCTTCATCAAGATCTAGGAACTGTCTCGTGCTCAATGGAGTAAACCGCTGAGGTTATAGAACTTGTCCACACTATGACGTAGGAAAACATCAAGATCTAGGAACTGACTCATGCTTAATGGAGTATACCGTTGAGGTTATAGTACTCGTCCACACTATGACATAGGGAAACATCTTCATCAAGATCTAGGAACTGTCTCGTGCTCAATGGAGTAAACCGCTGAGGTTATAGAACTTGTCCACACTATGACGGAGGAAACATCTTCATCAAGATCTAGGAACTGTCTCGTGCTCAAAGGAGTGAACCGCTGAGGTTATAGAACTCGTCCACACTATGACATAGGGAAACATCTTCATCAAGATCTAGGAACTGTCTCGTGCTTAATGGAGTAAACCGCTGAGGTTATAGAACTTGTCCACACTATGACGGAGGAAAACTGTCGAGATTGAGAACCTTATCTGAAAATTCAATTGATGATAATTCAATTGAGATTTAAGAACTGGTCAGATCTTCGACTAAGCTGAGAACTTAACTGCATTTTTCCTGAAAGGTAAAGGTCAGTCATATGCAATGCATGATATGGATCAGGCAATGATGTTCTCAAAATAAATGAGATTGTATTCGTATGATGCGTATATGTATGTATCATTATGTACGAGAATGTGATGTTTTAGCTGGGGAAAACAAATCTCGGAGCTGATGGCGAATAGAGTTGAGTTCTTCGTTTCCGCTGGGAATGATGAACGAAGATGATTGTGAGAATAAACCTGCAGGAGAGAAGAACTCCGTTGGGGAATTACTTGATGAAGAGATTACTCTGCGGGGAGATACTCTGTGAGGAAGAGATACTCTGCTGAGGATTATAAACTCCGCCGGGGACTCCGCTGATAAGCTCTGTTGGGGATTTTGACGATAAACTCCACTGGGGATTGATTACCATTGCTGGTGATATTAAATCTGTTGAGGATAGAAGTCCTGCTTGGAGAAAGAAAGAACTTCGCTGGGGATGACCTTCAGTTGCAACTTGCTGGGGATAACCTTCTAAAATTGGCTGGGGAGATTTATTTTGTACTCTGCAGGGGATAAGCTTCCAGAATCTACTGGGGAAGATGATTCAACTCCATTGGGGAAGCTTTTTAGACTGCGCTGGGGAAATGGCTCCACTGGGGGTGTCTTGCATTCTGCCGGGGAACATTCTTATATTCCGTTGAGGAATATTTAAGACTGCCAGGGATACTCTTATGTTTGCTGGGGGATATCCTTATACTCCGCCGGGGAATATTAAGACCTTCTGGGGGATACCCAACCTTTTTAACGCTGATGGTGGACGAGCTCTGCTTGGGGAGATTATTGCTGATTTGTACATAACTGCAAGTCTCAGCTAAGAGAGCTATCATTACTGTTTTACTCTGCGGGGAGTGATAGTATCTTAGTAATATTCTTCAGCTGAATATACCTTGGTACCTGGTGGACAGAGCAATTTGTACAGTTCAGACAATTCTTATTTGCCCCTGTTTCTGCGGGAGAAGGTGCCTGCGGAGGCGCTGTGGATCAAGTATTATCCCAAACTAATGAGGTGCTTGGTCATTGCCGATTGAAGTGACAAATCTTCTTCTGGTAGGCAAGTGACGAGATGATGGGACATAGTCGTACGCTTTGATCCCTAATTTTTGCCTGGATCGCCCTTTCGGGTTTTCAGTCCACCGGGATACCCTTTTTTGCCCCAAGCTGCCGTTTCAGGTTTTCGACTTGCCGGGTGTAGAGATTGTTTTTCATTTTCATCCCTTATTTTTGCCCGAACCCTTTTGGTTCGCCGGGAAACCCTTATTTTTGCCTAGGCCAGTCAACCTAGCGGGTCTTTGATTATGCGCAGTATTTTCTGACTATGTCTATGCTCTCAGGATGTAGAGATGTGTCACTATCGGTAGTGTTGTGTTGCCATACTACCAGAAAATCTTTGTTTGATCATGCAAGATTCGTTGCTGGAATTCATGTCCAATGCCCCAAGTGATTCAGATGGAGATCTTCCCCTGGCTATTTGGCATTTTGAGAGATTCCTTGAATCTTGACTTGACTGCCCCATATGGTATACAATGCTCATGCCGTGCCCCTTGGTTGGAAGTGTTTTCCTTTTTGAAGTGATTTTGTTCACTGAGAGGGCTTTCGTTCATCGGATATTCGTTGTGTGACTTTCTCTGCTGTCAAACAAATAGCCAAATGCAAACAGTGATATTCAAATAATGCAAAGTTTATGCTTGTCTCGAAGTTTTGAAAAATGCATTTTTTAGCAGAAAACTTTTTATAAGACAAATTCAACACAAGATTTATGGCAAAGCCTTACAGGAGTCGGGATACCTTTTGTAACAGTATGCTTTCGAACTAACCCATGCTTCAGTTAGGACTTTTGAAGGGTTGTAACGTGGCTTGGTTCATGGTTTAAGAAACAAAGGATAAAGGCTCAAAGTATATTTGTACCCACCCGCTCTTCGTGATGTTCTTCGATCCTAAACTCAATTAATCGTGCATTAGACCTTGTTTGAGTCTTTGCTCTGATATTCTAGTGATGGTTCGGATACTGACAATTTATTTTTGAATAGGCAGTCATTTTTGTTGAGAGTTTTTAGGACCTCTTTCTTTTTTATTATCCCTGTCTTTTGCCTGAGTTGTTTCTTTTTGTATTTACAGTCAGCGGGATGCCCCAGTTTTTGTAAATCTCCTTCATAGGTTTTGACTTAATGGGCTTTTATTCTTTTGAGAGATTGACTGCCTATGAAATAAGGAACCACCATTGACTTTTGATTTGGAAGGACTTCTTTGATGCCATTCATTGTGCACCTGGATGAACTGAGGAAACTACCCTGCCCCAGGTTATAATTAAGGGTTTTTAATTTGTGAAAAGAAAAACTCTAACTTCTTTGTCTCAAAGGGGTTGACGAGGGATTATCTTCCTTATAACTCCACTGTTTAGGATTTGAAACAATGCTTGTACCTCATCAGCGGGGTCTATTCAAAAGCATACTGTAAAGATCGTGGTATTGTTTTCGTCATCCTCCCTCTAAAGGCTTGTAACTTTTAGCAAGAGTTGAATGTCATAAAGTGAGTAAAAAGCATAGTTTAAATGTAATGAAAGGATGAATTCAAGACAAACATATGCAATGCATTAGTGAAACCGAGTTTGACATTAATAGATAAATGTTTGAATAATAAAGAGATTACAACTTGAAAATTCAAATGAACAAAAGGCCCTCTCTTGTCAGAACTTGTCACTTCAAATGGTGAGCCTTGGAGGGATGGTAGAAGAACTCAGCCTGACCATCTTGTGTGAATTCCAATGCTCCTTCATCAATCATGTCTTGGACCTTGTTCTTTAGAGCCCAACAGTTGTTTGTGTCATGCCCTGGGCTACCACAATGATAAGCACATCTTGCATCCGGGTTGTAGTTAGGAGAAGAAGTCTTAGGGTTCGGATGAGGAGCTTTTAATGTAATCAGCTCCTTCTTCAACATGTGTTGTAGCGCTTGAGCTAGTGACATGCTGATCTTAGCATATTGCCTCTTGGCCATATTTGGCTTACTCTGATCAACCTGTTGTTTCTGGTGAGGTTGTTGTTGTACCCTTGAGGTAGTAGCAACTTTGGAGAGGTCCATTCTTTACCAAACCAAACCCTTGCCTTCTTGGAGGCTGATCAATGACTTGACCATCAGCCTTGACCGTTTGCTTCATGTTGTTGTATCTGTCTTGATGAAGCTGGTTGATCATGGTTCTCAACTCTTCCTGTTCCCGAGCTAAGCCTTGGATAAGAGCCATCTGCCCCAGCATCTGGGTTTTCATGGCACTGAATTCAGCTTGTAGTTGCTCCAGTCGTTCGTCCTTATTGTCTTCAGGACTTTTCTTGACCAAATTCCCCATGAGGAGTGTTCTCAACTCTTCCTGCCCCTTGGATAGGTTTAGGAAGATTTCCCTGAACTGAGTCTCTTGAGTTTGAAGATCCTGGTTGTCTTGTTGGAGAGCCATTGCTGAAATAAACAGCGAGAACATGAGAGACCTGTATTGGGAGACCTGTTATGCAATGATATGTATGATATATGTATGCAATGTTTTCAAGGATCTCGCGGGGTAAACAAGAAACTTGTTAGAATTTGCATCTGGTAGCTTGATTGAAGGAACTTCCTGTTGCTGAGAGTCCTTCTTCAAGAGTCAAGCTCACCATATCGAGTGGGTCATAGCCACTGACTTAAGTTATCATGCTTGGATTTCTAAACAACCTTGGCTAGAGGAAAATAAATCCCCTTTTACCCCTTGCTGGATATTTGATTTACCATAACCTACATCACAGACCGTTGAGATCCTTGAAATGGTTAAAGAAATGCTAAGGCATGATGTTATGATGTGTATGCTATGTGTTTAAGCACAAGTGTGAGGTGCTGTAAACCCTGCAATAAGTCCAAATTATTGGATAAGGACTGTAAACAAAACCTGCAAGGAACTCATGTTGTCAGATAACAAAAATGCGCAAGTAGTTCAAGTTTGAAAGCACACGAGTCACACAAACAGCCTTAAGTTTAGGCTGGCATGGAGTTTCATAGGTAAGTACCCTCTTGAGTGTAGTTGGCTCAAAACCTGTCCTATAAATAGTAACCGGGTTCTAAGGAGCTCAATATCATTGGATTGTTTTCTATGTTCATCGTTTTGGTTTAGCCACTGAACTAGCGACCAAAATATTCCAAGAAAACAATCCTCAATGAGTGTAGTATCGAGTATCTACCAACTTCGGACTGCACCAAAGTCGGTCATCTCACTACCCCTAAAAAGGCCAAGATGGTCAAGTAAGGTTCTAGGTCATTAGTGCTTGGTGACATCACTCAGCGGCCCCGTATTCTCTTTGATTGACTCAAAGGCTACCGGTACTCACAAATATGTCGCACTAATATAGCTATTGCTTCAACCGTGTCGGTATACCCCGCACAGTTTCCACAACGTATTGCTATCTATGAATGTTTCCCAAAATCTGGGTGGAGGATTTATAGATCTCTGATACAAGCCCACAAAATTAAAAGCATACAAAGCAATACAAATGAAAACACAAGTGATCTAGTCCTAAGGTACACCTCACTTATAATTGATCCCCAGCAGAGTCGCCAGTTCTGTGATCGGTGGGAATGAGAACTGACTGTTTTTTAATATGCTGGTTCGCATTTGCGTTTGTTTTCGCAAAGTGTCGCGGTAAGCAAGAGTCGCCACCGTCTTTTATTTTATCCAACAAAGGAAAGGACAAAAGCATCGAAAAAATTCCTTTTCGAAATTGTTTCTCGGGTTCGGGAGGTAGATTATAGAAAGGGAAAGTATTAGCACCCTTTCTATCCGTGGTTATCCATGGGATCTTAGGTACTTGCTCACTATGTTTTCAAAAGGTTTGCTTTTCTTTATGATTGTGGGTTTTGAAAAGAGTTTTGTTTTTGATGAAAGTGTAAGTGCGAAAAGTTTTTGTTTTGTTTTAAAAGAGAGCAAGTACTTAAGAACATATACCTACTCAAAAAGGAATTTAATTGTGCAAATATCCTTTAGACAGTGCTATCCCACTATTAAGGAGTAGGTAGCACCGTTGTTGGAGTTTTCGGGTCAATTCGATTTAAGGGACTTGTGGTCACTAAAGCAACGTTAGGACACTTTAGTGGTAATCCTAATGTCTTAGATCATTTTTATCGAGGCAACCATTTCGAGGCAACTTATGATCTTGGGACAAAAAGGATGACCTCTAAAACATCCTATACTTAATGACCACATTTGAGGCAACCAAATGAGGTGTACCCTAGGAGTGGCATGTGCAAGTGTGTCAATTTTCAATTTATATTATCTTTGTATTTTTAGGTGTTCTATCATTTGTTTTTAGATCTTGTCATACAATCCTAGTTAGCATACATCTAAGCAGTTAATATATGTACAGGAATTTAAAGTGCAGAAACTGTAAATACTACACTATTACAAGGATTCGGGGGGGGGGGGGGGGGGATTATTTACATGTCCAAAATTGGGGGAATAATAAGCAGTTACAATAAAATAAACGCGCATGAAACTTAAAAATCCTAAGCATATAATCTTTTTGTTGTTTTATTTTATTTTTTGAGAAAATGCTAAATATTCAGTTAAGTCAAATTTAATTAATTAAAAAAAATACTGATTAAAATTTATTCTAAAACAAACCTAATATTTTTTGTATTTTTGTTTATGAAAAAAGATTGAATTTGAATAAAACCTAGTCTACTGATTTTAAAATTGGAGTAAATAAGTTAAAATGATTAATTAAATTAAATCCTAATTCTAAGTTGTTTATTTTTTATGATTTTTAATTAGAACTAAAACTAAAAGGAATAAACGGAAACAAAATAAACAGAGTACAAATGGGCCAGGCAGCAAAATAAGAAAAAAAAGTAATTCTGGAGGCCTGGGTCGAAAGAGAGGTAGGCTGTCTTTCGACCCAGTGAAGAGGCTGGATCGAAGGTGCATGAGGGGCTGCACTCTGAGGGGGTTCGATCTGGACATGTCATCCTTCGAACTGGAAGTCCTGGGTCCAGTTCGAAGCTAAATTGTTGAGCTTCAAAGCTCTGGACAAGAAGCTGAGCATGAGGTTCTTGCAAAACGAAACACATATTAAAAGTCCAGGGGGGACTTAAACCCCCTGGTTCGAATCTCCTCTTATTCGCACCTGCTGAACCTGGGTCTGGGTTTGTTTTATCCCGGGATTCGAAGGATAAACTCAGATTGTGCCCAAGCAATGGCACAATCTCAACTCTGCACTGTAGCTCACATGAAGCACATTAAATCATTCACAAACAGAAAAAATATGAATATGCAATCGAAATGAATTTGAGAGTGAGCTTGAGATTAGATTTTTCTTTTACCAAACAGAGGTGCTTCGACCCGTAGTTCTGAGGGGGGAGGCGTTTGCTGGGTGGCAGCTTTGGCTTGGAAAATTCTGGGCAGCGTCTCTCAAAGTTTTCTATTTTTCTGTATCTTCTTCGTCTTTTTTTTGCAGCATTTGTGAATTCTTTATATAGAGGGGGTGAAGGGGACAGGAAGACAAAGGTTTAAATGACCTTGATTATGTGTTTTGACAGCCATGAAGGAGGATTCGTAACGTTAATTGTGTGTTTGAAAGCCATGAATGAGAGTTTGTAACGTTGGCTAAACACTTGGGATTCTGTCCCTTTTTGAATTTTGAATGACAAGCAGCTGGCCTTCGAATGCTCCCTTTCGAATAGGCTGATGGCTTCTTTCGAATGCTCTTCAAAAGCTTCTTCGGATGGACCCTTTGAATGCTTCTTTGAATGGACCTTTTTGGAATTCCAATCGAAGTACTTGTCCTTAATGCCAATCGAAATGCTTCTTCAGAGTGCCAATCGAAATGCTCCTTCAGAATGCCAATCGAAGTGTTCCTTCAGAATGCCAATAGAAATGCTTCTTCAGAGTGCCAATCGAAATGCTACTTCAGAATTCCAATCGAAGGGTCTTTCAGAATGCCAATCGAAGTGCTCCTTCAGAATGCCAATCCAATGCTTCTTCAGAGTGCCAATCAAAATACTCCTTCAGAATGCCAATCGAAGGGTCTTTCAGAATGCCAATCGAAGTGCTCCTTCAGAATGCCAATTGAATGCTTCTTCAGAGTGCCAATCGTAATGCTTCTTCAGAGTGCCAATCGAAATGCTCCTTCAGAATGTCAATCGAAATGCTCCTTCAGAACGGCAATCGAAGGATCTTTCAGAATGCCAATCGAAGTGCTTCTTCAGAATGCAAATCGAAGCATCACTCAAAAATTTTCCTTTTCCTTAGGCAAGAGTTTGTGATCAACCATGCAAGGGGAAGGCTTTGGGAAACATGAGAGGGAAAATTTTGGGGTGCAATAGTTGCCCCTGTTCAATTTTCTTAAACCTGAGGATATAGATTGGCTTTCGAGCCTTTCGTGATCCGAGGGTGAAAGATAATTGAACACTAGAGTGCCCAGAAATTTGCACTCGTATGGTGAAGTATCAGCATTGTGATGTCAGGAATGGGCTTACAGATTCCATTTGGAGATTGTTGGTAGGAGGATGGGCTTATAGATGCCATCTGCAGGAGTGTCGATCGCATAAGAGATTCCTTAGCGAAAACTTGCATACCTGTTGTTGTAGAAGATTCCACTGGGGAAGTCTAACTTTGTTGAGATTTAGGAACCTGCCTGTACCTCAACTGAAAGAATGCTTCAGCTGAGTTTTAAGAACCTGTTCATAATTCAACTGGGGGGAAACATCTTCATCAAGATCTAGGAACTGTCTCGTGCTCAATGGAATAAACCGCTGAGGTTATAAAACTTGTCTACACTATGACGGAGGAAAACATCAAGATCTAGGAACTGACTCGTGCTCAATGGAGTATACCGTTGAGGTTATAGTACTCGTCCACACTATGACGTAGGGAAACATCTTCATCAAGATCTATGAACTGTCTCGTGCTCAATGGAGTAAATCGCTGAGGTTATAGAACTTGTCCATACTATGACGGAGGAAAACATCAAGATCTAGGAACTGGCTCATGCTCAATGGAGTATACCATTGAGGTTATAGTACTCGTCCACACTATGACGTAGGGAAACATCTTCATCAAGATCTAGGAACTGTCTCGTGCTTAATGGAGTAAACTGCTGAGGTTATAGAACTCGTCCATACTATGACGGAGGAAAACATCAAGATCTAGGAACTGACTCGTGCTCAATGGAGTATACCGTTGAGGTTATAGTACTCGTCCACACTATGACGTAGGGAAACATCTTCATCAAGATCTAGGAATTCCATCTCTTCTCCATACTGATCCATCGGTCATCTATCATCACCATTTGTTCAAGCAAAAATAACAATCGTCATCCATTCCAACCTCTCCTTGTAACCTCCATCCACCACTCTCAATTTTCCATTCTCTCACTCTCTGCATCATATTTTATATATTACTCTGTACCATATTTCTCTGTACATAATTCCTTTGTAATCTCCTAGCAAACAAACCACTACTCTCTGTACCATATTTTATATATTACATTTTAGTTTTGATAATTCTTTAATCATTTAGATTTATATTTTAATTTTTTAATCTTCATTAAATATTTAATTAATATTTAGTTAAGTCTTTAGAGATTTTGGATTTTAAAATGGACCGAACTGCATTCTTACCTTAGATCTGTTACTCTTCATTTTTTAATATTATGTGCTATGGCAACAAAAAAATTATTTAGATAGTTTTATCCACTTAATTTTGATAATAAAATAGGAAAACACATATTATAAAAAAATAATTAAAAAGAGAGTAGACATTAGATTTTAAATTTAGAAATAGTAATGTTTTATCTTCTGTTTGTTTTTTGTCATTTATATTACTTTAGTATATTATGTAATATGTAATTAATTTGTTGGTTTGTAAGTAAATTCAATTTGTGATTTAATTTTCTTCTTGTTTTATTTAATAGAAATTTTTGAGTTTTAGATTTAGTTAGACTTTTATCTTGTAAATAAATTCGAATTGTATTGTCTATTTTATATTATTGTATTGTAATTTCGAATTTTGAGCTCGATTTAATTTTCGAATATATCTGGATGTATAAATTTCTTTGATCGATTTATTTTATGGACTTCGATTTGATGCATCCGTGTCCTATAGCTTGATTCTTTATTTCACATGAGATGTTCAGATTATTTCTCTGTTATCCCGTTTGTCTGTTTGTTGGAGTTTTCATCTGATGCAGTAATGTTTATCTGATACCATAAGCGTTATCTGATACCGTGAACCTTATTCGATATCCTCTGATTATCTATGTTTTCTTCGTCTGTGATTTATTTTCATGTGTTGCGCTCATCACTTATGATTCATTGCGCTTTATCCGATGCTTTGAGTATTATCTGACATTTGGGTTTCTTTGATGTTGTCGGCTTGTGATTTATTTTCACCTGAGGTTTGATATACTCTTGACTTATTTATCTGTCTGTGGCTTTAAACCCAAAGGGAAGAGAATATTGTATTGACTTTATCATGTCAAGTACTGGTTTCTTATTTGGTCAAATCCTCTTTACCTTATCTTTTACCCTCCTGTACATGGGATACTCTCTTCATCTTCTCCTATTCTTTAATTTTCAAAACCTTCTCATCTTTTTCAAAATCTTCTTTGTTTATAAACTCGAACCGCTTTCATAATAAACCTCGACTTCGTCGAGTACCTTTTCTTTTAAAACTAATTTTCTTTAAACAAACTTCAATTCATTTAATCATACTTTGACATTTTTTCAAAATTAACAAAAACACTTCAACTCATTCAAACCCTTTTGTGCGCTCGAGCACCTTTTATCCTTTAAAACTTTTTCCAAGATTAGACATGATTCATTTATAGTTGAGCAACATTCTCCTATCCCCATGGTTATAAAGGTGTCTACTTTTCCACTTGAGTATCAGAGGTGTTCTAAAACCCTCCCTCTTGTTGACGCATGGTCCATCTTTTTTACACCTTGTGTGCGTTAGTTGAGATTTCTCTCCTAAAAATGACGAATTGTCTCTTCGTTTAAAATTAATCAACAGACAAGTATTTTCTAGCTGAACTACGGTGCTATGACTTTCCCATTGCACGAGGGAGTATGTAGGCACTAAGTCTTACGACCCAAGGCGAACTACGGTGCTCTGACTTTCCCATTGCACGAGGGAGTACGTAGGCACTAAGTCTTACGATCCAAGGCGAACAAAAATAACAAAAAAACATTTTCTTTTGTTTTCAAATACTCATTCATTATTTTCCTTTAGCAAGTAAGCCTTTAGATAACACACCTTTTAAAAGAAAACAAACAAAGTGGATCCTGCGGAGTACCATAGATGCTTAGGATGTTAATACCTTCCATTTGCATAACCGACCTTTATACCTCGATATCTGATCTTTTATTTCATTGTGGGTTTTGTTTGCTTTTTTCCCATTTCCCTTTGGAAACAATAAAGTGCGGTGGCGACTTCATTGAGTGAGATAAGTCAACTGATGGCTTAATCTCAAATTTTTACCGTTACATCTTTTTCGCATTTTTACATAGTGCAACAGAGTGTTTGAGACCCTTAGGAGCATGAGGAGGTATCTTGAATCAATTTGTCTTCAAAAATGGGAGGATAAATTTTAGGGTACAACACCTTGGAATCAAGCAAGTCTTACACTTTATGTTTCAAAGCTATATAATTCTCAATATTATGGTCTTGTCCTCCCGAGTGAAACTAGCGTCGAGCATTGGCATCATAGTTAGGAGGCAACTTTGTAGGAGGATTCAAAGTACGCAATTCAATAAACTTTAATTGTAGCAAATGAGGGAGTAATTGATCATATGACATAGGTAATGGATTAAACTTCCTTGAGGTTTCCTTGGGCTTCGATGTTGATTAACTTGACAGGGTGCATAAGCTTGTTGGTATTGTTGTGGTTGTTGTTGCGGTGCTGCAACAAGAATTGTTATAGCGAAGACTTATTGATACGGCTCTTAGTAAGCTCTTCCCTTACCCCTACGTCCATACACAACACTAGAATCACCTTCTTTTTTCTTCAGATATCCATTGAAAGGATTTTCCCCCTCTTGAGGAATTAGGAGAAGTAACAACCTGGATCTTTCCTATCTTTATGCCACTTTCAATCCTTTCTCCATACATTACCAATTTTGAGAATCTAGAAGAAGTACTACATGCCAGATAATAACGCCCTTGTAGAGTGCTAATGAACATATCAATCATCTCTCTCTCCATCATTAGAGGTTAAACCCTGGCCGCAAGCTCGCGCCACCTCTGCACGTACTCTTTGAAAGATTCATTTTGCCTCTGAGTCAAGTTTTGTAACTAAGTACGGTTCGGGGCCCTATTAGTATTATATTGATAATGCTTCACAAAGGCTTCTGCCAAATCCCTCCAGCTTCAGATATGAGTCCTCTCCAGTTGCATGTACCATTCAAGAGATGCCCCACCCAAACTATCTTGAAAAAATGCATAATCAGCTTCTCATCATCGAAATATGCAGACATTTTCCTGTAATAAGACTTAATACGAGTCTTAGGATATGTAGTGCCCTTGTACTTGAGGAAATTAGGTGTCTTGAATTTGGGGGGAATTCTTACTCTTGGAACCAGACCTAAGTCATCCATGTCTAACCCCAGAGTTCATTGGCTCTCCATACCCATCATCCTTTCTTCTAGCATGTGGAGCTTCCTATATGTCTCAGTGGGTTCATCCTTATTAAGAGTGTAGAAATCATTGTAATTGTCCTCCTCTAGTTGTTGCACAAGAATATGGATAGTCCTTGTCAATTGTTGTTGAGCCAACAACTGCTCAAGAGTCAGATGTGGATGAGATGGTGGAAGAGGATTGCCAATGACATGATTCAGATTGACACCAGTAGGAATGCCTTGATTATTTCCATAAGGATTACCTTGATTATCACCAGGATTACCTTGATTGTCACCAGGATTACCACCTTGATTACCACCAGGATTACCCCTAGGATTACCACCTTGATTACCACCTGAAGGGTTCTAACCTTCAACCCCGTTGTCAACAGTCACAGAAGGTCTCTCAACTAGAGCCATCAACTAATCTTAACCTCTAGCCATGTTATGGATAATGTCCATCAATTTCACCACACGAGAGTCCATCTTGTTCCCTATGGCAGCCATGCCAGCTTGTATTTGCTCCATTAGACGTCTCTGGTTACCCCTCATAGCGTACTGGTGAAGGCTGGGATTTGCAATCTCTGAATAAGAAAACCAGATCAAAAGTAAGAAGACCAAATTGATAATCTATTATGCATGATATGTTATGAGTACATGATGTGCAAGTAATGTTTTACCATTTCCAGGGTATCCCGTGGTTTTATCATTCATTAAGCATAAGAACAAAAAGGCTAACAAGCAATTTGGACAAAGGTATTTCAGAATAAACTGCTCATCTCAATCATTAAAGCCAAAAGGTTCTCAATTGAATTCATACAGAAACATCAAAGGATCAAGTAAATAAAAGATCTCGACCAACAAGTATGGTGGTGATCATAAAACAATAGGAAAATACATCACTGGGAGTCATTATCCATCTCCAAATGAGTTAGGGGTCCCCATCCCAAGTGCTGCTGACTCCAAGCTTTGGATTCTTCAAAGAGCTTCTTGTTACTTTCATGTTTGGGCTTCTGGGTCAAACTCTGGAAGAGAAGGTCTTTCTTGTTGAGCATGCTTTCTAAATAACGTAAATTTTGTGGCAATCGATCACACTCATTGCATTCTTCATATTGGACCTCCACAGGAGCTTTGCCTTTATCCTTCAACTGAGATTTGATATTTTCGATCTCCTCTGCAGCCCTATTCAACAAAATTTGGCGACCTTGGAGCTGTAATTCCAAACTCTACCTTTGACCATAGACTTCACTATTCTTGACTTCTTGGATTTGAAGTTGCTTCTTCAAGGCTTTAATATCAGCTTGGTATTTGGCTTTCATTTTTCCTTGGGTGCTTCAAGACTCTCACATTTCCGATGCTTCTCTTGAATATCTTTCACAACTTTCTCCAGAGCTTTCCTCTGATCATTATCAACATGAGAGTTTTCACCCCTTTGTCTTTTCCTAGCTTCCACATCTCTGGCCATACCTTGTTTATCAAACAGTTCCTCTTTCAACTCAATAACCCTATGAGCCAATCTTCTTTTACTTTGAAAGTCCTCATAGAGCTTCAAACTCATCCCTTCCTTTTCTACTTGAAGTTCTCGATTCATGATATGGGCTTTGTTGAGGTGCTCGATGGGTATCGAAGCTGGGATAGCTGGATGATCAGGAGGTTGTTAGTACAGAGGAGCCTCTATTAGGAAAGGAAATAAAATTGTTTCAACTCTTATTTTAACACATGGCACATGTGAAGCTTCTGTTGAGAAACCTCTTCCTCCCAAGAGAACCTTCTCCTTTCTGTGAACTTTATACCAAACGCCTTTCACCCTATTATACCCCAAAATTTTCCCTCTCATTTCTCAAAGATTTTTCTCACAAATTTTTTACTGAGTCAATAATGCACAAATTTTCTTTGATTATTAAGCTTCGATTAGGCATCTAGCTTCCTTTGAGAAGGCTTCAGTCACAGGTTTTCAATTGAGCATCTGGCCTCCTTAAAACTTGCTTCAAATTCCCAAGCTTCGATTGAGGCAATGGCATCTTGCATGCTTGCTTCATACAAGCTTCAATTTAACAAATGGTTATCTTCATGCTAGCTTCGACTGGGCATTGTTTCTTGTTGTACCCCAAAATTTTCCCTCTCATTTTATCAAGATTTCCCCCACAAGACTCTTTGGACTCCAGACAGAATCCGGGTTTGCTCTGCTCAAGACATCTCCTTGCATTGTTGACCTGAAATTAGGGTTTGATGTTGCACAAGGATTTTTGGAATTCCAATGCATAAAGTGACTTTCATACTTCATGTTGGACTTATAAGAATGCCCATACCAAGTTTCAAGCTTTGAATCAAATTTTTACCCAGTCAATTGGACAGTTGGCCTAAAAACAATTGTATTGGGGAAAAAGTCAACTGTGACCAATTTACAGTCAAAACTCATAATTTTTTATCCACATCAACATTATAGACTCATATAGACCATTTGATCAAGTTTGGACCACAACTCCTCAAGAAATTTGATCAGATCATCAAAAAGGCAAAATGGTCATTTTTAGGGTTTTGACTGCATAAGGGAAATTTCTGATTTTTAACCTAGCCATTGGCAAATTGGGTTCAAGAACGGATTCAAGGACTCAATGGCACCATTTTGATATAATCACAAGGTTCAAAAGATCTCAAAAGCATTGGATTGACAGATGAATTTTTCAGTAAACTGATCAAAAATCAACTACACACTGAAAAGTCAAACTTTGACTTTTTGGTCAAAATCAAGTGCCAAGGGTCACTTTTCATCAAGATGTGTCAAAACATGAAACTTGTTCATCAAGAAACCTAATTTTGCAAATTAGGGTTTAAGATTGAAAAATTTCATAACTTAGAAATTTTCTAAGTTATGAAATTTTCTTATTTTTCCCAAAATTTGCCCAACTTTTTCTCCATGATGTAATTGGATTCAAACAAAACTTCCAACATGAAAGTTGTATTCCTCCACAAAATATACAACTTTTATTCATAAAGTTTTCCCAAAGGATGCTTGTATCTCAAGTTATGATTTTTGGAATAAGGGTCCATGAAACTTTTAACTTAGTCAAATTTTGCCCTAGTTTAGGCAGGATTTTGACCTATCTTCATGGCAATTTTTCACATAGTTCCACTTGGAATCTAAAAATTCATTTCAAAGATGGATTTTATAGTATGTTACAAGCTTTCCAAAATGTCCAAGAACTATCCAAAATAATTTGTGGTTAGGGAGAATCGAAGGTTTGAATTTGGAAAAAAATCACTTTGATCCATGGCATTTTTCATGTTGCTACAAGTTGCAGTTTCTGTCCAGCTTCATTTGTACTTGAATACAGGTCTTTAAACCCTTTCACACTCAAAAATTGAATGCAAACTCAATGGATTAATGCATTGTTCTGATCAATGGAAGATTACACAAGGGTTTAATCCATTTTTGGCAAAAAGTGAACATTGCCATTTTCATAAAGTTGGCTTTATGTCAAGTTGTTCCTCTTGAGCCTTGAACCCTTTATTTTGCAGCAAACAAAGTTCACTAATATCAGGCAATTGTTACCAACTCTTGGAAGACCCTAAGCTAGGTGGTACAACCCTTTGCATTGTCATTTCACACTTTTCTTAAAAGCCAAGTCAACTTGCAAAAACAAAGAGAACACTTCCATCTGATAAAACCAACTCTTGTAACCATTCCAAACAAGTTTTGCATATTGCCTTGATCCAGAAGCACGAGCTAACCACTTCTCAAGCCTTCCAAAACACCAAAACACGTTCTTCTTGCAAAATAGGGCAGTCCCTACAGTTTCACCTCCATCTCACAAACCACTCGTGCGTTTTGCCCCAAACCTTTTCCAATACACTCTATACAACCCACCTAAGCTATCCCAACCATTGGCCATTGATTGTAACTCCATCTACAAGCTTCACCATTTTTAAATTTTGCTTGTGCAGGTTGACTTCTACAGGCTTATTCAAGCAAGCTCAAAGAAAACTAAGCATTGGGGATGGTCCAAGGAAGTTCAAGCAAGCTCCCAAGCATCTCAGGCCTCATTGAAAACCTCCACATTGCCATACTCGAGTTCAACTGAAGCAGGTATTTTCCAACTTTCTATCTCTCTATTTAGGAATCATTAGGCTTAGGTTTGTGAATAAAAAATGTAGTATTCATTGCCCTTAAGCTGTACATATGCATAGATTTCATTTAAGTTAACTGTGTTGACAGAATTTGATTGATGAACTTTCTGAAAAGTTAGGTTAGAAATTAGAGCCAGAGAAATTCTCTCTGGTCTTTGAGAGTTAGATTAAGTTCTTTACATGGTTGGAATCGTGTTGAAAAATGCTATAACTTTTGTGTTGTGAGTTTTTGCTTTAGAGCACGTATGCAGGAGTTAGCCATTTGTACAGGAAGGCGCGCGTTTTTGAACAGAGGTTGAAGATGAAGATCAGCTGGGCTGGGCCTGGCTATTTCTCACTTTTGACACCCCCTGACTTACTTCTCACACCCCCTTGGCCCATTTGATTTTATTTTTTATATTTTTTCATTTCTTTTTTAATTTTTGACTTTATTTTATTTTTCTAAACTTTAAAAAATACCAAAAATATTTTCATAAACTTTCACATTTTATTTTATTATTTTTATTTTTTTTGGACATAGAAATTATTATTAAATAATATATACATTATTTTCTTAATAAAAAAAACTTGTAAATACTATAAAAAAATATTATAATTTATTTATATACTTAAATAATATTTTTCTAACATATTTTTATTTTTTGACATTTGTATATATTTTTATTTTATTGTACATAAATAAATAATACATTATATATATATATATATATATATATATATATATATATATATATATATATATATATATATATATATATATATATATATATATATATATATATATATATATATATATTCTTAAAACAAATTAGGGTTTCCACCCTTAATAAAATAATCTTTTATTTTATTATTTTTAATGCATTAAATAGTTTATTTTTATATATATAAAAATAATATAAAAACCTTTTTTTTGCATATTTATAATATATTGCATATTTATTTAATTGTCCATTTAAATATTTGCTTATTTATTATTTGAACAAAGAATTCAATTTGGTTGTAATAATCTTAGGGTTTTAATTTCTTGCAAATAATCCCCTATTCAAAATTGTACCCCCCTCCCCATATCAATGTTGTAATAGTGGTAGATTTACTTTTACGCATTTATTGCTTTCAAATATGCCATGCTAGAGATTAGAGTTTATATGCAATATCCAAAATGAAAACAAATAGCTAGATCGAATACAAGACATAAAAGCATGTAAATTGACAACACAATGCACACATGCATCCCTAGGGTTTCATCCACTTGTTGCCTTTAAAATGGCCATGGTATGCATGTTGAGTATCTTGGCAAAACAAAAACAAAA
Source organism: Vicia faba (assembly GCA_948472305.1). NCBI lineage: Eukaryota > Viridiplantae > Streptophyta > Magnoliopsida > Fabales > Fabaceae > Vicia > Vicia faba. The sequence goes on from OX451736.1 coordinate 1,504,661,424, forward strand.
CAAAAGATCATAGTCCCTCGATGACGCTATCCTGGTTGCCTATACAAAATGATCTAGTCCCTTAAGCAAAAACTTCCTAAAGATACTTATCACAATTGCTATCATGGTCAAATACGATGACCCGCGTCTGTCCCTTTTAACATCCAAACACAAGGTTGTTTACCAAATACAATGGTAAAACAACAATGTAAAAGGGTTAAAAATGTGTAGGAAAGATCTTTGAGTATATAGGGCAGATGCTCTTAGTTACTTGATCAAACTTGCAAACATCCTTGCTATTTTCAAAACACATCACAACACAATTTCAAAACATTTCCCAAAATAAATTTTCAAACATTGAAACATTTTTCAAAAGACAATACACCTTTGTATACATTCAAACAAGAATCATTACAAAGGTTGCCACAACGATGGCCTCTTTTTCAAAATACTTTCAAAACCACACACAAAACACCATTTCAAACAATTGAAAAGCAAAAGCAAGTGATCTAAACAAGTAACTAAGAGCCCATGGAAAACCATGGATGAAAAGGGTGCTAGCACCTTCCCTTTTCATAATCTACCCCCCGAACTCAAGAAAACATCTCGAAGGTCTTTCCTGTGCTTTTTAACCTTTCCTTTGGATAAAATAAAATATCGGTGGCGACTCTTGCTAAACTGAAACATTTGCGAACACAAACGCAAAACCATCAAGTCAGTTCTCCCACCGCATCACAGAACTGGCGTATCTGCTGGGGAAAATCTAAAAGTGGGGTTACCTTAGGGTTTAGATCACCTTTACATGCTTACCTTGTTTGCTTTAATTGCTTTACACTTGGTTCTATTGTTTGGGTTTAAAATCCTTTACCCGGATTTAGGAAACATTCATAGGTAAATAGCAATACGTTGTGGAAACTGTGCAGGGTATACCGACATGGTTGAAGCAATAACTGTATTAGTGCGACATATTTGTGGGTACCGGTAGCCTTTGAGTCAATCAAAGAGAATACGGGGCCTCTGAGTGATGTCATGAAGCACTAATGTACTTTTAGAACCTTTACTTGACCATCTTGGCCTTTTTAGGGATAGTGAGATGACCGGCTTTGGTGCAGTCCGAAGTTGGTAGATACTCGATACTACACTCATTGAGGGTTATTTTCTTGGAATATTTTGGTCTCTAGTAAAGTGGCTAAACTGAAACAATGAACAAAAAAAATAATCCAGTGATATTGAGCTCCTTAGAACCCGGTTACTATTTATAGGATAGGTTAAGCCAACTAAACTTCAAGAGGATACTTACCTATGAAACCCCATTTGTGATATGGTGGGAAGAACTGACTGTTTTTGGAATGCTGGTTTGCGTTTTGCGTTTGTTTTCGCAAAATGTCGCGGTAAGCAAGAGTCGCCACAGACTTTTATTTTATCCAACAAGGAAAGGAAAAAAGCACAGAAAAATTCCTTTTTCGAGATATTTCTGAGTACGGGGGGTAGATTATAGAAAGGGAAGGTATTAACACCCTTTCTATCCGTAGTTATCTACGGGCTCTTAGGTACTTGCTCAATTGTTTTCAAAATTGCTTTCTTGGTGCTTGTGGGTTTGAAAAAGTTTTTTGTTTGAAACTTCGATTTAACTCTTGCTTCTGTCCTCAAGAGTGTAATGAAGTGTTTTGAAAACTTTGTTCGAAAAGTGTAAGTGTGAAAAGTTTTTGTTTTTGAAAGAGCAAGTATCTAAGAACCATCTACCTACTCGAAAAAGGAATCGTTCTATGCTAATTTCCTTTAGACAATGCTATCCTACTATTGATGAGTAGGTAGCACCATCGTTGGAGTTTAAGGGTCAATTCGAATGAGGGACTTACAGTCACCAAAGCAATGTTAGGACACCTTAGCGGTAACCCTAATGTCTTAGATCATTTATTTGAGGCAATCATATCCGAGGCAATCGTTTCGAGGCAACTATGATCTTTTAGACAAGAGGACGACCTCTAAAACGACCTATACTCAATGACCGTGTACAAAGGCAACCAAGTGGGGTGTACCCTAAGAGTGCGCATGTGCGAGTGTGTCGTTTTCAGTTTATTTTTATCTTTATATATGTTAAGGGTGATCTAATTTTATTTTAAGATTAACATCCAGTCTTGTCATGCAAACCCTATTATCAAACATCTAGCAGTTATAATTTGTGGAAATAAAATGCGGAACTTAAATTACAAGGCGTCGGGTATTTACATCGCCAAAGATAAACACTTTGAAAAATAAAATAAAACGATAAAAATAAATAAAAAAATATCCTAATTATCTATTACATTCCGGAAGCAGGTACATTATCGGATGAAAATAAATAAAGCGCGCGGGAAATTGAATTGAGTGCGAAATTTAGGGTTTTGCCCTTTTTGGTTAAAGAAAATGATTTGGTTTTTGTTGTTTTTATTTTAAAAAAGAAAATAAACCTAAGTTAAATAACTAAATTAAATTAATAAAATGAAAAATAAATTATTTTTTTTTGGAGTTTTTGATTATTTAAGAAAGAAATTAAAAATAATTAAATTAGTGGTTAATACCTAATTAAGTCTAATTAATTTTAAATATTTGCAAAAAATGAATTAAAGTTTTCTAACTAAAAAAACCTAATTAATTAATAAGTTTATTGAGAAAAATAAAAGTTTAAAATTTGATTGAATAAAAATGTTTTTTGTGATTTTATTTAATAAAAACAGAATTTTGTGATTGGTTAGAAAATTAAATAAATAAAATAAAACAAATAATAAAACAAAATAAAATAAAATAAAGAGAGAGGGGTGTTGGGCCTGATTTGAGGTGTTGATAGCAATTCCATAGGCCCAACAATGCTGGCTTGTTTTGACCATCTGGGATCCAGTGGGGGCGCATTAACTTGACTCCATATGGACCTCCAATCATTGACCACCAGATCTAGCGTTTGGCCATCTGGCGCTTGGATGGATGAGGGGCTATGGTGGGTTGCAAGCTTGAACATGCATTGAATCACCTGAAAAATATGAAGAAAACACAAATTGCTGGAGGCAGGGATCGAACCCCTGACCTCCAGCCTTTAGATCCTTTATGGCTTAAGTGGCAACCACTGGAGCACGCTGCTTTGTTTGTTGTGATAATAATAACACAAGATAATATATATAAACAAAGCACATGGCCTGAAAAAATAAAAAACGCGCAAAATATTTGAATGGACCAACAGATGGATGACACGAGTTCATCCTTGTCCTCAAGCCTGTAAAAAAATACCTACGGATTTGAATCCGTAGCTAAAAGCGCAGGTTGGTCCAAAAATCTCCCTCGGGCCATAAAATTGACTTTCAAGGGCATGGTCGTGCTCGCCTCAACCTCCTGGACACAACCATGTCCATCATTTTCCTCAATTTTACCTGAAACAAAAGTCCCTAAAAACAGCAACAAAACCCTAGCCATGGCGTTTTGCAAGACATGTTATATGAATGAAATTAAATGATGCAAAAAGTTTGAAAATGTTCTGGTGATCATGAATATGCCATTAGTTTGTTCAATAGGTGCCAGGATAATTCAAATCGAAACCAAGAACAAGGGTGAATAGCGTGCGACTTACAGTGCGTTAGGGAGTCTGAAAATGCTTGGTTTTGGTTGGGATGGCTTGTGTGAATGGCCAGGAATCGATTGAGATACATCTCGCCTCCTGAAACTGCCTCTAACCTGGATTTTAATTTCCAACTTTTTTGTGATTTTTTCAATTCTTGTTCTGCCTCTTCCAACACTTGCCAACCCTTATTTTCGTGTGTTTTCCTTCCTTATGTAATGCTCAGTGTATTAGGTTAATAAAATTGATCCAAATCTTGCCCTATCAATGCTTGCATATTTGATTTGATCTCCATTCACAAACTTGCCAAATTTTCCTAATTCCAATCTTTTTGCACATGATTTGATTTGATACGAATTTGATGATGATAATTGTTGTATGTGGAGCCTAAAATAGCCAAAAGATCATGTGTTATCAAAGCTTTAGATTTTATATGATTTTATTTGATTTAAAACAAATTAATTCAAACAAAAATCAAATTAAATAATAAAAATGTGATGTGGGCAATGATGCAAACTCAAATCAAGTGGAAAAGAATGGGCCCATTTACAAAATTTGAAGTTTTGGGGATAGTTGACTTTTGGTAATTTTGCATAAAAGTCCAACTTCAACAATGCATAACTTCTTCAATTTTGAACTTTTGGAAGTGTTAAGAGACTTTTTAGAAAGATTGAGATGTCCTCTAACCAACCCTTTTGGTCTCATCTCATTTTTATATTCCATGCTCAAGTTATAAGCTTTGGCAAAAAAGGTGTTTTTATTGACTTTCAAAAATGACCTATAATGTCCAAATTCATAACTTCTTGTGAGTGCATTTTTTGATCTTGGGTTATGAAGATGGATTGTACGGAATTGAATCCTAGTCAAAATGAGCTTTGGATGGGTCATTTATCATAAAGTATGAGAAAGTTATGATTGGTCAAAGTTGAGTTGACTTTTCCTACAAAACCCTAATTTAGCAACTTTTGAATCTTGATGAATTTTGAGCAATCCTTAATGAATCATGATCAACCCTTGATCAAATGATGAAATATCCTTCAAAATGAGAATGTTGACAAAAAATCTTGAAGTTTGACTGTATATAGGTCACAGTTGACTTTTGCCATAGCAAAGTCGATTTTTGGACCTTTGAGCAATTGACTGAGCAAACTTCCTATGCAAGGCTTGAAACTTGACATGGATGATCTTGAGAACATATTAGGACAATGGTGAGCACTTGGGGTCATTTGGAATTAAGGATCTTTATGCAACATAAAACCCTAATTTGGGGTAGACTGCCTTAGGAGATAGCTTGTCTGACCAATTCTTGAGCAACCTTGGGCCATTTGGAGATTTTTCTTGCAATGTCTTGAGAAATATGGGAGGGAAAATTTTGGGGTACAACAGCTGCCCCTGTTCAATCTTCTTAAACCTGAGGATGTAGATTGGCTTTCGTGCCTTTCGTGATCTGAAGGTGGAAGATGATTGAACACTAGAGTGCCCAGAAATTTGCACTCGCATGAAGTGGTATCAGCCTTGTGATGCCGGGAATGGGCTTACAGATGCCATTTGGAGGTTGCCGGCGGGAGGATGGGCTTAAAGATGCCATCTGAAGGAGTGTTGATCGCATAAGGGATTCCTTAGCGAGAGCTCGCATACCTGTTGTTGTAGAAGATTTCGTTGGGGAAGTCTGATCTTGCTGAGATTTAGGAACTTGCCTGTACTTCAACTGAGAGAACATCTCTGCTGAGTTTTAAGAACTTGTCCGTAATTGAACTTGGGGGAAACATCTTCATCGAGATTTAAGAACTCGCCCGTAATTCAACTGAGAAAACTCTGTTGAGATTTAGGAACTGTCTATACTTCGACGGAGGAGAATTGCCGAGATTTAGGATATTGCCTGTAATTCAACTGAGGATAATTCGGTTGAGATTTAAGAACTGGTCAGTACTTCGACTGAGGGGAAACATCTTCATCGAGATTTAGGACTTGTCTGTAATTCAACCAAGGATAATTTTGTTGAGATTTAAGAACTGTCAGTAATTCGACGGAGGAACTTTGCCGAGATTTAGAACCTTATCTATAATTCAACTGAGGATAATTCTGTTGAGATTTAAGAACTGGTCAGTAATTCGACTGAGGGAAACATCTTCATCGAGATTTAAGAACTTGCTTGTAATACAACTGAGAAAACTCTGCTGAGATTTAAGAACTCGTCTGTAATTCGACGGAGGAAATTGTCAAGATTTAGAACCTTATCTGTAATTCAACTGAGGATAATTCTATTGAGATTTAAGAACTGGTCAGTAATTGGACGGAGGGAAACATCTTCATCGAGATTTAAGAACTTGCCCGTAATTCAACTGAGAAAACTCTGCTGAGATTTAGGAACTCGTCTATAATTTGACGGAGGAAATTTTTCCGAGATTTAGAACCTTATCTGTAATTCAACTGAGGATAATTCTGTTAAGATTTAAGAACTGGTCAGTAATTCGACTGATGAAGAACTTCGACGCGAACCTCCTTAGAAACTTCTTATCACTAACAGATGCACCCTCGGGGTACTCCTGAGCTTCAAGATACCTCTTTACCTCATGAAACCAGGGTTTATCTGCTACCTCTTCAGTCTCAATGTCGCAGCAATGTGCAGGTTCATCCAACCTTTCAATGATAATCCGGGGAGCTTCGTTGTCCCAATTGACTTTGAACATAGAAGACATCGTGGCTAGCGCATCCGCCAACTGATTCTCTTCTCTAGGGAAGTGTTTAAAGGTTATCTCCTCGAAGTGGGGAAACAACGCCAAAGCATACTCCTTGTAACGAATAAGATTAGGGTGTTTCGTATCCCACTCGCCTCTGATCTGACTGATCACGAGAGCGGAATCTCCGAAAACACTTAGAAACTTAATCCTTAGGTCAATAGCTGCTCGAAGACCCATGATGCACGCTTCATACTCCGCCATGTTGTTGGTGCAGTTGAAACATAGTCGGGTGGTGAACGGAGTATGAGAGCCTTCAGGAGATATGATCACGGCGCCAATGCCATTACCCAAAGCGTTTGAAGATCCATCAAAGTACATAGACCATCGGGATCCCTCCTCAGGTCCTTCATCCGATCCAGGTGTCTCACAGTCAGTCACTATCATGATATTCTCATCCTGGAATTCAAAGTTCATAGACTGGTAATCATCCACTGCCTGATGTGCCAGATGATCTGCCAACACACTTCCCTTGATTGCCTTTTGGGTCGTATATTGAATGTCATACACAATCAAGATCATCTGCCATCTTGCTATTCTTCCGGACAAGGCAGGCTTTTCGAAGATATACTTGATTGGATCCATCTTTGATATCTATAGAGTAGTGTGAGTCAGCATATACTGTCTCAGCCGGCGAGCAGCCCATGCCAAAGCGCAACAAGTTTTCTCGAGCAACGAGTATCGGGTCTCGCAGTCGGTAAATTTTTTGCTAAGGTAATAAATAGCATGCTCTTTTCGGCCAGACTCATCATGCTGCCCCATCACACACCCCATTGAGTTGTCGAGTACTATCAAGTATAAGATCAGAGGTCTCCCTTCAACTGGAGGCATCAAAATAGGTGGCTCTTAGAGATACTCTTTGATCCTTTCGAAAGCGGCCTGACATTCGTCATTCCATCTTACCACTTGATCTTTCTTCAGTAATTTGAAGATTGGCTCACAAGTAGCAGTCAGGTGTGAGATGAATCAGGAAATGTAGTTCAGTCGTCCCAGAAAGCCTCTGACTTCTTTTTCTATTCGGGGAGCTGGCATTTCCTGTATGGCCTCACCTTTGCAGGATCCACCTAAATTCCTTTATCGCTTACGACGAAACCAAACAGCTTACCAGATCTCACCCCGAAGGTGCACTTGTTCGGGTTTAACCTTAGCTTGTACAACTTCAACCTGTCAAATAACTTCTGAAGGTGGTCAAGATGCTCCTCTTCAGTTTGGGATCTTGCAATCATGTCGTCAACGTATACCTCAATCTCATGATGGATCATGTCATGAAACAAAGCAACCATGGCACGCTGATACGTTGCCCCAACATTTTTCAATCTAAAAGGCATGACTTTGTAGCAAAAGGTACCCCATTGAGTAACAAAAGTTGTCTTCTCCATGTCTTCGGGAGCCATTTTGATCTGATTATAACTGGAGAAACCATCCATGAAGGAGACAACCTTATGTTGAGCGGTGTTGTCAACCAGAACTTCGATATGAGGCAGAGGGAAATCATCCTTGGGGCTCGCCCTGTTCAGATCCCTATAATTAACACACATTCGAACTTTACCATCCTTCTTCGGCACAGGAACCATGTTGGCAACCCACTGCGGGTAAGAAGTAACTGCTAGAAATCCGGCGTCAAACTGTTTCATAACTTCAGCCTTGATTTTCTTAGACATCTCCGGGCGCATTCGGCGAACCTTCTGTTTCACTGGAGGACAGTCTTCCTTGGTAGGCAATCGGTGAACCACAATATCGGTATCCAACCCAGGCATATCTTCATAAGACCAGGAAAAGATCTCAACATAGTCTCGCAGCATCTGAATCAATCGTTGCTTGACACTAGGTTCCAAATTTGCACCAATCATGACCTCTTTCTTGTCCTCCTCTGTACCCAGATTTACTGATTCCACCGGCTCCTCATGCGGCTGTATGGCCCTCTATTCCTGAAGTAACAGTCTAGCAAGTTCACCAGGCACCTCGCAATCATCTTCACCTTCGTCTTCGGATAAGTTGATCGGACTTTCAAAGTCATAACCGGCAGTAGCAGAGTCGTTATCAGTGGGATCCAGAGTGGATGTAGACCTGTATATGTGAGTGTGTGTAAAATAGTTGTTTTGCAAGATATAATAAAATAAAAACAAGGAGCGCAAAATTTGAAATGCAAGAAACGTCCAATGCTTTTATTAATGATATATGGAGACGACACACATAAAGCCCTCACAAATAAAGCCACGGTGTCTCGGGTAAGGCACCGGGCCGTAAAGTTTAAAACATTGTTTGTTACAAATTCAAAACAAAAGTCTCATTACTGGGTAATAAAAGAATTTGGGACGAAGTCCTTTGCCTCCAATTGCTTAATCCACCATCGGCAGTCGGGTAGATCCAACTGTCAAACTCAGATTATTCAACGTCGTCTTCAATGGCATTCACTCCTGGATTGCTGATAAATAGGGGAGGTCTTCCGATCCGTGCACTCCGAACAGCCCTTTGAGCTTCTGCAGTGAAACCCAAACCAAACTTGTTAGTCTTATGTGTAAAATCAGGGAGTTGGCCCCAATTTGCACACCCACCTTTCTCAACAACAGCCCGGGCATCCTTGAAGGAAGCCATCTTCATTGGAGGATCTTCAATAACAGTTTCAGTTGATGCCAACTTCTGGGGAACCTCTTTAAAATGTTGAAACGGGGTCTCAATGAACTCCCCGTCCATCTCTACATATAGGAAAGAGTTGAGGTGGCTCACCATATACTCCTCTTCTCCTTGTACTGTCACAATTTTCCCTTTCACTGGGTACTTTAGTTTCTGGTGGAGCGTTGAGGTTACTGCCCCAGCTTTGTGGATCCACGGACGACCCAGTAAACAAGAATAAGATGGCCGAATGTCCATCACATAGAATGTAGATGCGAAGATATGAGAACCAACCTTAATTGGAATATCCACTTCTCCATGTACCATCCTCTTGGACCCGTCAAAGGCCCTGACTATAATGTTACTCAGCTTCAGCTCCAACCCTTCACAGTCTAACCGGTCTAGAGCTTTCTTGGGTAAAACATTCAGTGAGGATCCAGTATCCACCAATACGTGAGCAAGAGTAGTTCCCATGCATTCAATGGAGACATGCAGGGCGTCATTGTGATTCTTCCCCTTAGCAGTTAAGTCGCTATCAGAGAAACCCAACCCATTATCTGTTGTCAGACTAGCCACACAATCTTTAAATTGATCAGTTGATGTCTCATGCGGCACAGGCGCAGTCTTCAGGAAAGCAATCAGAGCCTTGGCATGGGCTTATGAGTAAAGTAATAGAGATAACATAGAGATTTTGGATGGGGTCTGCCCCAGCTGCTCGACTACATTGTAGTCTCTCTTTTTGATGATTTTCAAAATTTCCTCCATCTATTGTCTAGAGGCTTCAACAGTAATCTTCTTTGGTGCCTCCGTCTGGGAAGGCTCACCGGCGATCTCTTTTCCCCGAGTGTCAGCTGACTCGGCCACAGGGGTAAGAATTCGAACTTGAACAGGGATAGTAGTAGGTGTACTGGTAGGTGTAATAACAACAGGCTTCCGGGCAGTTGGTGCAGAGATCTCAGGGGAGAAAAGTCTTCCACTGCGGGTGACTTTGGCAGGTCCAACAATATTGCTTACGTCAATATCAGCCTCTTCAGCACTCAAGTCTTGCTTAACTCTGTGATAATATACGTCATCCCCATAATGCCACGGGACAGCTTTATCTGATGTATAGGGGATAGGCCCAGGAACAATAATGATCAAGGGAGCAATTCTTGGAACGGAAGTAATTCTAATAGGCTTTCTCGAGGAAGCCTTGGAAGAATTGTCGAAAATGGTGATTATAGCAATTTCTTCAGTAGGAACCAAAGGAACAAAAGTCTTCTCAAACAGAATTTCTTTATTATCCATCAGGTGTTAGACACCTAACTTCAAAAGATGGCAACCAGTAGGTAGGATGGCACACAGATGGCAACCTTCGCCACAACCCGGAAATAAACCACCTAACAGAAGGTTCTTCTTCACAGTCATCAATGGAGTAGCAATGTCTTTCACAGAAACCACAAACGAGTCTTCATCTATAGCATTCACTCCATGCTTGGGCATAGGAGCAGTCACAACATTAGGTCTTTCAGGTGCTTCGAACTCGATCTCCTTAGCATCAATCAGGTCTTGTACCTTATTCTTCAAAACCCAGTAGTCATTCGTATCGTGCCCCAGGCTATCGGAGTGAAAAGCACAGTGGGCGTTTGGATTGTACATCGGTGATGTTGTGTTAGGATTCTTCGGGGCCTCCTTCAGAATCACCAAGTTGCTCTTTAATAACTGCGGTAGAATTTGGGATAAAGTCATGTTGAGCTGAGTGAACTGTCTTCGTGGTCTCTCGGCCCTTGGCTGATTTTTGCACTGAGGAGCACTAGCAGGTCTTGATATAACAACCGCGTTAACAGCTTGGCGGCGCTCAGGTCTATTATGGCTCTTTAAACTGTAAACAACAATGGCTTCTTTCTTAAAAGGTTTCTTCTCGGTGCCTGACGAAGCACCCTTCTGTATTTTTCCAGATTTGATACCGGCCTCAATTCTTTCCCCGTTCATAATCAGCTCTGTAAACCCGGACGAAGAACTCCCAATCAGATGGTTGAAATACGGACCAGACAAGGTCCCTAGAAACATATCCACTAGCTCCCTATCGGACAAGGGAGGTTGCACTCTTCCAGCAAGGTCCCTCCACTTTTGAGCATAATCTTTGAAACCTTCGCCCGCACCCATAGACATACCCTGGAGTTGGGTACGCGTGGGAGCGAGGCCGACATTATATTGGTACTGCTTGTAGAAAGCAGCGGCCAAATCTTCCCAATTACGGATACTAGCTCCTTCCAGCTGGTAAAACCATTCAAGCTGAGTCCCTGAGAGACTGTCTTGAAAGAAGTGGATCCAGAGGTTCTTGTCAGCGGTGTATGGCTGAATCTTTCTAACATACGAACGGAGGTGCAATTTTGGGCAAGAAACCCCGTCGTATTTAGCAAAGACTGGTGCTTTAAACTTGTGGGGAATCACCACCCCAGATGACAGACCCAAGTCTCCAAAGTCCAGACCAGGCACTTTCTGAACTTCCATCGCGCTCAACCGGTCTTCCAGTTGCTTATATCTATCCTCAGCCGGAGGATACTGGTCTTCGTTAAAGTCGGTCTCGTTGTTTGAAACCACAGGGCTAGGAGCCCTCCTTTCTTCCTGATTATCTCCCCCTCCAGATGAGTGAGTCAAATCAACCTCTTCTCGCAAATTGTTACCAAATCTACGAGCCATATTCAGCAGTACCTTCTTCTTATTCTTCTTCTTATCTTTCAGGATAAGGGTCTTCAGATCTTGCTGACCCTTGGCTAAACTCATGAACAATTCTTGGAACTGGGCGTTTTGAGCTTGCAGAGCCTTGATTGCTTGATCAGTTGATGTTTCAGCAGACATGATGTGCTGAAATAAACAGCGAAGAAGATGAGAAAACCTGTAAGGGTACCTGTTATGAGGTGCATGGAATCAAATGTGTATGATATGATTTCAAAGACTTTAGGGATTCAAATTCGTAAACCAAAATGAAACACACTTTTATTAGATAAACTTTGAATTCAATTGTTCAACAAATGCCTTTCAGGCGTTACAAGAAATAAAAACTGAAAAGTAAATCAAAACTAGAAATAACAAAAGACAATCAGTGCTCCCATGGTCGTTTCCCGTCGGTGCGGACATAGTCGTAGAGGATCTTCTCGTTCTCCAATTGCCTTGTCAACTTTTAAATCTTCTGCTCTTGCTCGTGATACTTTTCTCTGTAAGTATCCCGCTCTTCTCTCAACTGCATCCAAGATCTCTTTAATTCCCCAATGTCAGTAGGCATGTAAGGATGGAGGATGGTAGGAGGAACCCCTTCTTCATCAGCAACCTCAAGAGTTATAGGCAAGACAGCTTCGTACGGCATTCCCCAGCTTTTGGGCACGAATTCGAACCCATCGGAGATATGGCTCCATCGGAAAATAAGTCTTTGCACCTAGCTCGTATGGATCAAACCTGTGTACTCTATCCCAAGCTCGTATGAACCTGCGGCGTTGCTCGTCACTATCCCATTGGAAGTCAAAGACAATGCTCGGCATCAGTAACTCATGAGGTCCTTCCCTCCTAGCTCTCCCAAATGGACGTAAGACCAAACATGGATTATAGGTGATTCCTCCATGGGTTCCTAGCAGTGGAACATTGGGGTATTCCCCACAGCGATCAATAATAGCCACGTCTTCCATGCCCTTGATAGTCCAAATGATGTCATTATGAGAGAGAGACATAATCTTGTAGGCCCAACCCATGCCTTCCTTGTTCTTCAAAACTGATTTGGGGAGGTGAGAAATAAACCACCTCTCCAGCAATGGTGCACAACACATAAGGGTTCCCCGTTTCCGAGCAGTACGGGCATAAAGAGAGTGCAGAATGTCACCCAAGAGAGTGGGCACAGGATTAACGGACATGAAAATCTTCACTGCATTCACGTCGATGAAAGAATCTGAGTTAGGAAACAACACCAAACCATATATAAGAAGAGCCAGAATATCCTCGAATGCCTGAAAGTCTAAACTGTCCCAGAACTGATTAGCCCGACCAACCAAGAACTTAGTCAAAAAGCCTTTTGTCCCACTTCTAGTCTCGCAAATAGACATTACCTCAGCCTTTGTCAGATGGAGGGCTGAAGCAATCTCTTCCGGCCTAAGGACTTTCTCCCAACCTGTGAATGGTGTCTGCTCCAGAATAGAGATACCAAGTAGATCAGAGAACTCTTCCAAGGTAGGGACCAACTGGTAGTCCGGAAAAGTAAAGCAGTGGTACAGTGGATCAAAGAACTAGACTAAGACACTCATCATCTATTCATCCATCTTGGAGGTGACCAAACCAAGGAGGTGCCCATGTCTTCTGATAAAGGAGGTAGTATCTGAAACCTTTGCCACCAATTCCTTAAGCTGAGTGGGAATCTGGACAAAGTTGATCTGAATAATGTTTCTACTCATGGGTGTCATGACCTACAAAACAGAACAAAGATGAATCCCCTCTGTCTTTGAAATGGGTTAGTCCAATGCAAGATGCATGCAATGTCATGATGCATGATGTCATGATAGAAAATACACCACAAGTATCCACAAATAACAAACATGGTAAGGACACACAAGTCACACAGATAGCCCCTAGATTTCAGGCTGGCAAGGAGTCTAGGTACTACCCTCTTTCAGTTCAGTAGGTTCAAACCTGTCCTAGAAATAGTAACCGGGTTCTAGAGGATCTCAATATCACTGACCACCCTCAATCGGTCATAATTCCAGTTTAGCAACCTTTTCTTGTGGTCGGAATCATCGCGAGAGTTTGGTCTCAATGAGTGTAGCATACTGCTACTGTTTTATGGCCAAGTTGGTCAATTATAGGTGCTAAGGTCAGTTGGTGCTTAATGACCCCTTAGAAGACCCATATTCTCCTCGTTACGCCACAAGGGATATTGGTACAAACTAAAGTGCCACACCAATATAGCTACCGCTTCAACCGTATCGGTCTACGCCGTACAGTTCCCTCACAGTTTATTGCTACTTACCTAAAGGGTGTCCCCCTGATCCGGGTTAGGATCTATAGTAACTCCGATTCAAACCCACAAAGATAAAGCATACAAGTCAAGCAATTGAAAACATTGTGAACTATTCCTAAGGTATACCCCACTTATAAGAATTCCCCAGTAGAGTCGCCAGTTCTGTGATACGGTGGGAAGAACTGACTGTTTTTGGAATGTTGGTTTGTGTTTTGCGTTTGTTTTTGCAAAATGTCGCGGTAAGCAAGAGTCGCCACAAAATTTTATTTTATCCAACAAGGAAAGGAAAAAAGCACAGAAAAATTCCTTTTCCGAGATATTTCTGAGTACGGGGGGTAGATTATAGAAAGGGAAGGTATTAGCACCCTTTCTATCCGTAGTTATCTATGGGCTCTTAGGTACTTGCTCAATTGTTTTCAAAATTGCTTTCTTGGTGCTTGTGGGTTTGAAAAAGTTTTTTGTTTGAAACTTCGATTTAACTCTTGATTTTATCCTCAAGAGTGTAATGAAGTATTTTGAAAACTTTGTTCGAAAAGTGTAAGTGTGAAAAGTTTTTGTTTTTGAAAGAGAAAGTATCTAAGAACCATCTACCTACTCGAAAAAGGAATCGTTCTATGCTAATTTCCTTTAGACAATGATATCCTACTATTGATGAGTAGGTAGCACCGTCGTTGGAGTTTAAGGGTCAATTCAAATGAGGGACTTACGGTCACCAAAGCAATGTTAGGACACCTTAGCGGTAACCCTAATGTCTTAGATCATTTATTTGAGGCAATCATATCCGAGGCAATCGTTTTGAGGCAACTATGATCTTTTAGACAAGAGGACGACCTCTAAAACAACCTATACTCAATGACCGTGTACGAAGGCAACCAGGTGGGGTGTACCCTAAGAGTGCGCATGTGCGAGTGTGTCGTTTTCAGTTTATTTTTATCTTTATACATGTTAAGGGTGATCTAATATGATTTTAAGATTAACATTCAGTCTTGTTATGCAAACCCTATTATCAAACATCTAACAGTTATAATTTGCGGAAATAAAATGCGGAATTTAAATTACAAGGCGTCAGGTATTTACATCGCCAAAGCCAAACCCTTTGAAAAATAAAATAAAGCGATAAAAATAAATAAAAAAATATCCTAATTATCTATTACATTCCGGAAGCAGGTACATTATCGGATAAAAATAAATAAAGCGCGCGGGAAATTGAATTGAGTGCGAAATTTAGGGTTTTGACCCTTTTGGTTAAAGAAAATGTTTTTGGTTTTTGTTGTTTTTATTTTAAGAAAGAAAATAAACCTAAGTTAAATAACTAAGTTAAATTAATAAATTAATTAAATGAAAAATAAATTATTATTTTTTGAGTTCTTGATTATTTAAGAAAGAAATTAAAAATAATTAAATTAGTGGTTAATACCTAATTAAGTCTAATTAATTTTAAATATTTGCAAAAAATGAATTAAAGTTTTCTAACTAAAAAAAATCTAATTAATTAATAAGTTTATTAAGAAAAATAAAAGTTTAAAATTTGATTGAATAAAAATATTTTTTGTGATTTTATTTAATAAAAACAGAATTTTGTGATTGGTTAGAAAATTAAATAAATAAAATAAAACAAATAATAAAACAAAATAAAATAAATAAAAGAGAGATGGGTGTTGGGCCTGATTTGAGGTGTTGATAGCAATTCCATAGGCCCAACAATGCTGGCTTGTTTTGACCATCTGGGATCCAGTGGGGGCGCATTGACTTGACTCCATATGGACCTCCAATCATTGACCACCAGATCTGGCCTTTGGCCATCTGGCGCTTGGATGGATGAGGGACTATGGTGGGTTGCAAGCTTGAACATGCATTGAATCACCTGAAAAATATGAAGAAAACATAAATTGCTGGAGGAAGGGATCGAACCCCTGACCTCCAGCCTTTGGATCCTTTATGGCTTAGGTGGCAACCACTGAAGCACGCTGCTTTGTTTGTTATGATAATAATAACACAAGATAATATATATAAACAAAGCACATGGCCTGAAAAAACAAAAAAACGCACAAAATATTTGAATGGACCAACAGATGGATGACACGAGTTCATCCTTGTCCTCAAGCCTGTAAAAAAAATACCTGCGGATTTGAATCCGTAGCTAAAAGCGCAGGTTGGTCCAAAAATCTCCCTCAGGCCATAAAAATGACTTTGAAGGGCATGGTCGTGCTCGCCTCAACCTCCTGGACACAACCATGTCCATCATGTTCCTCAATTTCACCTGAAACAAAAGTCCCTAAAAACAGCAACGAAACCCTAGCCATGGCGTTTTGCAAAACAGGTCATATGAATGAAATTAAATGATGCAAAAAGTTTGAAAATGTTCTTGTGATCATGAATATGCCATTAGTTTGTTCAATAGGTGCCAGGATAATTCAAATCGAAACCTAGAACCGAGGTGAATAGCGTGCGACTTACAGTGTGTTAGGGAGTCTGAAAATGCTTGGTTTTGGTTGGGATGGCTTGTGTGAATGGCCAGGAATCGGTTGGGATACGTCTCGCCTCCTGAAACTTCCTCTAACCTGGATTTTGATTTCCAACTTTTTTGTGATTTTTTCAATTCTTGTTCTACCTCTTCCAACACTTGCCAACCCTTATTTTCGTGTGTTTTCCTTCCTTATGTAATGCTCAGCGTATTAGGTTAATAAAATTGATCCAAATCTTGCCCTACCAATGCTTGCATATTTGATTTGATCTCCATTCACAAACTTGCCAAATTTGCCTAATTCCAATCTTTTTGCACATGATTTGATTTGATACGAATTTGATGATGATAATTGCTGTATGTGGGGCCTAAAATAACCAAAAGATCATGTGTTATCAGCTTTAGATTTTATATGATTTTATATGATTTAAAATAAATTAATTCAAACAAAAATCAAATTAAATAATAAAAATGTGATGTGGACACATGGCTGAAGCTAGGGCACGTGGGAAATGATGCAAACTCAAATCAAGTGGAAAAGAATGGGCCCATTTGACAAAATTTGAAGTTTTAGGGATAGTTAACTTTTGGCAATTTTGCAAAAAAGTCAGACTTCAACAATGCATAACTTCTTCAGTTTTGAACTTTTGGAAGTGTTCTTGGACTTTTTATAAAGATTGAGATGTCCACTAACCAACCCTTTTTTGTCTCATCTCGTGTTGATATTCCATGCTCAAGTTATAAGCTTTGGCAAAAAAGGTGTTTTTGTTGACTTTCAAAAATGACCTATAATGTCCAAATTCATAACTTCTTGTGAGTGCATTTTTTAATCTTGGGGTATGAAGTTGGATTGTAGGGAATTGCATCCTATTCAAAATTAGATTTTGATGGGTCATTTCTCATAAAGTATGAGAAAGTTATGCTTGGTCAAAGTTGAGTTGACATTTCCTACAAAACCCTAATTTAGCAACTTTTAAATCTTGATGAATTTTGAGCAATCCTTCATGAATCATGATCAACCCTTGATCAAATGATGAAATATCCTTCAAAATGAGAATGTTGACAAAAAATCTTAAAGTTTGACTGTATATAGGTCACAGTTGACTTTTGCCCTAGCACAATCGATTTTTGGACCTTTGAGCAATTGATTGAGCAAACTTCCTCTGCAAGGCTTAAAACTTGACATGGATGATCTTGAGAACATATTAGGACAATGGTGAGAACTTTGGGTCATTTGGAATCAAGGATGTTGATGCATCACAAAACCATAATTTGGGGTAGACTGCCTTAGGAGATAGCTTGTCTGACCAATTCTTGAGCAACCCTGGGCCATTTGGAGATTTTTCTTGCAATGTTTTGAGAAATATGGGAGGGCAAATTTTGGGGTACAACACCATGCAAGCCTGAAACTAGGAACTTGTGTGATTTGCTTGTACATATATACTTGTTCATAACATCATAAACATCATGAAGCATCATATGCATCCACTAACCATTTCAAGGGTTTGGATCTTCATCTTTGTTCCTGTTTTGTAGGTTATGGAATCACTTCACAGGAAAATAATCCAGGTCAACCTTGTGAGAATTCCTCATCTACTCAAGGAGCTTGCTTCCAAGATTCCATAGAATTCTCCCTTCACTGAAAGACATGGTAGACTTCTCAACTTGGTCAACTCTAACATTGAAGAAGACATGGTGAAAGTTCTCTTCCAGTTCTTTGACCCCCTACACCACTGCTTCACATTTCCTGATTATCAGCTAGTGCCTACTTTGGAGGAATTTTCTCAACTCCTGAGGATTCCTATTCTCCATCAACTACCCTACAACGGTACAGAAAGAGAACCAAATCCTGAAGATGTTGCTCAAGCCTTACACTTGCAACCATCTGATATCAAAGGTCATTGGGAAACCAGAAGTGGTGTCAAGGGTTTCTTGGCAAAGTTTCTGTTTGAGAAGGCACAAGACTGCTGGAATTCTCTAGATCTGCAAGCCTTTGAGGAGATTGTAGCACTTCTCATCTATGGATTGGTCTTGTTCCCAAACCCTGATCAGCTTATAGATGTGAATGCTGTCAAGATTTTCATATCTCGGAATCTTGTGCCTGCATTGCTTGGGGACATCCTCCACTCATTTTACACACGAACAATGAGGAAAAGAGGTGTTCTCATATGATGTACTCCTCTTATAGCAAGGTGGTTTATTTCTCACCTTCCCCAATCAATCTTGAAGAATGAGCAAGGCTTGAGGTGGTCACAACGGTTGATGACTCTTACACATTCTGATGTTCATTGGTGTTCTCGGTCCAGAGAAAATGTCATCATCATTGATCATTGTGGGGAATTCCTTAATGTCCCATTACTCGACATTAGGGGAGGCATTACCTACAACCCCTATTTGGCTCTAAGACAATTTGGGTATGCCCGAAGGGATGGCCCTCATGACATGCTGATTCCAGACTTAGTTTTTGACTTCGACAACGATGCTCAAGGACTTTGACAAAGGTTTATCCGAGCTTGGAGAATGCCCAACAAGGTAGACAGTAAGACACTGGGACACAAGAATTCCATCCCCCTTGAGCCTTACCTCAAGTGGGTACGAACCCGCGCCCAAAGTCTTATGATGCCTTACCCCTACATTCTGCCTGTGATCAAAGAGCCTGTTTTGGAAGGAGAGGTTGCATATACCCTCCTGCATCCTGACATGCCAACATCACTTGAAGATTTGCAAAGGAGTTGGATACAACTCAAGGGAGAACGCGGTACTTTTGAAGCCTAATTCTACGCCAGTGAGAAGAAGGTTTTGGAACTTACTCTCCAACTTCACGAAGAGCAGAATCTCAACACTTACATTGCACCAAAGAGGATACACAATGTCTTTTTACATTAGAATTTTGTATTATTATTTTTCCCATGGGGCATTTGATGTACTAACAAACTCTTCTTATTAATATGACGTGTGTTCTTTTTGTTTAAAACAACTATGAATTTCTGAATCCTTGAATGCATTACATGAATACACATCATTCATCATATGCATAAGCAGGTCATCACACCAGGTTTCCTTATCTCTATGCTGTTTATTTCAGCCAGATGGGTATTGAGCAGACGGTCAAAGATCTACAAGCGCGGAATTCACAGTTCCAACAACTACTCATGACCTTGGCAAAGGGTCAGGAGGATCTTAAAGCACTGCTGGTAAAAAAAGGAAAAGGAGAAAAATAAAAAGAAAAGAGTTGGTGTGGCTACTTTGGGTCGAAGATTTGAAGGTCAAGCTAGAAGGGTCCTGGATTTCCCCTCAACATCTGATGAAGGGGTTGGAAAAGGTAAAGGAGCTGCAGTACCAACTGAGTCTGAGGAAGAAGAAGAAGAAGAAGAAGAAGAGGATGAAGACTACTCTGAGCAGTAGTACCCTCCTATAGACGACAAGTACAAGAATTTGGAAGAGCGTCTGGAAGCTATGGAGGTGCAAAGAGTTCCTGGGCTGGACTTCAAGGAGCTAGGGTTGGTTGCTGGGATTGTGATTCCCCCTAAATTCAAGGTACCTACATTTGCTAAATACGATGGTTTGTCTTGTCCGAAGATGCACCTACAGTCTTACGTCAGAAAAATCCAACCTCATTCTTTTGATAAGGATCTGTGGGTCCACTTTTTTCAAGATAGTTTGTCGGGTACGCAATTAGATTGGTTCTACCAGCTTGAGAGATCTGATGTGCACAACTGGGAGGATTTGGCTGCTGCCTTCTACAGGCAATATCAATATAATGCGGATCTAGCACCAACCCGTACTCAATTATAGAGTATGGGCATGGTATTAAATGAAGGTTTCAAAGAGTATGCCCAGAAATGGAGGGACTTGGCTGGAAGGGTGCAGCCACCATTGTCTGAGAGAGAGCTTGTTGATATGTTTTTGGGGACTCTGTCAGGTCCATTTTTCAATCACCTGATAGGAAGTTCGTATGCGGGGTTCACGGAGTTAATTCTGACTGGTGAAAGAGTTGAAGCTAGAATCAAGAGCGGTAAAATTCAAAAGGATGCATCTGCTTCCACTGCCGTCAAGAAGACCTTTCCATCCAAGAAAGAGTTATCAGCTGTCTACTCTCAGAGAAGTTAAGGAAGAGTTGAGCGCCGGCCAGCGGTGGGGGCTGTAATGATTCAGAAGTCTGCAGCTGATCAGCCCAGAAATGTTCAACCTAGAACCAACCAAGCAAGGGTGGAAAGGCCTGCACGACAATTCACCCAGATCAATATGACACCTGCTCAAGTTCTCCCTCATCTGTTGAAGTTAAACCTTACAAGCTTGAAAGAAGCGCCGAAGAAACCGAATACATCCTCTCCCTACTACCATTCAAATGCGAAGTGTGCTTATCATTTGGACAGCCTGGGGTATGACACCAACAATTGTTGGGCCCTCAAAAATAAAATCTAGGATTTAATAGATGCCAAAGAGGTGGAATTCGACGCCCCTGAAAAACCTAATGTGATCTCTGCCCCAATGCCAAAACATTGTCACAATGTCCATGTTGTTGAAGAAGATCTTTATGTTGCTACTGTTGATCACTTAATGACTCCATTACCAATAATCAAGATGAATCTGTTGAAAGCCGAGATTTTCCCGGGCTGTGAAAAAGATTGCTACCTTTGTTTGTCCTTACAATCCGACTGTCCGTTGTTGAAGTTAGGCATCCAACGCCTAATGGATAATCAAGAAATCCTCTTTGAGAAAACTCCTGTTACTCCAACTCCTGTCAAAGATGTTGCTATAATTACCATTTCTGCCAATCTTTCCAAGGTCTCCAAAAGACCTGTTAAGATTACATCCGATCCAAAGATTGTACCTCTGAAGATAACTATGCTGGGGCCTATCCCATACAAGTCCAACAAATCAATACCGTAGAATTATGGAGGAGAGATCTTCTACCACGGTGTTAAGCAGATTGAATCAGTTGAAGAAAGTTCCGGTGAAGAGACTCCTGACATAGGAAATATTGCTGGGACGAGTAAAATCACCCGCAGCGGAAGAATTTTCTCTCCGGAGATTGCTCCTCCAAGGGCAATCTACGGACCCTCAAATGCTCCTAAGGTTACTCCTGTGCCGGTCAACATATATGTGCAAACTCCAGTGATTGAAGAAATTGTTACTCCCTTAGTTATACCCTCTGCTATTGCTGATAAAGGTAAGCGGATCCAAGAAGCGCCCTTCAGGACGAGGGCTCAGCCTTTGGTCATCCCCGAGACCACTCAAACGGAAATGGAGGAGATTTTAAAAATAATTAAGAAAAGCGATTATGATGTCGTAGAACAACTGGGGCAAACCCCTTCAAAAATCTATATGCTGGCCCTATTGCTCTGTTCCGAAGCTCATGCCAAAGCTTTGATCAAATTCTTGAAGACGGCACACGTGCCCCAGGAAACATCCGCGGATCAGTTTCAAGAATGTGTAGCTAGCCTAACAACAGACAACGGTTTAGGGTTCTCCAATGTCGATCTAACCATCAAAGGGAGAATGCATAATGACACGCTGCACGTCTCGGTGGAATGCAGAGGGACTACTTTAGCTCACGTTCTGGTTGTCACTGGGTCGTCTTTAAATGTCTTGCCAAAGAAAGCATTGGACAAATTGGACTGTGAAGGTTTAACTTTGAATCCCAGCAACATCATAATCAGGGCCTTTGTTAGTTCTAAGAGGATGGTCCACATGGAGGTGGACATCCCGATTAAAGTGGGTACTGAAACTTTCAATTCCACATTCTATGTCATGGACATCCGTCCCTCCTACTCGTGCTTGTTGGGAAGACCCTGGATTCATCATGCTGGAGCCGTTACTTCAACTCTGCACCAGAAGCTCAAATACCCTATTCAGGGGAAAATTGTGACAGTTCACGGTGAGGAGGAATACATGATAAGCCATCTTATTCTTTCAGCTATGTGGAATTGGATGGTGAGTTCATTGAGACCCCCTTTCAGCATTTTGAGGAAGTAGCTCAGGAAATTGCAGCAGTGCCTTCTGTACCCATCACTACCAAACCTGTGTCTCGAATGTCATCCCTCAAAGATGCGAAGGCTGTGATTGAGGAAGGAGGAAGCACGGTATGGGGTCAGCTGCCAGATTTTCCTTACAAGATAGATAATTTCGGCTTGGGTTTCACTGCTGCTAGTCAGAAGGCTATGCGTCGCTCCCGAGCTGGAGGGCCACCGGTGAAGATCACCCATCATGGGGTCAGTGCTTTGGAGGATGGTGAAGAAGAAAGCAACCTAGAAGACTGGATTTTTTCCACCGTTGAAGGAGGACTATGCAATTGGGAGGCAAAGGACTTTATTCCTATTACTTTCATCAATCAGTAATTTATCTTTCGAACATTTCTGTTGGTTTGTAATAATTCCTAAACAATTCGTACACTTTTAACCATGTGCCTTACCCGAGGTACATCGGTCCATTTGTAAGGGTTTGATTTTTCATCTTCATATGCCATTTTTAATGAATCATGGATGTTTTCATATATAAACTTTTGTGTTCATTTTCTTTCCTTTTACATTTTATTTGTTTAAAGGTGGTTATCCCTTACACACACCCACACTCACAAAATGCAGGTACCCATCCATTCCGGATTCCATGGGTAACAATTCTTCTATGGCCTTCAGTGACTCTGAAGATCTGGTCAATCATGCCGAATACGAAGGTGATGAAGACTGTGAAGTGCCTGGAGAGTTGGCTAGACTACTACAACAGGAAGAAAGGGCTATTCTACCACATGAGGAGTTGTTAGAAACAATCAACTTGGGAACAGAGGAAGAGAGAAAAGAAATTAGAGTGGGTGCCAACCTGGAGCCAAGTGTCAAAGAGCGCTTAGTTCAACTATTGAATGAATATGTTGAGATCTTCGCCTGGTCCTACGAAGACATGTCGGGACTCGATACAAATATTATGGTTCACCGTCTCCCTACAAGAGAAGACTGTCCACCAATTAAACAGAAAGTTCGCCGCATGAGGCCCGACATGTCTGAAAAGATCAAAGTTGAAGTGATGAAGCAGTTCAATGTTGGCTTTCTTGCTGTTACTTCCTATCCACAATGGGTTGCTAACATTGTGCCCGTGCCTAAGAAGGACGGAAAAGTCAGAATGTGCATGGATTACAGAGACTTAAACAGGGCTAGCCCTAAAGATGACTTTCCACTACCGCACATTGACATCTTGGTTGACAATACAGCTCAGCATAAGGTATTTTCTTTCATGGATGGATTTTCGGGGTACAACCAGATCAAAATGGCCCCTGAAGACATGGAGAAAACTACTTTTGTTACACAGTGGGGTACGTTCTGCTATAAACTGATGCCATTCGGATTGAAGAATGCCGGGGCAACCTATCAGCGCGCCATGGTAGCTTTGTTTCATGACATGATACATCATGAGATAGAGGTTTACGTGGACGACATGATTGCCCGTTCACAGACATAAGAAGAACACCTCGACCATCTGCAAAAGCTGTTTGTCAGATTGAAAGAGTACAAGCTCAGACTAAACCCTAACAAGTGCACTTTCGGAGTCAGGTCCGGTAAACTCTTGGGATTCATCGTCAGTAAAAAAAGGCATCGAGGTTGATCCTGCCAAAGTCAAAGCTATACAAGAAATGCCTGCCCCTCGAACTAAGAAGGAGGTCAGAGGTTTCTTGGGACGCCTAAACTACATTGCAAGATTCATTTCTCACCTAACATCTAACTATGAACCAATCTTCAAGTTGTTGAAGAAAGATCAGGTGGTTAAATGGAATGATGACTATCAAGTTGCTTTCGATAAGATCAAGGAGTATTTGTTAGAACCTCCTATCCTGATGCCTCCCGTCGAAGGAAGATCGCTAATCATGTATCTGACTGTCCTAGAGAATTCAATGGGGTGCGTACTGGGCCAACATGACGAGTCTGGCCGAAAAGAGCATGCCATTTATTACCTTAGCAAAAAGTTTACCGACTGTGAGACCCGATACTCACTGCTAGAGAAAACCTGCTGCGCTTTGGTATGGGCTACTCGCCGGTTAAGGCAGTATATGTTGACTCATACCACTTTGCTGATATCTAAGATGGATCCGATCAAGTACATCTTTGAGAAGCCTGCTTTATCTAGAAGAATAGCAAGGTGGCAGATGATCCTCACCAAGTATGATATACAGTACACGACCCAAAAAGCTATAAAGTGGAGTGTGCTAGCCGATCATCTGGCCTATCAAGCTGTCGAAGATTACCAATCCATGAGGTTCGACTTCCCCGACGAGGATATCATGACCTTGGATAACATTGAAGATTGCAGACCTTATGACGGACCTGAACAAGGATCCCGATGGACCCTGTACTTTGATGGTGCCTCCAACGCACTTGGCAACGGTATCGGTGATGTACTTATCTCTCCAGAAGGTTGCCATACACCTTTCACCGCCAGACTCTGCTTCAGCTGCACCAATAATATGGCCGAGTATGAAGCTTGTATCTTTGGTCTCAAGGCTGCCATAGACTTGGGAATCAAATCCTTGATTGTATTTTGGGACTCAGCTTTGGTCATCAATCATATCAAAGGAGAGTGGGATACTAAACATCCAAACCTCATCCCTTACAAAGAACATGTCCTGACATTGTTACCACATTTCGAGCAGATTACCTTCGAGCATTTCTCGCAAGAAGAAAATCAGCTAGCAGATGCTCTAGCTACAATGTCATCCATGTTTAAACTTAATTGGGATAATGAGGCTCCCCATATCACCATTGAACGGATGGACGAACCTGTACATTGTCACAAGATTAATACCGAAGAAGTAGTAGACCGACCATGGTTTCATGACGTCAAAAGGTATCTCAAAGCACGAGAATACCCTGAAGGAGCTTCAGTCAACGACAAAAAGTTCTTAAGGAGATTCTCTGCCAAGTTCTTCCTAAGCAATGGTATCCTATACAAACGCAATAATGATTGCATTCTGCTTCATTGTGTGGACAAGGTTGAAGCTGAGAAGATCATGGATGAACTGCACAATGGTACCTTTGGCACCCACTCAAGCGGGCATACGATGGCTAAGAAGATTCTACGGGCAGGCTACTACTGGTCAACCATGGAAGCTGATTGTCATCAACATTCCCGTACTTGTCACAAATGCCAAATCTATGCTGACAAGGTACATATTCCTCCAGTTCCTCTCAATGTCCTAATAACTCCTTGGCCATTCGCTATGTGGGGAATCGACATGATTGGAGAGATCAAGCCTACAACATCCAATGGACACCGCTTCATCCTGGTGGCCATTGATTACTTTACCAAGTGGGTTGAAGCAGCTTCCTTCGCCTCCATAACAAAGAATGTGGTTGCTCGCTTCATCAAGCAGAACCTCATTTGCCGGTATGGTATCCTTGACAGGATTATCACCGACAACGGTACAAACCTGAATAACACTATGATCACCGTTTTGTGCGAGCAGTTCCAGATTCAACATCACAATTCATCTCCCTATCGGCCTAAGATGAACGGTGTTGTCGAAGCTGCGAACAAAAATATCAAGAAGATCATACAAAAGATGACAGTCACCTACAAGGACTGGCATGAGATGTTATCGTTTGCTCTACACGGATACCGTACCACGGCACGAACGTCAACAAGGGAAACACCTTATTCTTTGGTATACGGCATGGAAGTTGTCTTACCTATCGAGGTTCAGATTCCCTCCTTAAGGATCATGAAGGATGCTGTTTTGAGTGAAGACCATTGGATTCAAACCCGGATTGATCAACTTAACTTGATCGACGAGAAGCGACTTACTGCGGTTTGCCATGGTCATGCGTATCAGAAATGAATGATCAAGGCATTCAACAAGAAAGTCAGACGCCAAGTATATCAAGTCGTGGATCTTATAATCAAGCGGATCATCTTGCCATAAAGTGATCACAAGGGCAAATGGACTCCTACTTACGAAGGACCATTTGTGATCAAAAACATCTTTTCTGGTGGGGCAATGATCTTGACCACCATGGACGGCGACGACCTTCCGCACCCTGCGAATGTAGACATAGTCAAAATATACTACGCATAAAATGACCCGACAAGTTGAAAACCCGAAAGGGTGACTTGGGCAAAAATGGGCATCCCGGTGAATCGAAAACCCGAAAGGGCGGTTCAGGAAAAAATTAGGGATAAAATCAAAAGAAATATGTACACCCGGCAAGTTGAAAACCCAAAAGGGCGACTTGGGCAAAAAAGGGTTTCCCGGTGGACTGAAAACCCGGAAGGGCGGTCTAGGCAAAAGTTAGGGAATTAAAGCGTATGATTATGTCTCGTCGGATCACTTTATGGACAATCTCTTCACCAGACAAGCTCCTGGATTCTGATCAATCCAGTCATCTTCGGACGAAGCAACAAATGGACAAGATACTCAGAGTTACAAAGGCTATAGCAGAATGGGAACCCGATGGAATTTTACACATAGCCATCTTTCTTTGTATAAATTTTTCTCAATTTTTTTATGATAACATTCTCTTACTAGGATGTCTGTCTCCTTTGTACAAAATACTTACAGAAAGTTAATACAAAGATACTTCAAAGTGCAGAAAACTATTTGCCTTTTATTTTTTTCTTTTTATGTTTTATTTGAAAACGTCCAATGGTTTATTAAATGAGCATATGCATTTGAATATAATCACTGTTTACAAATAAAACGAAATGTGAAAGAATAATTACTGACAATTTGAAAGGATAGGAAAACGTCTTTAGGCTGCTCTAAGAGAGATCCCCTGCAGTACATCATCTGGATCGCCAGTGGAGCTAAAACCTTTAAAAACATATCCCCAGCGGAATTAAAAAATCCCCGCCAGAGCCGAAACGTCAGACTCCCAATCCTCGGCGGAGTCACATTTCAAACTTTTAATTCTCATCAAGAGTTAAAATCCTCAGCGAAGCGAAACTTTGGGTCATAAATCCCCAGCAAAAGATGAAACCTTCTTCCCCAGCAAAGTCAAAATTTCACCTATCAATCCACAGCAGAAACCATCCAGTTTCTCCAAATTCCCCAACAAGTTGTCTTGAAGTCTGAGAATTAACCAAATGACAGTTAACTTTTATCCCCAACTAAGGATAATTCCCCAGTAGATTGGCATACAACCCAAACTCATGAACTTATTCCAAATAGGAATAAGCATTTTCCCCAGAGTTCTGAATCCCCAACAGATTGAAGATTCTCATTCTTAACTCCCCAATTGGAAGTCCCCAGGGATTAATTTTCCCTAGAAGAGGGAAGATCTTCAGTCTGGATTCCCTGGTGAAGTTACCTGAGTATCCATGACTCCCTAGCACGAGTTTGTCAGAATATTTAATCCCCTACAGATTGAAGTTTCTCATTCTTATTCTCCGCAGAAGCCATCGGAGTTTTCCTTCTTCTTCAGCAGATCAAGGTTTTATTTTTGTCTGATCCCCAGTAGAGGTCTTCAAAATCTCCTTATTTCCCAGCCGAATAAGGATTCCCATTGGTGTACTTCCAAGCTATAGTCATCAAAGTTCTTTGGATTCCCCAAGCAGGTTTATCAAGAAGACTTAATGGATTCCTACATCCCCGCAGAGTTTGTCAAAGTTCTTGTTAACCCTCACAAGTTGCCAAAGATTTTCTATCCCCAACATTGGTCCAAGGATTTCTCATCTTCAGCAATCAAAAATTTTGAATCTTCAACAGTGGTCATGGATTTATTTTCCCCAGCAGCAGTCAAGGGTATTATTATCTCCCGCTATCAAGGATTTATTTTCCTCAGCAAGACAGCTAATTAGCTTACATGCGCATACATTACATTCATATATCATAAACATTGATGAAACACATTTTATTGCATCATACATGTCATGCAACATAACTCTGTGTTTTAGCTAATATTTTACCCTATTCAGGATAAGATTAAAAGCTATCTTTAACAAATATTCAAAGATTTCAGATACAGTGTGGATACACCCCAGACACGGAGGTCGTTCTATTACTCATTCAGAATTTCAAGTCAAGATACAGTACGTATACGCTCCAGACACAGATGTCGTTCTATCACTTATTCAGACTTCAACATTCAGATACAGATTAGATACGCTCCAGATACGAAAGCCATTCTATTTCTCATTCAGATTCAACTATCAACTTCAAGCTCAGATACACTCCAAGACATGGAAGTCATTCTGCTGCCTTTTCAGATCCCAGTTACAGTAAAGATACACTCGAGACACGGAAGTCATTCTGCTACTCATACAGATCTCAACTTCAGATACAGTCCAGATACCCTCCAGACACGGTAGCCATTCTGTCACTCATTCTAACTTTATCCCCAGCCCAGAGATGCTCCAGACACGGATGATATTCTGTCGCCCGTTCAGAATTCAGATACAATACAGATACACTCCAGACACGACAGTCATTCTGTTATTCATTCAAGAATCAAATACAGTTACAGCTCGGATACACTCCAGACACGGACGCCATTCCCTTGCTTATACAGATCCAATCTCCAGATACAACTCAGATACGTTCCAAATACGGATACCATTCTGATGTTCATTCTCCTGATTTTCAACAAACATTCTTGGATGGCATCTTTAAGCCCATCTCCAGCAAGATTCTATCATCTCCAAATTGCATCTTTAAGCCCATTTCTTCAACTACATCTTGGCGAGTGCAAATTTACGGGCACTCTAGTGTCCAATCCTCTTTTACCTTCGAGTCACGAAAGGAAAACTCGCCAATCTAACTCTTCAGGTTCAAGAAGATTGAACAGGGGAAGCTGTTGTACCCCAAAATTTTCCCTCTCATTTTATCAAGATTTCCCCCCACAAGACTCTTTGGACTCCAGACAGAATCAGGGTTTGCTCTGCTCAAGGCATCTCCTTGCACTGTTGACCTGAAATTAGGGTTTGATATTGCACAAGGATTTTTAAACTTCCAATGCCTAAAGTGACATTCATACTTCATGTTGGACTTATAAGAATGCCCATACCAAGTTTCAAGCTTTGAATCAAATTTTTACCCAGTCAATTGGACAGTTGACCTAGAAATCAACTATATTGGGGAAAAGTCAACTGTGACCAATTTACAGTCAAAACTCATAATTTTTGATCCACATCAACATTATAGACTCATATAGACCATTTGATCAAGTTTGGACCATAACTCCTCAAGAAATTTGATCAGATCATCAAAAGGGCAAAATGGACATTTTTAGGGTTTTAACTGCAGAAGGGCAATTTCTGATTTTTAACCTAGCCAATGGCAAATTGGATTCAATAATGGATTCAAGGACTCAATGGAACCATCTTGACCTAATCACAAGGTTCAAAATATTTCAAAAGCATTGGATTGACAGATGAATTTTTCAGTCAACTGATCAAAAATCAACTGCACACTAAAAAGTTAAACTTTGACTTTTTGGTCAAAATCAAGTGCCAAGGGTCATTTTTCATCAAGATGTGTCAAAACATGAAACTTGTTCATCAAGAAACCTAATTTTGCAAATTAGGGTTTAAGATTGAAAATTTTCATAACTTAGAAATTTTCCAAGTTATGAAATTTTCTTATTTTTTCCCAACTTTGTCCAACTTTTTCTCCATGATGCAATTGGATTCAAACAAAACTTCCAACATGAAAGTTGTAGTGCTCCAGAAAATATACAACTTTGATTCAAACAGTTTTCCCAAAGGATTATTGGATCTCAAGTTATAATTTTTGGAATAAGGGTCCATGAAACTTTTAACTTAGTGAAATTTTGCCCTAGTTTAGGCAGGATTTTGACATATCTTCATGGCAATTTTTCACATAGTTCCACTTGGAATCTCAAAATTAATTTCAAAGATGGATTGTATAGAATGTTACAAGATTTCCAAAATGTCCAAGAACTCTCCAAAATCATTTATGGTTAGGGAGAATCAAAGGTTTGAATTTGGCAAAAAATCACTTTGATCCATGGCATTTTTCATGTTGCTACAAGTTGCAGTTTCTGTCCAGCTTCATTTGTACTTGAATACAGGTCTTTAAACCCTTTCACACTCAAAAATTGAATGCAAACTCAATGGATTAATGCATTGTTCTGATCAATGGAAGATTACACAAGGGTTTAATCCATTTTTGGCAAAAAGTGAACATTGCCATTTTCATAAAGTTGGCTTTATGTCAAGTTGTTCCTCTTGAGCCTTGAACCCTTTATTTTGCAGCAAACAAAGTTCACTAATATCAGGCAATTGTTACCAACTCTTGGCAGACCCTAAGTTAGGTGGTACAACCCTTTGCATTGTCATTTCACACTTTTCTTAAAAGCCAAGTCAACTTGCAAAAACAAAGAGAACACTTCCATCTGATAAAACCAACTCTTGTAACCATTTCAAACAAGTTTTGCAT
The DNA here is from genome assembly GCA_948472305.1 of Vicia faba. NCBI lineage: Eukaryota > Viridiplantae > Streptophyta > Magnoliopsida > Fabales > Fabaceae > Vicia > Vicia faba. The sequence continues at coordinate 1,504,692,165 of OX451736.1, forward strand.
ATTGCCTTGAGCCAGAAGCACGAGCTAACCACTTCTCAAGCCTTCCAAAACACCAAAACACCTTCTTCTTGCAAAACAGAGCAGTCCCTGCAGTTTCACCTCCATCTCACAAACCACTCGTGCGTTTTACCCCAAACCTTTTCCAATACACTCTATACAACCCACCTAAGCTATCCCAACCATTGGCCATTGACTGTAACTCCATCTATAAGCTTCACCATTTTTAAATTTTGCTTGTGCAGGTTGACTTTTACAGGCTTATTCAAGCAAGCTCAAAGTAAACTAAGCATTGGGGAAGGTCCAAGGAAGTTCAAGCAAGCTCCCAAGCATCTCAGGCTTCATTGAAAACCTCCACATTACCATACTCGAGTTCAACTGAAGAAGGTATTTTCCAACTTTCTATCTCTCTATTTAGGAATCATTAGGCTTAGGTTTGTGAATAAAAAATGTAGTACTCATTGCCCTTAAGCTGTACATGTGCATAGATTTCATTTAAGTTAACTGTGTTGAAAGAATTTGATTGATGAACTTTCTGAAAAAGTTAGGTTAGAAATTAGGGCCAGAGAAATTCTCTCTGGTCTTTGAGAGTTAGAATAAGTTCTTTATATGGTTAGAATCGTGTTGAAAAATGCTATAACTTTTGTGTTGTGAGTTTTTGCTTTAGAGCACGTATGCATGAGTTAGCCATTTGTACAGGAAGGCGTGCGTTTTTGAACAGAGGTTGAAGATGAAAACTGGGCGGGGCCTGGCTATTTCTCACTTTTGACACCCCCTGACTTACTTCTCACACCCCCTTGGCCCATTTGATTTTATTTTTTATATTTTTTTCATTTCTTTTTTAATTTCTGACTTTATTTTATTTTTCTAAACTTTAAAAAATACCAAAAATATTTTCATAAATTTTCACATTTTATTTTATTATTTTTATTATTTTATGGACATAGAAATGATTATTAAATAATATATACATTATTTTCTTAATAAAAAAAACTTGTAAATACTATAAAAAAATATTATATTTTATTTATATACTTAAATAATATTTTTCTAACATATTTTTATTTTTTGACATTTGTATATATTTTTATTTTATTGTACATAAATAAATAATACATAATATATATATATATATATATATATATATATATATATATATATATATATATATATATATATATATATATATATATATATATATATATATATATATATATATATATATATATATATATATATATATATATATATATATATATATATATATATATATATATATATATATATATATATATATATATATATATATATATATATATATATATATATATATATATATATATATATATATATATATATATATATATATATACTTTCTTAAAACAAATTAGGGTTTCCACCCTTAATAAAAATAATCTTTTATTTTATTATTTTTAATGCATTAAATAGTTTATTTTTACATGTATAAAAATAATATAAAAACATTTTTTTGCGTATTTATAATATATTGCATATTTATTTAATTGTCCATTCAAATATTTGCTTATTTATTATTTGAACAAAGAATTCAATTTGGTTGTAATAATCTTAGGGTTTTAATTTCTTGCAAATAATCCCCTATTCAAAATTGTACCCCCTCCCCATATCAATGTTGTAATAGTGGTAGATTTACTTTTACGCATTTATTGCTTTCAAATATGCCATGCTAGAGATTAGGGTTTGTATGCAATATCCAAAATCAAAACAAATAGCTAGACCTAATACAAGACATAAAAGCATGTAAATTGACAACACAATGCACACATGCATCCCTAGGGTTTCATCCACTTGTTGCCTTTAAAATGGCCATGGTATGCATGTTGAGTATCTTGGCAAAACAAAAACAAAACAAAAGATCATAGTCCCTCGATGACGCTATCCTGGTTGCCTATACAAAATGATCTAGTCCCTCAAACAAAAACTTGCTAAAGATACTTATCACAATTACTATCATGGTCAAATACGATGACCCGCGCCTGTTTCATTTAACATCCAAACACAAGGTTGTTTACCAAATACAATGGTAAAACAACAATGTAAAAGAGTTAAAAATGTGTAAGAAAGATCTTTGAGTAGATAGGGTAGATGCTCTGAGTTACTTGATCAAACTTGCAAACATCCTTGCTATTTTCAAAACACATCACAACACAATTTCAAAACATTTCCCAAAACAAATTTTCAAACATTGAAACATTTTTCAAAAGACAATACACCTTTGTATACATTCAAACAAGAATCATTACAAAGGTTGCCACAACGACGGCCTCTTTTTCAAAATACTTTCAAAACCACACACAAAGCACCATTTCAAACAATTGAAAAGCAAAAGCAAGTGATCTAAACAAGTAACTAAGAGCCCATGGGAAACCATGGATGAAAAGGGTGTTAGCACCTTCCCTTTTCATAATCTACCCCTCGAACTCAAGAAAACATCTCAAAGGTCTTTCCTATGCTTTTTGACCTTTTCTTTGGATAAAATAAAAAGTCGGTGGTGACTCTTGCTAAACCGAAACATTTGCAAACACAAACGCAAAACCCTTAAGTCAGTTCTCCCACCGCATCACATTTCCCTTTGAAGCAGCTTCCATCAATTCAGAAGACAAGGGTCTCCTGTTGGTGTCCTTCGATTCAAAAGTTAGTGGCTTCCTACTGGCTTCTTTCGATTAAGAAGGCAATGACCTTATGAAAGCTTCCTTCGATTCAGAAGGCAATGGCCTTCTCAAGGTTTCCTTTGATTCAAAACATGGACCTCCTTCCTGTGAGCTTCAATTGCACCATCGGTCCCTTACATGTATGCCTTTGATTCACAAAGTAGGGACCTCCTGCATGCAAGCTTCGATTGCACCATTGGCCTTACATGTTTGCTTTGATTCACAAAGCAGTAGCCTCCTGCGCACAAGCTTCGACAGGGCATTGGCTATGTTCACACTAGCTTCGACTGGAAAATATCTCCCTTTAAAATTAGCTTGCTTCAGTTCCACCCTTGAAAGCCTTCAACACACATAGTTGGTGGCTCCTACGAATGACATGTATTGGTTGATTTGAAGGGCATAAATAGGTGTCCCATTCGAAGGATATACCTTACTAGCCCATTCGAAGATTTGCATTGTATCCCTTCGAAGGACACACATACAGTCCAATTGAAGGATACACATTTGGCCCCTTCAAAAAGATACACATATAACCCATTCGAAGGACACATATTGGTTGGGAACAAATATTGTTGTCTGAAGAGAGTCTGATCGAAGGATGGATTTAGTTGGTCAAAACGAAAGACTTTTATTCAAGATGCTTGTACTGCCAAGGTCCAAGCCTGCTGCACTGGCCACAACGCTCCAAAACTGCTGCAAAGCAGTCCTGCTACACTGATCCTATATTTGTACCAAATTGGCATACAAAAACTGCACCTCGAAAGCTACAAAAACAACATACTCAATTTGTTCAAATTCTTTTGTTTTCCCTCTCAAATCTCAGCAAACTTCATCTATAAATAAGATGTTCCACAATACATCTTGGGGGGGCTTTTGGTGGCTAGAGAAAGATTTGATAATAAGGAAAAGAAAGGAGAAAACACTTCACACAATGTCAAACCCATAGTCAAAAGACCACACCCTTTGTTCTTTCTTTCGAATCCAACACTAGAAACACCACACTTGTTTCTTTCCTTCAAATCCAGAACCCAGGAAAACACCAACCTAGCACTTGGTTCCTTCTTTCGGATCCAGCACTAGAAACATAACACTTGTTTCTTCCCTTCGAATCCCAGAGCACCCAGGGCAATCACTCAAGGTCCAGAAGCACCCATTTCAGATTCAAGGTAAGTCCTCCTGACTCTAACTCTTTCATTTCAAGCATGTAAATAACCTTCTTGCGCATTTTTTTGTTCCTGCCCCTTTTGGTTTGTTTTCCTTCAAGAAAGAGACTAACCTGTACAGACCCAAACGAAAGAGAAACTTTTTCATGAATCGAAGCTTTAGACTTTGCCCCTTACTGCTTCACATCTATAAACATAAAAATGAAGTTGGCGTGAGTCGAAGGTTACATACTTCGACTCACACTGGTTACAGACCAAAATCAAAAGAAGGCCAAGGAGGGAGAATCGAAAGGCACATCCTTCGATCCAGGATTTATTTTCTTTCTCTCTTTTTACATTATTTTTGTATTTATATTTTCTATATATTTACATTTTCTTTCTATTCAATATGGTTGTAATAATTTGAACTTTTATTTTTTGCAACCCCCACTTGTACATTTGTATACCCCATCCCCCAAAAACATGTAATAGCGTAGGACATTAATTTCCCGCATTTTTATTGCTTTCATAAATGATAGTAATTAGGGTGTGTGGCAAGATAAAACCAATAAGTAGACCACCCTAATCAAAGACAAAAAATGCATGCAATCAAACACACTATTCACACATGCACCTCTAGGGTAATCTCACTTGTTGCCTCGGAAAAATAGTCATGTCCCTCGAATATGGGAATTTTAGCAAAGACCCTCGATACAAGATCGTAGTCCCTTGATGTTGCCTTCGGTAAACGATCTAGTCCTTAAATGAAAATTGCTAAAACGTCTCATAGGTTGCCTTCTATGACTATATGTGATACGGTGGGAGAACTGACTTGGTTGTTTTGCGTTTTATCGTAAATATTGCGGTTAGCAAGAGTCGCCAACGACTTTTCTTTTATCCAAAAGGAAAGGCTGAAAAGAATAGGAAAGACCTTTGAGATTGTTTCTTGAGTTTGGGGGGTAGATTATGAAAAGGGAAGGTGTTAGAACCCTTTTCATCCATAGTTATTTATGGCCTCTTAGTTGCTTGCTAGATCACTTGTTTTTGTTTGAAAATGTGCTTTGCGTGGTTTTTGAAAGTATTTTGAAAAGGCGCCATCGTTTAGGCAAACTTTGTAATAGTTCTCGTTCGTAAGAACGTATACAAAGTGTTGATCTTTTGAAAATGTTTCAAGTTTGGAAAGTGTTTTAAAAGTTTTTTTGAAAGTGTTGGTGTTTGTTTGGAAAATAAGCAAGAGTGTTTGATTTGAAATTGAGCAAGCAACTAGGAACAATCTACCTACTCAAAAGTCTTAGTTCATTTCTTCCTTTCCTTTGATATTTCTATCTTACCATTGATTTGGTAAGAAGCCCTATCTTTGGATGTAAAGGGACGGGCGTGGGTCATTGCATAACCATGATAGCAATATTATGAAATATCTTAGCAATTCTCTTTGAGGGACTAAGATCATTTTGAAAAGGCAACTTTGATAGCGTCATCGAGAGACTATGATATTATATTTTTTGATTGCTTTTGCAAAGATATCCCATATGCATAACATGGCCATTTTTATAAGGCAACGAAGTGGATTTACCCTAAGGGTGTAAGTGTGCAAGTGTGTTGATTTACATGCATTATTTTGTCTTGGTTTAGGGTTTGCTAACTTGTTGATTTTAATCTTTCCATACAAAACCCTAATTTACTAGCATTTATATATAAAGCATTAAATTGCGAAAAAATAAAAATACTAAGCTATTACATCATTAGGGGAGGGGGTATACAAATTTACAAGTGGGGATTTTTGTAAGAAAATTAAATCTAATTAATTATTACAACCATATTGAATATTGTACAAAATTGAAGATAAAATGCAAGAATGCAAAATGGAAAAAGAAATGATTTTTATTTGATTTTTTATGAAGGGTCTTAATCTTGACCTAATTAAGAAAATAATTAATGAAAATCAAATAAAATTAACTTAAACTAATTAAGAAAAGAAATTAACTAAAAACATTTTTAGGGTCTTTTATGAAAAAGTTTTAGGACTAATATAAAAATTATTTAATTAAAATAAACCTAAATTCTAAATTAATTTTAATTTACAAGAAAATAATAAAATATAATATTTAAACCTAATTATCTAAATATTAATTAAAAGAAGGAATTAATTTGTTAAGAAAATTGTTTTTATTCTTTTTAATTTTTATAAAGAAAAATAACATATGAGTATAAAAATAATAAAATAAATATTTTTTTGGATTTTTCTATTAATAATAGAAAATATAATATTAGTAATAAAAATAATAAAATGAAAATATGAAAGTAAAATAAACTAAAAAAATAAAAATAAAATAAAGAAATAAATGGTCAGGGGTGCTGAAGCAGGGCAATGGGTTAGAGGCTAGCAAAAAACCAAGGCCCACTGCATTGAGGCCCAGGCGTGTGTGTTTGTGACAAAAAGGAGCAGAAATGAAAAAAAAAATCATCAAAAGGTAGCGTTGGGTGTTAAACCCTGGACCTTAAGCATATACGTGTGCTACCTTTGCCACTGGGGTGGCTGTACATCCGTTAACATTGGCACAAAAATAAATACATAACACAAACTTTTCCATGATTATACTTCATCTTCAACCTCCGGCCAAAGGATCTGTAACATGGTCATTCCTCAACCACTTTCAAAAATGTAAACATGAAACTTGTGCATTTTTCCACCACGAATCCAACCATGTAACTAATTTAAGCTAACATTCAAAGATAAGGACGAATTTATGAAAGTACCAAATTCTGACCTAAACGTTTCAGCAAGTTCAAACTCAAAATTCTCCATGCTCAAGCAACATAAATGAAATCTATGGACATGTATAGTTTCAGGGCAATGATATCTACATTCTATCTTCACAGATGCAAGCCTAACAATGCCTAAATAATGAGATAGAAGTTCAAGAAAAATACCTCAAAAACTGAAATCGTGAAATGAATTTCATCTTGTTTCAAGTGATGGTGATGATCAGGTTAGCTTCCTTGGACTTCTAGGAAGCTAATGCAATGGCTAGCTTGAACTGAAGGTGGCTGGAATGGTCTGGAGAAGTCCAATTGTGATGCTCTATTTTTGAACTTAGAAGTGGGTGAAGATGGTGTTACAGTCGTGTAACAGGGACAGAGATGGCTTGTGTATGATGTTTGGAAGCTTTTGGAAGCAAAAGGCCAAGAAACGCACAAGTGAAATGGAAGTTTGAAGTTCTTGGTCAGAATGTGCAACAATGGTGGTTTTAGATGCAGTTCTGAGTTTGGGTGAGTTAGAGAGCTTGTGTCTTCGTGTATTTGCTTGTAAACAATTTGTATAACTATATGGAAAAGATTTTGAGGCTTGAGAAGGTCAGAATCGCACAAGTACAGGTTATGGGATTTTGCTTGTTTTTGAAGCAAGCTTGAAACATCTTGTTTCAATGTGAAGTACAAAGCTTGTTGGGTGGCTGTAACCTTTAAACATGCTTATTCTGATTGTGTAGGGAATGCTTGTGCAGAAAGAACAAGTTCAATGCTCAAGACAAAATTGATTTTGTGGTTAAAGCAACTTTACTAGAATGGAATGGTTACTTTCTTCCTAAAATGGAATTAAGCATGGGAAATGCATTTAATGCTTGAATTTAATCTTCTAACAGCTGTGCAAACATTTAATTATGGAGTGCTAAACAAGTTTGAGGCTTGAAAAACAAAAATTATGCAGCCTAGGCTTGGATTTGAATTCTTGTTCATCATGGAAATGACCTATAATTCAAGAATGAAATGCCAACTTCATGACTTCGATTCTCCTTGCTCAAACATGATCTCAATGAGTTCTTGGACATTTTGGAAATCTTTAAACACCCTCCACAACTTCTATGTTGGTCACTTTTTAAAATTTCACTTGGAACTATGTGAAAAATTGCCATGAAGTTAGGTCAAAATCCTGCCTAAACTAGGGCAAAATTTAACTAAGTTTCCAAGTTTCATGAACATGTATTCACAAAATCATCACTTGAAATCCATACATTTCTAGGAGGAGGAGTGTTAAGAAATGTTTTAGATCTCATTGAGATCTACAAATTTCATGTTGAAAGTTTCCTTTGAATCATCTTGCATCATGGTTAAAAATTGACTCAAAGTTGTGAAAAAATATGAAGTTTCCAACACTTAGAAAAATTTCTAAGTTTAGAAATTTTGAATTTTCAAAATGAAATCTTAACTTTTTGATTTCTTGATGAATAAGTTTCATATTTTGACATGTTTTGATGAATTGTAATCTTTGACACTTGACTTTGACTAAAAGACAAAGTTTGACTTTTCAGTATACAGTTGATTTTTGATGAGTTAACTGAAAATTCATCTGTCAACCGATTGACCTTGAGCAAAGTTTTGAGTCATGCCATTAGGTAAAAATGATGCAATTGAATCCTTGAGATCATGTTTCCAACCAATCAACTTTTTGCTAGGTCAAAAATTAGAAATGGCCCTTCCTCAGTCAAAACCCTAATTTTGACCATTTTGCCCTTTTGATGATCTGATCAAATTTATTGAGGAATTATGCTCCAAACTTGATCAAATGACATATATGAGTCCATAATGTTGATATGGATCAAAAATTATGAAGTTTGACTGTAAATTGACCACAATTGACTTTTCCCCCAATACAGGTGATTTTTAGGTCAACTGGTCAATTGACTAAGCAAAAATGTGATCCAAGACTTGAAACTTGACATGAGAAAACTTGAGAGTCCAAAATGATCCATGAAAGTCATATGAGGCATTAAAAGTCCAACTATCCTTGTGCAATCTCAAACCCTAATTTTCAGTCATCGGTGCTTAGGGAGGTATCTTGAGCTGATCAAACCTAGTGCAGCCTTGAACTAAAGGAGATCTTGTGAGAAATTACTTGATAAATGAGAGGGAAAATTTTGGGGTACAATAGCTGCCCATGTTCAATCTTCTTAAACCTGAAGAGTTAGATTGGCGGATCCGTCATTCGTGACTTGAAGGTTGGAGATGATTGAACACTAGAGTGCCCAGAAATTTGCACTCGAAGATGAATTATGAATGGGCTTATAGATTCCATTTGGAGGCATGGTGGTAAACACTAGAGGAGGTATCATCACAAATATTTGGTCGATTCATACTAAAACTTGATGTTTTACCTGCGAGAAAAAGAGTTAGTAACATGCAGATGAATGCACGATGTTCACCAGATGTGGTATTATGCTAAATGTATTTTGTATGTACATGCTATGATGTATGAATGTGAGATGTATGTTTTTGTTTGGGAAAATAAATCCCTGACTGCTGCTGATGAGTTTTGGGAAGTTGACTTTCGGATTTCCATTGGGGATGAAGAGTATACATATCTCCAAACTTTGTTGAAAGAATGCTTCCGCTGGGGAATTTCTTTTGAACATCAGCTATTATCTGGTCAGGTCCAGGCTTCACAATTTGCTGAGAATGTGGAAGTTAACTTCTATCTGGTCGGATCCTGGCTTCACGGTAACTTACTGGGGAAGAGATGAATTAACTGCTATCTGGTCGGATTCCAGGCTTTACAGAAAATTTCTTGAAATTGAATTGTTATCTCACTACAAGAAAATTAGTGTTTAACGACACAAAAATTGCGACAGTTATGTGATAACTGTCGTAATTGACATATAGAGACAGTGTTTACGACAGTTGACACCAACCGTCCCTAATATTTATTTTGCGATGGTATAATTAACCATCATAATATTATTATTACGACGGTAAAACAACCGTCGGCCCCCATTTAACACTTTTAACATTGATTTTTCACCAACAACTAGTCACGACGGTAAAATTAACCGTCCTAAAAGGCATATCACGACGGTAAAGCACCCGTCGCACCCTTAAACCTTTCACGACGGTAAAATTATCCGTCCTAAAATTCATTTCACGACGGTAAAACAACCGTCGCACCTAAAATCTTTAAAAATTCTCATGGGCACGACGGTAAAACACCCGTCGCCGTAAAAAAGTTAAAAAGCTCTTAAAATACATAAAAATTTTGAATAGTTAAAATTCTATCATTTTTTTCTTCTAAAATTTGGCCTTTTCCTATCAATATATTATACACAGCCTAGATGCAAAAATATGTACTATATGTTTATTGACAAGTTGCAATGTATAATGATTATTTTTGAATAGTTAAATAGCAATACTGAAACCTGACTGGGATTTGATGCATATGAATAATATATGTCAAAAAGTTATACTACTTAATTTATGCAATAATGAGAAAAAATAACAGTCCTGTGCTTCTCTGTTAGATTTAGATTATAGAAATTTTATTCATACTTCACCATCCGGCACCGACCATCCATACTTCACCATCCATCCATACTTCACCATCCGGCACCACCACCGATTCAAGATTCGACAACCAATCACCCCAAAACCAACTCCCAGAAGCGGAAGAAAGAGGTCAATTCCAAGTTACAGCACCTACGAACACCAGAAGAGAAGCTAGCTTAAATCGAAACCCTAGAAAAGGAGCTCGGGGGTTTGTTTGAGTACTACAAAGGGGTTTTGGGTAAGAAGGTTATTGTTGACCTTAAGAAATGCGGTGGGTCGAGAAACACGGTTCACAACATTGAGCCAATTGCATTGGTAGGTAAATTTTTTAAAAAATAATTTTCAATTCCATTATTAATTTATTTTACCTTTTTATCCCTCTAGATAGATCTGGTGTTCATGAAATTCATCTATAATTGGCTTTGTTTTTTTTGTTTGAGAGGTTTTTAGGTTAGGCTTGCTGTGATTATTATGAACACACAAATTGTTTGGGAAATTAACCAAGTGATTGACAATTTCTTTGTTTGCTGTGAAATTGAATTCAAGGAGATGCTTTTACACAATTTAGTCATTATTGTTGTTGTTGTTCAGTTGTTGTTTTGATCCTTTTTCAGGATTTTAATTGAAATCTAATGTAAATTATGTAAATTGTTAGAAAAAAAAGCCATTTATAGAAACTCACATTCTTCTTTCTTATGAAAATGTGGTTCAAATAAGCTGAATACTTTGTGTGGTAAGGATGAAATATGTAATTACTGAAACAAACTCTTGCTTGTTTATTAACTTAGGATGAATTGTAGCATTAAAGCCTTAAAGGTCAGTGGCATTTTAAAATGCAAGGTTGATAAGGGTGTTTTCCAGGTAATTTTATGCTTTCGTATTGTTTTAGTGCGGAGTCGAGGCTTGATTGTCAGTGCTTTTTGTTGTGTTTTTGAATAGTTGATGCAAGTTCTTTATTTTGTAAAGGATATTGCTTCAAGACTTAAAGCTGCTGTCAATGAAGACTTAGAAAAGCTATTTCATAAAATACTCTTGTTAAGCTTAAACTAATGACCTAAATATAAGGGATTTCCAATCTCTTTCTAGTTGGTTGTTTCTTGGCAGTCAAGTAAAAACTGACATGAATTCATGTTTTTTAGCTCGTTGCATGGAAAATTGATTTGGCTTATCGTTATTCGTATGTTTCATCTGTTTATCCATCTATCTAAACTAATCAATACTCTGTAGTGCTGATTATTTTAAGAAGCCTATTGCCTTTATTTTGTGTCTTATTCTGCTAAGGAATTTATGGACATGTTTTCAGTGACAGTGAAGAAATCACCTGTAGCATACTTCTTGGAGAAAGTTGGCAATGGAAATTCTTTATGGAACACAACAACTCTTGGGGATGAAAAAGGAAGAGAACGGGTTTATGACACTATCTTCCGCTTGCCATGGAGATGTGAATTGGTATTTGGTATACTTGTCTTTTCTTGTTTGCAGTTCTAGATGTTGTAGATGGGTATGCTCCAGTGTTTAGTTGCTAGAAGTTTCCTTCAAACTTATCAATTGATCAGAAAAAAAATATAATGTAGGCGTTTTGGGGGAAGGATGTAACCCGAAGCTATTCATTTACTGTGAAATAGTTACTTAAGAATTGTGTTTGTGTATTTCTGTTTATGCATTCTACTTTTTATGTCATGGTATCTCAAGTGCTGAATTCATTTGCAGCTTATTGATGTTGGCTTCTTTGTCTGTTTCAATTCCTTTCTGTCATTGTTAACTGTGATGCCAACAAGGGTGGTAATGATCGTTTGGAAGCTTCTGAAAACAAGGTTTGCCACCTTTCTTCATGATCTGTCATAATACTTTGATGTCATTCAGTGCACCTGTTAGGATTTAGATGATATACTTATCCCTTTGCATCTTTTTGTTTAGTTTAGAGTTTTCACTTGAGCTGTGAGCATTTAGTTCAATTTTGTATTCAATTTCCAAAATTGTATTAAATTTACGAAGGAAATTGAACATGGTTCGTTTTTGTTGACTCGTAAAAAGGATTTAGATTGGTTTAATGAGACAATCTACCCTGATTTTGTGTTTACCAAAAAAGTTGAATCTATCACATACTTAATGATATGGTCTGCTAATTCATGTGCTTTGATTTGTTGGCTCTTCTACTAATTCTCATGTTTAAAAAATTTGGTGGTGATTCATGATTTCAGTTTAATTATTTAATTTAATACTATCAACATGACCTCGTCATGCTCATGGCAGGAAGTTCAAGAGGCTATCTCCAGTTGAATTGTCGGATTTTGGCTATTTTATTATTATGGCTTGTGGAATCACTGTTTTGCAGCAAATAGGTTTAGTTCCATATACATATTTATGTGAATTATCAGGTTGTTTCTTATGCTGAAATTGGTGTTATGCTCACCACTCCTAATTTTTTGTTGTTTTAGATATCAGCTTCATATATCATATAATCCGTGGTCAAGCAACAATCAAACTGTATGTGATCTACAACGTCTTAGAGGTGAGCATAAATTAACCCTTATCCAAATTTTACTTAGTAATTTGCTCCCCTTTCATACCAAATATTTGGACTAACCCTATTATAGATATAGAGCAATAAGATTGTGACCAACATGATATATTCCGAAATATGAAAGAATGGAATTTTATGATTTCTCCCGATATATTTTGGAGGGGAAGATTCAAAGCTTTGGAGGGCCAAGTCTATGTTTTAATATATAGTTGATATTTTAAATAAGTTGAAAGAACAACATGATACATGAGGCTTATAATACCATGTTGTTCTTTTAATTTTTTTAAAGTATAGACTTAACCTTCCAAAGCCTTCCCCTCCAAAAATCAATTCATAAACACACCCTTAGTGGTATGAATTGAAACTTATATTGTTACTCGTTCTTGAACCTTTTTGCAGATATTTGATAAATTATGTCAAATTTTTAATGGGGATGTGTTGCAAATGTTATTTTATTCGGCCGAAGAACTTGGAAGGTGTCCTTCTGAAACACGGAGTATGAGACTCTGCATTTGGAGATTTATTTCGGACCAAATTTTAGCTGTTGTTACAACAAATATCCTTTTTTCTCTAGGATGATATCATGATAGTTTTTTTTTACCTGTATTAGTTCTCTACGTTGGGTTAATTTCCTTAACTAGTCATACTTGTTCATTCTTTTATTTTATTAGCTCAGGCAATTACTTTATCAGCCTGCATTGTTGCTCACTACAATGCACTGCCAACTCTGCTGGTGTCAAATAATTTTTCTGAGATCAAAAGCTACGTGTTTAAGGGATACAAAAAGGACAATATTCATAGTATGGTGTACTTTGGTGAGTTATCTTTCCAACAACATTTGGTTTTCATTCTGTTAGTAGCGTATTTGTGACTTTTTTTAAAATTAATTTTAAACATGAAAAAGGGCCTTAATACCCTGTTTCATTGGCTAATTGTTAGGATACAATTTAAGTAAATCCTCAGAAGATAAAGTCTTCAAATTATCTCCCAAATCTGAAATCTCAACTATCGATAATGATAACCCAGTAAAATTGCTTAAATGTTATACAACTTGAATCTAAAAATAAATCACCTTCTTTTGTTCCATTGCTTTCGAGTTTCAACTGTACTCTTGTGCTACACATAACTTTGGTGCATCTCTTTTCTTGCTAACCACAGGGGAACAAACACGATCCGTGCCCAGCATTCAGCTTAACCCCTTAGAAAATGGTATGAGTTCTGTAGCCTTTGACTCGTCGCTCTCACTTTTGCAAGCATTCGCCATTTGCATTGCATTAGTTGATAGCAAGATGCCATGTGAGCTTTCTGGAACAAGAAAGTCGCAAACCGAGGAACTAAAGGCTTTTGGTAAATTAGAAGATATTCCTACAAGTTATGTTTCTAATCCACCAGTTTCTCCTGTTGGTAGGGTCTAAAATTAACATGTGGTAGAGAAATGTTTACACAAGCTAGAGCATATGAAAAACATTGACAGTTTATAAATAATACAAAACAGATCTAGTAATCTGGAATTCTGTTAAATTATATCATAGATGCTATTGAGGGTCTGGAGCACAGTACCGGCCGTTGTTTATACACTGAGACTTGCATTGATTGCTTAAGAGAAAATCATTAGGGCAGTACCAAGTTATAAAGTGAGGAGTAAATTGAGTGAACCCCTTCTTCTCAAGAAACTGAGCTGCACCCCTTCATGCATCTGAAACATGAAGTGTCTTCTGCACTAGAATGAAAATAATAATGTTTTTGTTGGATTTAAAGGGATATGAGCTGTTGAAAAATATAAGATTTCTATTTGATAAATCTATGATTTCTACCAACTATTGATATGCTGCTTTGGTTTTTGTTGCAGGTAACTTTTCTCTTCCACTTGCTTCGCTGCTCTTCAAACCCTCGTGCGTCTTTGAGGTATGATTTCATTCTTAAATTTGAGTGTGCCTTTACTATATCACTGTTTAATAGTGTTAGACTAAAGAATTTTATCTTATAAGAATTTTATCTTAAATTTGAGTGTGCCTTTACAAATACATTATTCTTATAAGCAATTGTAATAACCAAAATTGCAATGTTTGCAATCGCATTCATACGGGACCGCAAAAGCACTTTAAAATCCTAACACAGGCAATCATATTCTTAACGCAAAGGGACAAGGCGAGGACAAAGGAAATTGAACTCTTAATGCAAATGCAGAATTTTAGTGGAAGACAGGTATATTATTTTGACGCATTTAAAGTTAAATTTTATGAGTATTATTTTAAAGATTATTATTTTAATACCTTTTTTTAGGGATTGGAATCACCCGCTGATGGTAGACGTTCATCTGAGTCTAGCTACCGTATTGGAGATAATGGAACTTTAGGGGGGACAAATTAGACTTTGCTATGATCGAGATAATTAGATTGTGAACTTTCTCATGTATTTTTGGCATAATGATACTTATTATTATAAGATTAGGAATTGATATATTTTGGGTTTTTTGTACTACTTAACATGATTATGGAACTCGCATTTTACATGATTATGGAACACACATTTTTTTGGATATTATAATGCTTATTTGATGTTAAATATTTTTTATTGAAATTATTTTTACTATATTACAAAGTGATAGAAAATAAAACAAAAAATAATACTATAAATAAATATATTAAAGAAATAATTTAAAGAAAAAAATAACACAAAAAAAACTATATTTAAAATTTTTTACATAGATAATAATTTAAATAAAAAATATATATAATAGAAAAATAAAAAAAAATCAAGACATAAACAAAAGTCATGGCGACAGTACCGAACCGTCGTAATCAACAATTAAAAATAATCAACAAAAGTCATGACGGTATCGAACCGTCGCCATAAACAATTTAATCAATTTCACAAGATATTCACGACAGTATCGAACCGTCGCCATCAATAATTAAAAGAAACTCAAAAGATAGTCACGACGGTATCAACCCGTCGTAAACTAGAACGACAGTTTTTGTAACCGTTGCGAAATAGGTTGGGGACACACACTTCTGCGACGGTAAAGCAACCGTCGTGGAAAGCAAATTGTGACGGTTTTAACCGTCGTAATCTACAAAAATACCTGTCGCAATCTGCCAATTTTCTTGTAGTGTCTGGTCGGATCCAGGCTTCACAATAACTTGTCGGGGATAAGGAAGTTAACTGTTATCTGATCGGATCCAAGCTTTGAAGTAACTTTGAATGGGTAACTACTATTTGGTCGGGTCCAGGTTTCATGCTTTTTAGAAAGTTGCACTATTATCTGGTCGGGTCCAGGCTTCACAGTGTCTCTCTGGGGATCATAGTTATTTGTTATCTGGTCGAGCTCCGGCTTTCACAATAACTTGGTTGAAAAATGACATCTGGTCGGTTCCAGGCTTTGCAGATTTATGAGGTGGATAAGGCTAATTTTTATTTGGTCGGGTCCAAGTTTCACAATAGATTGTTTGGGGATTTAGTTGTTATTCGGTCGGGTTCCAGGTTTCACAACGAATTTCTGAAGGTAATTGCTATCTAGTCGGACCCAGGCTTCACAATAACTTGTTTGGGTATAGGCAAATTCTACTAGGGGAAAATAAGTTTTTCTAGTGATATTGTAGGAATTAAACTGTTATTTTGTCAGATCCAGGCTTCAGCAATTTTAAACTTGAGGTTAACTGGTATCTAGTCGGGTCTAGGTTTCAGAAACTCAAACTGTTATTTGGTCGGGTCCAGGTTTCAGCAATTGATGAAGTCAAACTATTGTTGAGGTTAGTCCCATTTTTCGGTGATGATCATTTCGTGGATACCATAACGGCATATGAGGTTGTGTCTGATGAATCTGGCTACCATATTCTTTGTGACTGAGGCAAAAGAAGCGGCTTCGATCCACTTGGTGAAATAGGCCATAGCGACAAGAATGAAGCGATGTCTGTTGGAAGCGGTGGGCTTGATTTCTTCAATCATATCAATTCCCTACATTGCAAATGGCCACGGAGCAGTAATGACGTTCAGAGGAATATGAGGCACATGGACCTTGTCAGCATAGATTTGGCATTTGTGACAAGTCCTTGAATGTTGATGGTAATCAGCCTCCATTGTTGACCAATAGTAGCCAACTCTCAAGATCTTCTTGGCCATTGTAAGTCCACTTGAGTGAGTACCAAAGAGTTCATCGTACATGTCTTCCATGATTTTCTCTGCCTCCTTCTTATCCATGCATCGGAGTAGAGTAGAGTCATGGTTGCACTTGTATAATATCTCGTTACTTAGGAAGAATTTGGCTGCAAATCTTTGTAAGAATTTCCTGTCATTGATGGATGCTCCCTCTGGATACTCTTGCGCTTCAAGATACCTCATCACCTCATGGTACCATGGCTTTTCCGCATTAGTGTCAAGCTCAAAGCAATGTGCAGTTTCGTCTAATCTCTCGATCATAATCATAGGGGCCTCGTTATCTCATCTGACCTTGAACATTGAAGACATGGTTGCCAAAGTGTCAGCCAACTGATTTTCTTCTCTAGGGAAGTGCTCAAAGGTGATATCTTCGAAGTAGGGAATTAGGGATAACACAAGTTCCTTGTAAGGGATGAGATTAGGGTGATTAGTGTCCCAATATCCTTTTACTTGGATGATCACTAGAGCGGAATCCCCAAACACAATAAAATTCTAGATCCCAAGTCAATAGCAGCTTTCAGACCCAAGATGCACGCTTCATATTCAGCCATGTTGTTCGTGCAGTCGAAGTATAGTATGGCGGTGAAAGGAGTGTGGAAACCTTAAGGAGATATAATCACAGCACCAATTCCATTACCCGAGGCATTGGAATCCCCATCGAATACCATAGTCCATCGGGATCCTTGTTCAGGTCCATCATACGGTCCAGGTTTCGCGTAATCGGTTACTAGCATGACGTTCTCGTCAGGGAAGTCGAAGTTCATAGACTGATAATCATCCACATCTTGATGGGCCAAATGATCAGCTAGTACGCTTCCTTTGATGTCCTTTTGAGTAGTATGTTGAATTTCGTACTCAATCAAGATCATTTGCCATATGGTTATCCGTCCAGAAAGAGCAGGTTTCTCGAAAATGTACTTGATTGAGTCCATTTTAGAAATCAACAGAGTGGTATAAGTCAACATATATTGTCTTAGCCGGAGAGCAGCCCATGCCAGAGCACAACAAGTTTTCTCGAGCAGAGAATATCTGGTTTCACAGTCGGTAAACCTTTTTCTCAGGTAACAAATAGCATGACTTTTCGGGTAGACTCGTCATGTTGGCCCAAAACACACCCCATAGATTTATCTAGTTCTGTCAAGTACATGATCAAGGGTCTTCCTTCAATTGGAGGAATGATAATAGGAGGCTCTTGTAGATACTCTTTGATTTTGTTGAAAACAGCTTGGCACTCATCGTTCCATCTGACTACCTCATCTTTCTTCAAGAGTTTGAAGATTGGCTCACAAGTAGCAGTCGAGTGTGATATGAAGCGAGCAATGTAATTGAGACGCCCCAAGAATCCTTTGACTTCCTTTTCAGAATGAGGGACCGACATTTCTTGGATGGCCTTTACCTTGGCAGGATCAACTTCAATGCCTTTATTGCTGACAACAAATCCTAGAAGCTTTCCAGATCGTACTCCAAACGTGCACTTGTTAGGGTTTAACCTCAGTTTGTACTTTTTCAGTCTTTAGAATAGTTTGTACAGGTGATCGAGATGTTCTTCTTCAGTTTGTGATCTGGCAATCATGTCATCCACATAGACTTCTATTTCATGATGAATCATATCATGAAACAAAGCTACCATATCTCTTTGATATGTTGCCCCTGCATTCTTTAATCCGAATGACATGACCTTGTAGCAGAAGGTGCCCCATTGTGTAATGAAATTAGTCTTCTCCATATCTTCGGCAGCCATCCTTATTTGATTATAGCCTAAGAAGCCATCCATGAATGAGAAGACTTTATGCTGAGCAGTATTATCGACTAAGACGTCAATGTATGGTAGAGGGAAGTCATCCTTGGGGATTACCCTATTCATATCTCTATAGTCTATGCACATGCGGACTTTTCCTTCCTTCTTTGGCACCGGCACCACATTGGTAACCCATTGAGGATAGGATGTCACAGCTAGGAAGCTTGCATCAAATTGTTTCATCACTTCAGCTTTAATCTTTTCAGACATGCCAGGCCTCATGCGACGAACCTTTTGTTTGACAGGAGGACATTCTTCTTTTATCGGCAGACGATGAATTAAGATGTCGATATCCAACCCAGGCATATCTTCATAAGACAAAGAAAATACTTCAACATATTCATGCAACATCTGAACCAACCTGCTCTTGACATTACTTTCCAAATTAGCACCGATCTTGATTTCCTTCTTATCTGCCTTAGTATCCAGATTGATGACTTCAACTGACTCTTCATGCAATTGAATAACTTTTTCCTCTTATAATAGAAGTCTGGGTAGTTCGGTATTTCACAATCTTCCTCGCCTTCGTCTTCGGCTTGGTTGATTAGACATTCGAAGTCGTAGTCGGTAATAGTAGAGTCATTGGTAATAAGATCCAGAGTGGATGAGGACCTGCAAGAAGGTGTGTGTGTGTGTGTGTGTGTGTGTGTGTGTGTGTGTGTGTGTGTGTGTGTGTGTGTGCACGTAAGATACATGGCTATCTTTTTGAAAATGTATTTGAAAGAAAGGAAAGACAATGAACATAAATATTTGAATGCAAAAGAGTCTAATGTACTGAATTATCATATGATTAGATGAACATAAATAAAACCCTTAACAAATGGACCAAAGTACCCCGGGCCAGGCACATGGCTTAAAAGTCATTGTTAAAATATTACAGACAACATGTTCTTGAATTGAAAGAAAGATAATAACAAGTAGATCACTCCTCAATGAAGGAGATGGGCACAAAGTCCTTTGCATGTCAATTCTTCAACTCCGTTGTAGTTGGATACACCCAATCTTCAAATGCAACTTCTTCATCAGAATCACCCACGGCGTTGACTTCATGGCTTCCAATGCAGAGAGGTGGGTTTCCAACACGAGCATGCCTCACTTCCTTCTGAGCTTTGACAGTGAAGCCCAAACCAAATTTATCCGCTTTAAAAGGGATATCGAGGAGTTTCCCCCAAGTATCACAGTTTCCTTCTTCAATTGTCGCACGGGCATCCTTGATTGAAACCATCTTCGGCATGGCCTTAACAGCTTTAGACTCATCAAAAGAATATTTTGTAGCAAAAATCATCGGTGGCATGACTTCAAAGGATTGACATGGGGTTTTAATGAATTCCCCATCCATCTCTACGTATTTGAACGAGTTAAGGTGACTTATCATAAACTCTTCTTCTCCACAGATGGTGACTATTCTTCCCTTGACTGGATATTTGAGTTTATGATGGAGAGTTGAGGTTACTGCCCCAGCTTTATGGATCCACGGGCGACCTAACAGACAAGAATAGGCAGGACGGATATCCATAATATAGAAGGTGGAGTTGAAGACTTAGGAGCCCACTTTGATTGGGAGATCTACTTCCCTATGAACTATCTTCTTTGATCCGTCAAATGCCCTTACAATGATATCGCCTGGCTTCAAGACTAAACCTTCATAGTCTAGATGGTCTAATGCCCCCTTGGGTAATACATTCAGAGAAGAACCAGTGTCGACTAGAACATGTGTTAGGGTAGTCCTTTTGCACTCGACAGAAACATGTAAAGCTTTATTGTGATTCTTCCCAAGAGGTGTTAAGTCAGCATCTGAAAATCCCAAGCCATTATCAGCTGTCAGGCTAGCCACGAAATTCTCAAATTGGTTTATTGTTGTCTCATGGGGGACATGAGCCTTTTTTAGGAACTTGATTAATGTCCGAGCATGGGCATTGGAACAAAGCAGTAATGACAACATTGAAATCTTAGAAGGGTTTTGCCCCAACTGTTCCACAATCTTGAAGTCGCTTCTTTTTATTACCTTCAAGATCTCGTCAATCTCACGAGCGGAGGGTTCTTCATCAGCAACATTTTTGGAGGGTACTTCAATCACATCAGGCTTAACAACCTTCTCCTTCCCTCTTGTATCGGTACTTGGCTTGGAAGCAGTAATGCGGATGGGTGTCCTTGTAACAACTGGTGGTGAGACATTGGGTGAAAATATTCTCCCAGTCCTAGTTACTTTTCTTGAGCCAGCTATGTTACCAACATCGTCATCTTTTTCCTCTTCGATCCAGGCGTCTTGTTTGATCCCATGATAGAAAACCTCAGCATCGTAGTTCCATGGTACTACTTTGTTTGAGGAATAAGGAACTGGTCCGAGATTGGTAATTATTAAGGGAGCAACAGTGGGTTCATTTGAAATCCTAATAGGACCTTTGGAGGTGATCCTAAGAAGTTTGTTTGAGATGGTAATAATGGAGAGGTCTTCACATTTATTAATCAAACTTTTGGCAAGTGGATTTTTCTCGAATAGAATTTCGTGGCTATCCATCCGGCATTGAATGCCTTTCTTCAGCCCTTCACATCCATTGAGTTGTCTTGTATAGAACACGCAGTCTTTCACACATCCAGGGAAGATCCCAGCTTTCAACATATTGTTTTTTATTATATTCAGCGGAGTAGTCAATTCTTCAACAGAGACAACAAAAATTGTATCTTCAACAGCATTAACACTCTTGTCATTTTTCGGCATCGGATCGGTAACTACATTCAGCGTTGGAGGAGGATCAAACTTAATAGTATTGTTGTCAATCAAATCCTGGATTTTGTTCTTCAAGGCCCAGCACTGGCCAGTCTCGTGCCCGGGGCTGCTTGAGTTGTAAGCACATTTAGCATTCGGATTATACTTTGGCGAAGAGGTATCAGGGTTGGCGGGAGGATCGCGCAACGTCACTAAATTATCCTTGAGAAAATGTTGTAAGGCTTGAGACAGTGACATGCCTAACCTTATAAATTGTCTTCTTGGAGTTTCAAAACATTGATGATTTGCAGATGGTCTTGGAGTAGGAGTTAGATTGGAGATTCGGACGACATTGAGAGATAGATGATCATTCTTCTTGGTACGGGCCCTTGCCCCGTACACAACATTGACTTCCTTTTTTGAAGCAAAAGGTTTCTTGATAGGATTGGAAGTGGAGGTAGACGCCACATAGATCTTCCCACTTTTTATGCCACTTTCAACTCTTTCACCGGTTGAGATTAATCCGGTGAAACCAGAAGAAGAGCAACCAACCAACAGATTAAAGAAAGGCCCAGATAAGGTGCCCATGAACATGTCGAAGTTCTCCCTATCAGTCAAGGGTGGTTGGACCCTACTAGAAAGGTCTCTCCACTTTTGCGCATATTCCTTAAATCCTTCATTCTTTCCCATGGTCATATCTTGTAATTGAACCCTTGTTGGCACCAAGTCGGCGTTATACTGATACTGATGGTAGAAGGCGGTAGCTATATCCTCCCAAGTATTGATACAAGATCCATCCAACTGATAAAACCATTCAAGTTGAGTTCCAGCCAAGCTCTCTTGGAAAAAGTGAACCCAAAGCTTCTTATCAGCAGTGTGCGGCTGTATCTTGTGCATATAAGATTTCAAATGGAGTTTTGGACAAGAAACTCCATCTTACTTTGCAAAGACTGGTATTTTGAATTTGTGGGGGATGACTACCCCAAAGATCAAACCCAAATCATCAAAATCTAGGCCGGGGATGGCATGGATTTCAACAGCTTTCAATATGTCTTCTAACTGCTTATATTTGATATCAGCGGGTGGATACTGCTCGTGGAAATAAT
Organism: Vicia faba; assembly: GCA_948472305.1. Taxonomy (NCBI): domain Eukaryota; kingdom Viridiplantae; phylum Streptophyta; class Magnoliopsida; order Fabales; family Fabaceae; genus Vicia; species Vicia faba. The sequence goes on from OX451736.1 coordinate 1,504,714,599, forward strand.
CATCATCAGATACTTGATCATTGACACAGTCAGCCCGAGTACTCTTGACCTCACCAATCTGAGTCTCCTCCTACTGGGATTTGACGGACTGTCTCCTTGAACCTTCTACCCATGTTGAGTAGAGATTTATTCTTTGGCTTCTTCTTAACAGCCAGCAAAGCCATCATATCTTGCTGCCCTTTGTCTAGGGTGAGTAGAGTTTCCTGGAATTGAGAATTTTGGGCTTGGAGATCCTTCACAGTTTTCTCTAGATCCATCTTGCTGAAATAAACAGCAGAAAGATAAGGAAACCTGTTATGCGAAAACCTGGCATGTTATGATGCATGGAATATGTACATGCAAATGATTTCAAGGATTAATGAGATTTAAATTTGTATAGATAAAAGAATGAACAAAAGTTAATTTTCATTAAACAAAACAAGAAACATTACATCATACCTATTGGGTTTACAAAATAACTTTCTAAGATAAAAAGACTGAACGCATCCTCTTCGGTGCGAGATAAGCGTTCACACTTTGCTCTTCTTGTAGTTGCTTTGTATGCTCCAAGACCCTCTTCTCACTAGCATAGAATTGAGCCTCGAAAGTATCTCGTTCTTCCTTAAGCTAAATCCATCCTTTTTTCAAGTCTTCGAGAGAGGTAGGCATGTCGGGATGGAGGATAGTGTAGGGAACATCTCCTTCAACCACAGGCTCCATGATGACTGGTAAGATGGAAGGATAAGGCATCACAAGTTTCTGAGCACGAGCTCGCACCCATTTAAGGTAAGGCTTGAGGGGAATGGAATTCTTATGCCCCAGAGTCTTTCTATCTACCTTGTTCAACATCCTCCAAGCTCGGATAAACCTCTGGCAGTAACCTTGATCGTCATTCTCGTACTCAAATACCACTCCTTGGATAAGCATCTCATGTGGACCATCCCTTCGGGCGTAACCAAATTATTGTAAGGCCAAGCAGGGGTTGTAATTGATACCTTCTCTAATGCCAAGCAAGGGGACATTAGGGAATTCTCCATAACGGTCGATGATAGTAACATTCTCCAAGGATCGGGAACACCAATGAATACCTAAATGTCTGAGTGTCATAAACCTATGGGACCACCTTGAACCTTGCTCATTCTTCAATACAGATTGGGGAATATGCAAAATAAACCATCTTGCCAAGAGAGGAGTGTAACACATGAGGATACCTCTTTTCCTCATAGTGCGAGAGTGAAAAGAGTGTAGGATGTCTCCTGACAAGGTAGGCACCGGGTTACGTGACATGAAGATTTTGACGGTGTTTACATCTATGAGTTGGTCAGGATTTGGAAACAAAACCATCCCATAGATGAGAAGGGCCACAATTTCCTCAAAATCCTGTAAGTCCGAGGAGTTCCAACAATCTTCAGCTTTCTCGAACAAGAACTTGGCTAAGAAACCTTTGACACCACTCCTTGTTTCCCAATTAGTTGTGACATCAGAGTGTTGCAAGTGTAGGGCTTGAGAAATCTCTTCTGGTTTTGGATATTTTTCCGTACCGTTGAAGGGTAGTTGATTGAGAATAGGAATCCTCAAGAGTTGGGAGAATTCTTCCAAAGTTGGCACAAGTTGATAATCGGGAAATATGAAGCAATGGTGTAGAGGATCAAAGAATTGGAAGAGCACTTTCATCATATCTTCATCAGTGTTGGAGGTAACCAAGTTTATGAGGCGACCATGTCTTTTGATAAATGGAGAATCCTCAGGCACCCTTGATGTTAACTCTTTGAGTTGAGGAGGGATCCTTAAGAGATTGACTTGAATGGTTTTCCTGCGAATAGAATCCCTGTCCTACAAAACAGAACAAAGATAAATCCCAAAAATCCTTGAAATGGTTAGTGAGTATGAGTATGATGTTATGATGTTTATGATGTCATGTACAAGTAAATATATAAAAACAAAACAAACAAGTCCTTAGGTTTAGGCTTGCATGGAGTCTCATGGGTAAGTACCCTCTTGAAGTTTAGTTGGCTTAAACATGTCCTAACAATAGTAATCGGGTTCTAAGGGAGTTCAAAATCACTAATTTTTCTTATTAGGAATTATTTCAGCGCAAGCCTCTTTAATGGCGGCTGAAATATCCCAAAAAGCTAAACCTCAATGAGTGTAGTATCGAGGATCTACCAACTTTAGACTGCACCAAAGTCGGTCATCTCACTACGTCCTAATGGCCAAGTTGGTCAAGTAAAGGTTCTAAAGTCAGTTAATGCTCCATGACATCACTCAGTGGCCCCGTATTCTCCTTGACTACTCAAGGGCTATCGGTACCCACAAATATGTCACACTAACGTAGCTATTTCTTAGACCATGTTGGTATACCCTGCACAGTTTCCACAATGTATTGCTACTTACCTATAAGGTATCTCAAATCCGGGTAGAGGATTTAAACCCAAACAAAGAACCAAAATATAAAGCATATAAGTCAAACAATGAAAGCAAATAAAGGTGATCTAGCCCTAAGGTAACCCCACTTTTAAGTTTCTCTCCAGCAGAGTCGCCAGTTCTGTGATATGGTGGGAGAACTGACTTGGTTGTTTTGCATTTTATCGCAAATGTTGCGGTTAGTAAGAGTCGTCACCGACTTTTCTTTTATCCAAAAGGAAAGGCTGAAAAGAACAGGAAAGACCTGTGAGATTGTTTCTTGAGTTCCGGGGGTAGATTATGAAAAGGGAAGGTATTAGCACCCTTTTCATCCTTAGTTGTCCATGGGCTCTTAGTTGCTTGCTAGATCACTTGCTTTTGTTTGAAAATATGCTTTGTGTGGTTTTTGAAAGTATTTTGAAAAGACGTCATCGTTTAGGAAAACTTTGTAATAGTTATCATTCGTAAGAACGTATACAAAGTGTTAATCTTTTAAAAATGTTTCAAGTTTGGAAAGTGTTTTTGAAAGTGCTGGTGTTTGTTTGGAAAATAAGCAATAGTGTTTGATTTGAAATTGAGCAAGCAACAAGGAACAATCTACCTACTCAAAAGTCTTAGATCATTTCTTCCTTTCCTTTGATATTGCTATCTTACCATTCATTTGGTAAGAAGCCTTATCTTTGGATGTAAAGGGACGGATGTGGGTCATCGTATAACCATGATAGCAATGTTGTGAAATATCTTAGCAATTCTCTTTGAGGGACTAAGATCATTTTGGAAAGGCAACTTTGATAGCGTCATCGAGAGACTATGATCTTATATTTTTTGATTTCTTTTGCTAAGATATCCCATAAGCACAACATGACCATTTTTATAAGGCAACAAATTGGATTTACCCTAAGGGTGTAAGTGTGCAAGTGTGTTGATTTACATGCATTATTTTGTCTTGATTTAGCGTTTGTTAACTTGTTGATTTTAATCTTTCCATACAAAACCCTAACTTACTAGCATTTATATATAAAGCATTAAATTGCGAAAAAATAAAAATTCTAAGCTATTACATCATTAGGGGAGGGGGTATACAAATTTACAAATGGGGATTTTTGCAAGAAAATTAAATCTAATTAATCATTACAACCATATTAAATATTGTAAAAAATTGAAGATAAAATGCAAGAATGAAAAATGGAAAAAGAAATGATTTTTATTAGATTTTTTTATGAAGGGTCTTAATCTTGACCTAATTAAGAAAAATAATTAATGAAAATCAAATAAAATTAACTTAAACTAATTAAGAAAAGAAATGAACTAAAACGATTTTTAGGGTCTTTTATGGAAAAGTTTTAGGACTAATATAAAAATTATTTAATTAAAATAAACCTAAATTCTAAATTAATTTTAATTTACAAGAAAATAATATAATATAATAATTAAACCTAATTATCTAAATATTAATTAAAAAAGGAATTAATTTGTTAAGAAAATTGTTTTTATTCTTTTCAATTTTTATAAAGAAAAATAAGATATGAGTATAAAAATAATAAAATAAATATTTTTTTTGGATTTTTCTATTAATAATAAAAAATTTAATATTAGTAATAAAAAAAATAAAATGAAAATATGAAAGTAAAATAAACTATAAAAAAAATGAAATAAAGAAATAAATGGCCAGGGGGTGCTCAAGCAGGGCAAGGGGTTAGAGGCTAGCAAAAAGCCAAGGTGTGATGCGGTGGGAGAACTGACTTGAGGTTTTGTGTTTGTGTTTGCAAATATCGCGGTTAGCAAGAGTTGCCACCGAATTTTCTTTTATCCAAAAGGAAAGATAAAAAAGCACAGGAAAGACCTTTGAGATGTTTTCTTGAGTTCGGGGGGTAGATTATGAAAAGGGAAGGTGCTAGCACCCTTTTCATCTATGGTTTTCCATGGGCTCTTAGTTACTTATTTAGATCACTTGCTTTGATTTTGAAATTGTTTGAAATGGTGCTTTGTGTGGTTTTAAAAGTATTTTGAAAAGAGGCCTTTGTTTAGGCAATCTTTGTAATGATTCTCGTTCGTAAGAATGTATACAAAGATGTTTGTCTTTTGAAAAATGTTTCAATATTTTGAAAGTTCTTTGGAAATGTTTTGAAATGTGTGTGTGTTTATTTTTGAAAATAGCAAGGATTGTTTTGAAGTTGATCAAGTAACTAGAAGCATTCTACCTACTCAAAAGTCTTTCTTGTACATTTTTATTCCTTTGACATTGTTGATTTACCATTGATTTGGTAAACAACCCTATCTTTGGATGTTAACGGGACGGGCGCGGGTCATCGTATGACCATGATAGCAATATTGCCAAGTATCTTAGCAAGTTTTGAGGGACCAAGATCATTTGTTTAGGCAACCTTTTGATAGATTCATCGAGGGACTATGATCTTATTTTGTTTTGTTTTGCTAAGATACTCCGCATGCGTAACATGGCCATTTTTATTTAGGCAACCAAGCGGGTGAAACCCTAGGGGTGCTTGTGTGCAATGTGTATTATTTTACATGCATTTGTCTTGTATTAGGTCTTTTCTACTTGTTTGTTTTTTATCTTATCATGCAAAAACCCTAATTTACTACACAGGTATATAAAGCAATAAATTGCGTAAATGTAAACTAAGCTATTACAACAATTATTATGGGAGGGGGGATACAAGTTTTTAAATGGGGATATTGCACAAATATAAACCCTAAAATACTATTACAACCCAATTGAATTATGTGCAAATTAAATAAATATACAAATATTTAAATATGCAATAAAAATGTATTTATGCAAAAATATTTTGTTTGATTTTTTGTATGAGAAAATAAATTATGTAAACTCTAGAAATAAGAGAGAAAAAATATTATTATTTTTGGAAAGGGGTGAAACCCTAATTTTAGATTAAAAGAAATATATGTTCTATATTATTATTTTGTCCATTTTTTGTACAAGAAAATAATAAATAATATTATGTAATAATATTAAAAATTAAAATATGTATGAAAATAAATATTTTATGTGTAAAATAATAAAATAAAAATGTATCGTATTTATTAAATGTATTTACAATTTATTTAAGAAAATAAGTTCTATATCCTAATAAACTATTTTTTTATGCAAAAAATAATATAAATATAAAATAAAAGTGCAAAAAATAAAGAAAATATTTTTCATGATTTTTAATGTTCAGAAAAAAGATTAAAAGTAAAAAACATGAAAAATATGAGAAAATATGCAAAAATATAAAATAAGAAGCAGGGGGTGCAAATAGTGGTCAAGGGGGTGCAAATAACAAAAACAAACAGGCCCAATGCGCCAAGGCCCAGATCATCAGCTTCGTCTCTGTCCTTGGCTTCTTCCTTGTGCGCGCGTTTCTGCCTTCAAACTGTAACTTGATATTGCTTGCATAAAATCAAAAACTCATAACATAAAACATGTAGCTTGTAATCTCACGATTCCAATGATATAAAATTTGTGACCTAACTCTCAAAATCAGAGAGAATTTCATAATCCCTAATTTCTGACCTAGTTTTTTCAGCATGTTCAACATTCAAATTCTCTTAGCTCAACTAATATAAATGGAAAGTATGCATATGTAGAGCTTCACCATGCTAGAGACTACATTTTTGCTTCACAAATCGTGGCTTGAGGATGCCTAAATAGAGAGATAGAGATTTGAAAAATACCTCCTTCAGCTGGATTTGGATATGGCAATGTGGGGACTTTGAGTGAGGCCTGAGGATCGTGTGAGCTTCCTTGAAGTTCCTTCAACCTATTCCAATGCTTATGGTGCTTTGTGGATAGCCAGAACTTCCTGTAGAAGTCAAGCTACAACCTCCAAACTTGAAAATGGTGATGGCTGAAACAGGGGTTACAGCAATAATGTAAAGACTCTGATAGCTTTGATATGATGTGGATGAAGTGTTTCAAGTGTCAAGAGGCAAAACGCACGAGCAAATATTGAGCTTGCTATGATTTTGCAGAACTGTCTGTTTTGGGCAGAAAAATGAAGTTTTTGTGTTTTTGAGAGTTTCAGAGGTTATGCCTTTGTGTCTTGGCTTGTGATATGTGTGTCAATATGTATAGAATGATACTAAGTTCAACCTTTCTCAGCTTGTACAAGTTCTGACTTCTTTTGCAACTTTCCTTGTACTTGAAGAAAAGTTGAAGTGACTATGCAAACATGCTTGTACTGCTTGCTTGTGAGTTGCAAAGGGTTGGTAAACATTGCTTGTGACCTGTAGAGATTTCCTGCGCCAAAGGGACAACTCCAAGGCTCAAGAATTGTAAAGTTGCAAAAGCTTGCTTTATGAAAATGGCAATGTGAACTTTTGGCCATTTATGGAATTATTTCTTGTACAATGCTCCAAAATCCAAAATAAAGCCTTTAACCACTGGGTTAGCGTTTAATTATGGAGTGTAGAATGAGTTTAGGACCTGTAATGTAAGGTACAAGCATCTAAGATCAGATTTGCAACTTGATGCATTGTGAAAATGGCTTGAACAAAAGTGACAAAATGCCAATTTCTCTTCTTCGATTCTCCCTCACCATAAATGATCTTGGAGAGTTCTTGGACATTTTAGAAAGCTTTCAATGTGATCTATAATCAATCTTTGAAATGAATTTTGAGATACCTCTTGGAACTAGGTGAAAAATGTCCATGAAGTTGGGTCAAAGACCTGCCTAAATTAGGGCAAATTTTCACTAAGTTATTTAGTTCATGGACCCCTATTCACACATTTATAACTTGAGATCCAAGCATATTTTGGGAAACCTTTGTGAAGAAAAGTTGTAGATTTCATGGAGGACTACAACTTTCATGTTGGAAGTTTTCTTTGAGTCAAATTGCATCATGATGAAAAAGTGGTGGAAAGTTGGGAAAAAATAAGAAAATTTCCATACTTAGAAAAATTCTAAGTTATGAAAATTTTCAAATTCAAAACCCTAATTTGCAATTTTGAGTTTCTTGGTGAACAAGTTTCATTTTTTGACATATCTTGATGATTTATGACCCTTGGCACTTGACTTTGACCAAAAAGTCAAAGTTTGACTTTTCAGTATACAATTGACTTTTGATCAGTTGACTGCAAAATTCATCTGTCAATCTTATGCATTTGAGATCTTTTGAACTATGTAATTATGTCAAGATGATGCCATTGAGTCCTTGAAATCATGTTTGAACCCAATTGGTCATTGACTTGGTTAAAAATCAGAAATTTCCCTTTCTCAGTCAAAACCCTAATTTTGACCATTTTTCCCTTTTGATGATTTGATCAAATTTCTTGAGGAGTTGTGATCCAAACTTGATCAAATGGAACATATGAGTCTAAAATGTTGTTGTGGATCAAAAATTATGAAGTTTAACTGTAAATTGGCCATGGTTGACTTTTTCCCCAATACAGCTGATTTTTAGGTCAACTGTCCAATTGACTGATCAAAAATGTGATTCAAGGCTTGAAACTTAACATGAGCAATCTTAGGGGTCCAAGATGGTGTATGAAAGTCACATGAAGCATTGATGGTCCAAAAATCCTTCTGCAAACTCAAACCCTAATTTTGGGGTATCTGTGCAAGATGAGATGTTTTGAGCTGACCAAACCCTAATCCTGTCTTGAGTCCAAGAAGTCTTGTGAGAAAATTCTTGATAAATGAGAGGGAAAATTTTGGGATACAACAGCTGCCCCTGTTCAATCTTCTTGAACCTGAAGAGTTAGATTGGCGAGTTTTGTCGTTCGTGACTCGAAGGTAAAAGATGATTGGATACTAGAGTGCCCGTAAATTTGCACTCGTCAAAGTGTAGTTGAGGGAATGGGCTTAAAGATGATATTTGGAGAGGTGATAGAATATTGTTGGAGATGGGCTTGTAGATTCCATCCAAGAATGTTTGTTGTAAGTCAAAAGAATGAGCATCAGAATGGTGTCCGTATCTGGAACGTATCTGAGTTGTATCTGAACTTTGTATATGAATAAGTGACAGAATGGAAACCGTGTCTGGAGCGTATTTGTACTGTGAGAATATGAACAAGTGATATGAATGAGTGACAGAATGGATTCCGTGTCTGGAGCGTATCTAAGCTGGGGAAATCAGAATAAGTGACAGAATGGCATCCATGTCTGGAGCGTATCTGGACTGTATCTGAACTAGGACCTGAATGAGTAACAGAATGACTTCCGTGTCCAGAGTGTATCTGAACTTGAATCTGAAAGCTGAATCTGAATGAGTATCAGGATGGCATCCGTATCTGGAGCGTATCTGAACTGTATCTGGAGACTAAATCTGAATGAGTATCAGAACGACATCCTTGTTTGGAGCGTATCCGGACTGTATCTGAAGTTGAGGTCTGAATGAGTGACAGAATGACTTCTGTGTCTGGAGTGTATCCGGACTGTATCTGAAGTTGAGATCTGAATGAGTATTAGAATGGCACCCTTGTCTGGAGCGTATATGTACTGTATCTGAAATCTTTGAACATTGTCAATGGTAGCTGTTAATCTTATCCTGAAAAGGGTAAAATGTTAGCTGAAACACAAAGTTATGATGCATGAAATGTATGATGCAATATATGCGCTTTATCAAATGTTTATGATATGTGGATGTAATGTATGCGCATGTAAGCTGATTTTCTATATTGCTGAGGAAAATAAATCCTTGATTGTTGTCGGGGAAAATAAATCCTTGACTACTGAGGATAAGAAATCCTTGGCGACTGTTGGGGATTAAAAATCCTTGACAACTTCTATGGGGATATAAGGATCCTTCATGTCTTGAAGTTGGAGTATTGATAAAAATTCTGTTGTGAGAGTAATGCCAAATATTGCTCGAGTAATATGCTTGGGGAATCCAGAGAGCTTTGATGACTTCTACTGGGGGTTACACAATGGGAATCCTTGTTCTGCTGAGGAATAGGAGAAACTCTGATGACTTCTGCGGGGAATCAAGAATGAGAATCTTTATTCTGTTGGGGAGCAATAAAAACTCTGTGGGGCAGAAGGCTTACTGCTGGGGAGTAGGTTCAGGAGTTTGGGTTGTCTGCCATTCTACTGGTGAATTATCCTAGGTTGGGGAGAGACAAAAATTAACTGTTATCTGGTTGATTTTCAGACTTCAAGATAACTTGCTGGGGAATTTGAAGAAACTGAATGGTTTCCGCTCGGGACTGGTAATTAGAAGTTTTGGCTCCGCTGGGGATTGGGAGTTTGAAGTTTTAACTCTGATGGGGATTAAGGGTTTGAAATTTTAGCTCTGCTGGGGATCTAGATGATGTACTGTAGGGATTGCCCCTGGAATAGCCTAAAGAAGTTTTCCTATTCTTTCAACCTGTCAGTAATTGTTCTTTTCCACTTTGTTTATTTGTAAACAGTAATTATGTTCAAATGCAATATGTTCATTGATGAATCATTGGACATTTTTGCACATAAAAACACAAGTGTAAAGAAAAGGCAAATATTTTTTGTACTTTGAAAGAGATATCTTTGTATTTACTTTGAATAAGTATTTTGTACAAAGGAGACAGACATCCTAGTAAGAGGATGGTGTCATAAAAGTAAGGAAAATTTATACAAAGAAAGATAGCTATATGTGTAATAATCCCATGGGGTTCCCATTCTGCTATAGCCTTCGTATCTCTGAATATCTTTTCCATCTGTTGCTTCGTCCGAAGATGATTGAATTGATCAGAAGCTCAGAGTTTGTCAGTGAAGAGATTGTCTTTAAAGTGATCCGACGATACATAGTCATACACTTTAATTCCCTAACTTTTGCCTGAACCGCCCTTTCGGGTTTTCGATTCACCGGGAAACCCTTTTTTGCCCAAGTCGCCCTTTAGGGTTTTCAACTTGCCGGGTGTACAGATTTTTTTTATTTTATCCCTAATTTTTGCCCGAACCTTTTTGGTTCTCCGGGATGCCCTTGTTTTTCCTAGGCGTGTCAACCTAGCGGGTCTCTTATGCGTAGTATCTTTTGACTATGTCTGCATTCGCAGGGTGCGGCAGGTCGTCACCGTCCATGGTGGTTAAGATCATTGCCCCACCAGAAAAGATGTTCTTGATTACAAATGGTCCTTCGTAGGTAGGAGTCCATTTGCCCCTGGGATCACTTTGTGGCAAGATAATACGCTTGATCACTAGATCCCCAACTTGATATACCTGGCGTCTAACTTTCTTGTTGAAAGCCTTGATCATCCATTTTTGATACGTCTGACCATGGTAAACAGCAGTAAGTCTCTTTTCGTCAATTAAGTTCAGTTGATCAAGTCGGGTTTGAATCCAATCGTCTTCACTCAAACCAGCATCTTTCATGATTCTCAAGGAGAGAATCTGAACCTCGATAGGTAAAACAGCCTTCATGCCATATACCAAGGAATAGGGTGTTGCCCCAGTTGATGTGCGAGCCGTGATACGGTACCCGTGGAGAGAAAACGGTAACATTTAATGTCAGTCCTTGTAGGTGACTGACATCTTTTGTATGATCTTCTTGATATTTTTGTTAGCAGCTTCGACTGAACCATTCATCTTTGGCCGATAGGGGGATGAATTATAATGTTGAATCCTGAACTGCTCGCACAAAGCGGCGATCATAGTATTGTTAAGGTTTGTACCGTTATCAGTGATAATCCTTTCGAGGATACCGTACCGGAAAATAAGATTCTGCTTTATGAAGCAGGCAACCATATTCTTAGTAACAGATACGAAGGAAGCTGCTTCGACCCACTTGGTGAAGTAGTCAATGGCCACCAGAATGAAGCGGTGTCCATTGGATGTTGTGGGCTTGATCTCTCCAATCATGTTGATTCCCCACATAGCGAATGGCCAAGGAGCTGTTAAGACATTTAGAGGAACCGGAGGCACATGCATCTTATCTGCATAGATTTGACATTTATGACAAGTCCGAGAGTGTTGATAGCAGTTAGCTTCCATGGTAGACCAGTAATAGCCTGCCCGCAGAATTTTCTTTGCCATCGTATGCCCGCTAGAGTGAGTGCCAAAGGTACCCTCATGCAATTCAGCCATGATCTTTTCATCTTCAATCTTGTCCACACAACGGAGCAGAATAGAATCATGATTGCGCTTGTACAGGATGCCATTACTCAAGAAGAACTTAGCTGAGAATCTCCTTAAGAACTTTTTGTGATTGACTGAAGCTCCTGCTGGATACTCTTGAGCCTCCAGATACCTTTTGATTTCATGAAACCAAGGCTGGTCCACTACTTCTTCGGTATTAATCTCGTGACAGTGTGCAGGTTCGTCCATCCGTTCAATGGTAATCTGGGGAGCCTCATTATCCCAATTAAGTTTAAACATGGATGACATTGTAGCTAGAGCATCTGCTAGGTGATTTTCTTCTCGCGGGAAGTTCTCGAAGGTAATCTGCTCGAAATGTGGTAACAATGTCAAAACATGTTCTTTGTAAGGGATGAGGTTTGGATGCTTAGTGTCCCACTCTCCTTTGATATGACTGATGACCAAAGCTGAGTCCCCAAATACAATCAAAGATTTGATTCCCAAGTCTATGGCAGCCTTGAGCCCAAAGATGCATGCTTCGTACTCTGCCATGTTGCTCGTACAGTTGAAGCAAAGTCTGGCAGTGAAAGGAGTACGGCATCCTTCCGGAGATATAAGCACAACATTGATACCGTTACCAAGTGCATTGGATTCCCCATCAAAATACAGGGTCCATCGGGATCCTTGTTCAGGTCCGTCATATGGTCTGATTTCTTCAATGTTGTGCAATGTCATGATGTCTTCGTCAGGGAAGTCGAACTTCATAGATTGGTAATCTTCTACAGCTTGATGGGCCATATGATCAGCTAGCACACTCCCCTTTATAGATTTTTGGGTCGTGTATTGTGTGTCGTATTCCGTTAGGATCATCTTCCATCTAGCTATTCTTCCAAATAGAGCAGGCTTCTCAAAGATGTATTTGATCGGATCCATCTTAGATATCAGCAAAGTGGTATGAGTCAACATATACTGCCTTAGTCGGCGAGCAGCCCATACCAAAGCGTATCAAGTTTTCTCGAGCAGTGAATATCTGGTTTCACAGTCGATAAACTTTTTGCTAAGGTAATAAATGGCATGCTTTTTTCGGCTAGACTCGTCATGCTGCCCCAGTACGCACCCCATTGAATTCTCCAAGACGGTCAGATACATGATTAACGGTCTTCCCTCGACGGGTGGCATCAAGATAGGAGGCTCTAGCAAATACTCCTTGATTTTATCGAAAGCAATCTGACATTCATCGTTCCATCTGACTACCTGATCTTTCTTCAACAGCTTGAAGATTGGTTCACAAGTAGACGTTAGGTGAGAAATGAACCTAGCAATGTAATTTAGGCGTCCCAAAAAACCTCTGACTTCCTTCTCAGTGCGAGGAGCAGGCATTTCTTGTATAGCTTTGACTTTGGCAGGATCAACCTCGATGCCTTTGTTGCTGACAATGAAACCTAAGAGCTTACCGGACTGGACTCCGAATGTGCACTTGTTTGGGTTCAATCTTAGCTTGTACTCCTTCAACCTGACAAACAGCTTTTGCAGGTGATCAAGGTGTTCTTCTTCAGTTTGTGATCGGGCTATCATGTCATCTACGTAGACTTCTATCTCATGATGTATCATATCGTGAAACAAAGCTACCATGGCGCGCTGATAGGTTGCCCCAGCATTCTTCAGTCTGAATGGCATCACTTTGTAGCAGAACGTACCCCACTGCGTGACAAACGTAGTTTTCTCCATGTCCTCAGGTGCCATTTTGATCTGGTTATAGCCTGAGAATCTGTCCATGAAAGAAAATACTTTGTGCTGGGTTATATTGTCGACCAGGATGTCGATGTGCAGAAGTGGAAAATCATCTTTAGGGCTGGCTCTGTTTAAATCTCTATAATTCACGCACATTCTCACTTTGCCGTCTTTTTTAGGCACGGGAACAATGTTAGCAACCCATTGAGGATGGGAAGTAACATCCAGAAATCCAGCGTTGAACTGTTTCATAACTTCTGCTTTGATCTTCTTTGACATGTCAGGTCTCATGCGGCGGACCTTTTGTTTCACTGGTGGACAGTCTTCTCTTGTGGGTAGACAGTGTACCACAATGTCTGTATCGAGTCTCGTATGTCTTCGTATGACACGACAAAGATCTCCACATAATCATGCAATAGCTGAATTAGGCGCTCCTTCACACTCGGCTCTAGATTGGCACCTATCTTGATTTCCTTTTTATCATCCTCAGTACCCAAGTTGATTGTATCCAACTGCTCCTCATGAGGCTGAATTGCTCTTTCCTCTTGTTGTAGTAGTCTGGCCAATTCCCCTGGCACCTCACAATATTCCTCACCTTCGTATTCGGCTTGGTAGATCAGATCTTCAGAGTCATTGAAGGCTATAGTAGTATCGTTACCCACGGGTTCCGGAATGGAAGGGTACCTGCATTTGTGAGTGTGGGTGTGTGTAAGGGTATAGCCATCTTAAAACAATAAAATGTAAAAAAGAAAGACAATGAGCACAAAAAGGTTTATATATGAAAAAGAGTCCATGATTCATTGAAATGACATATGAAAATGAAATAAGAACCCTTACAAATGGACCGTTGTGCCTCGGGTAAGACACAAGGTTGAAAAAGTACGAATTGTTTGTTAATTATTACAAGTCCAACAGAAATATAAAAGATAAATTATTGCGGTATGAAAGTAATCGAAATGAAGTCTTTGGCTTCCCAGTTGCATAGTCCTCCGCCAACAGTAGGAAAAATCCAGTCTTCCAAGCTGCCATCTTCTTCATTGTCCTCTAGTGCATTAACCCCTTGGTGGCTGATCTTCACAGGTGGCCCTCCGGCACGGGAGCGGCGCACAGCCTTCTGAGCAGTCGAAGTAAACCCCAAGCCGAATTTGTCTGATTTGTAAGGAATGTCTGGAAGATGACCCCAGATTGTGCACCCCCCCCTTCTTCCACTACTTCCCTTGCATCCTTGAGAGATGACATCCATGGTGGAGGTCTTGTGATCTTTGGAATCGAAGACACCGCCTTGGTTACCGCTATTTCTTCAGAGACTTCTTCAAAATGTTGGAAAGGGGTCTCTATGAATTCGCCATCTAACTCCATATAACGGAAGGAATTCAGATGACTAATCATATATTCTTCTTCCCTATGGACAACTATGATCTTCCCTTGGACGGGGTACTTAAGCATCTGATGCAAGGTGGAGGTGACAGCTCCGGCATTATGGATCCAGGGGCGTCCCAACAGACAGGAGTAAGAAGGACAAATGTCCAACACATAGAATGTTGAGTTGAAAACCTGGGTTCCCACCTTGATTGGGATGTCCATCTCCCCATGGACCATCCTCTTAGATCTGTCAAAAGCTCTCACCACAATATTGCTGGGTTTTAAAGTCAGCCCCTCACAGTCCAATCTATCCAGGGCTTTCTTTGGCAAGACGTTCAGGAATGACCCAGTATCGACCAAGACATGAGCTAGGGTTGTTCCCTTGCACTCCACTGAGACATTTAGTGCATCGTTATGTTTTCTTCCTCAGGGCGTCAAGTCAGCATCAGAGAAACCCAGGCCATTGTTAGCTGTCAAACTGGCCACACACTCTTGGAATTGATCAGTCGACGTCTCTTGCGGCACATGAGCTATCTTCAGAAATTTTATCAGTGCTTTGGCGTGCGCTTCAGAGCAAAGCAGCAGGGCTAACATAGATATTTTGGAGGGGGTCTGCCCCAGCTGTTCTACCACATCATAATCACTTTTCTTAATGATCCTCAGGATTTCTTCCATCTCCTTCTTGGATGTTTCAGGAATAACTAGTGATTGAGCCTTCGTCAGGACAGGCTCCTCTTGAACATTCTTTCCTTTATTCTCAGCAATGGAAATAGGGATAGGAATTGTATTGTCTTTGTCAGCGGGTACACTTGTAGGTACAATTACTGGTGCAAAGGTTATCTTCGAAATGGCCACGGGTCCAAAGACTGTTGTTGGAGCAGCAATCTCTGGAGAAAATATTCTTCCACTACGGGTAACCTTGCTTGTTCCGGAAATGTTACCGATGTCAGAATTATCCTCTTTGGAGCTTTCTCCTTCGGCAGTCTGTTCAATCTGTTTAATACCATGATAGTAGATTTCTCCACCATAGTTCCATGGTATTGATTTATCTGATTTGTATGGGGCAGGCCCGGGCATTGTTATCTTCAATGGAGTAGTCACTGGAGCGGATGTAATCCTAACGGGTTTTTTAGGAACCCTGGAAGGATTGGCGTATATGGTTATTATTGAAACTTCTGGAACTGGAATGGGTGAAACAGGAGCTTTCTCGAATAAAATTTCTTGGTTATCAATCAATTGTTGGATTCCTTTCTTCAACAGAGGACAATCAAATGGGGAGGATAGGCAAGCATGGTAGTCTTTGTCACAACCTGGGAAGATGCCAGCCTTCAACAAATTCAACTTGATAATCGATAGCGGAGTTAACAGTTTATCCACAGTAGCAATAAACAGATCTTCTTCAATAGCGTTAGCATTATGACCATGCCTCGGCATTGGGGCGGAAATAACATTCGGCTTCTCAGGTGCTTCAAATTCAACTTCCTTTGCGTCTATGAGATCTTGAATCTTATCCTTCAGAGCCCAACAGTTGTCGGTGTCGTGCCCTGGACTTTCAGAATGGTACACGCACCTGGCATTCAGATGGTAGTGTGGAGAAGTAGTATTAGGATTTTTTGGGGCCTCTTTCAAAGTTGCCATATTCAACTTCAAGAGATGTGGTAGCACTTGGGCTGGAGTCATGTTTATCTTGGTGAATTTTCGTACAGGACTTTCCACCCTTTGCTGATTATTTCTCGGCTGATTATTTCTTGGCTGGTCTGATGCCGGCTTTTGAATTATAACGGCCCCTATAGTTTGCCATCGTTCAATTCTTCCCTGATTCCTCTGGGCATAGACAGCAGATACTTCCTTTCTTCCTGTGAAGGGCTTTTTTGCAGCAGTTGAGGCAGACACGTCCTTCTGAATTTTCCCATTTCTTATACGAGCCTCCACTCTTTCGCCAGTCAGAATCAATTCTGTAAACTCTATAGAGGAGCTTCCAATCAGATGATTAAAGAAAGGGCCTGAAAAAGTTCCCAAGAACATGTCCACTAGCTCTCTTTCAGATAAAGGTGGTTGCACCCTTCCGGCTAGATCCCTCCACTTTTGGGCGTAGTCTTTAAAACCCTCATTGGAAGCCATGGCCATACTCTGTAGCTGAGTACGGGTTGGCGCCAAGTCGGCATTGTATTGATACTGTTTATAGAAGGCAGCTGCCAAGTCTTCCCAATTGTGAACATTTGCCCTCTCCAACTGGTAGAACCAATCAAGCTGCATTCCTGATAAACTGTCTTGGAAAAAATGGACCCACAGGTCTTTGTCAGCAGAATGTGGTTGATTTTTTCTGACATAAGATCGTAGGTGCATCTTGGGACAAGACACCCCATCATACTTAGAAAACAGTGGCACTTTAAACTTTGGAGGGATTACTATTCTAGACACCAGCCCTAACTCCTCCAAATCCAGCCCTGATACTCTCTATACTTCCATAGCAGCTAGACGTTCTTCCAAGTGTTTGTATTTGTCATCGGCCGGAGGGTATTGCGATTCAAAGTAGTCCTCTTCTTCCTCTTCTTCTGCTTCAGAATCTGAGGGCACTGTCGTTCCTTTTCCTTTTCCTTCCCCTTCCTCAGATGTTGATGGGAATTCCAAGGTCCTTCTGGCTTGTCCCTGAAATCTTCTATCCATGATGACCACACCATTTGGCTTCTTCTTCTTTTTCTCTTTCTCTTTCTCTAGCAAAGTCTTCAGTTCTTCCTGCCCCTTGGCTAAGGTCATGAGCAACTGTTGGAATTGTGAATTCTGAGCTTGCAAATCTTTGACCGTTTGTTCAATATCCATCTTGCTGAAATAAACAGCAGAGAGATGAGGAAACTTGGTGTGAAGACTTGTTTATGCATATGATCAATGATATGTATTCATGCAATGCTTTCAAGGATTCAGAAATTCAAATTTGTTTTAAATAAAAAAGAAACACACGTCATATTAATAAGGTAGAATTGTTAGTACATCAATGCCCCTTGGACAAAATAATACAAAATTCTAAGGTAAAAAGACGTTGCGCATCCTTTTTGGTGAAATGTAGGTGTTGAGAGTTTGCTCTTCATGAAGTAGCCGAGTGAGTTCCAAAACCTTCTTCTCGCTTGCGTAGAATTGGGCTTCGAAAGTATTGCGCTCTCCCTTGAGTTGTATCCAACTCCTTTGTAGGTCTTCGAGTGATGTTGGCATATCAGGATGTAGGATGGTGTATGGAACCTCTCCTTCCTTAACAGGCTCTATAATCACTGGGAGAATGGAGGGATAAGGCATCATAAGACTTTGGGCGCGGGTTCGTACCCACTTGAGGTAAGGCTCAAGAGGGATGGAATTCTTGTGTCCCAGAGTCTTGCTATCCACCTTGTTGGGCATCCTCTAAGCTCGGATGAATCTCTGACGGAGTCCTTGGTCGTCATTGTCAAAGTCGAAAACCAATCCTTGAATCAGCATGTCATGTGGGCCATCCCTTCGGGCATAACCAAATTGTCTCAGAGCCAAGCAAGGGTTGTAGGTGATGCCTCCCTTAATTCCAAGTAGAGGGACATTAGGGAATTTCTCACAACGGTCAACAATGGTAACATTCTCTTTGGATCGAGAACACCAATGAATATCTGAATGGTTAAGTGTCATTAACCTTTGTGACCACCTCAAGCCTTGCTCATTCTTCAAGACTGATTGAGGAAGATGAGAAATAAACCATCTTTCTAGGAGAGGAGTGCAACACATGAGAACACCTCTTTTCCTCATTGTACGAGAGTGAAAAGAGTGGAGGATATCCCCAAGCAATGTAGGCACAAAACAAGAACAAAGATGAATTTCCAAAATCCTTGAAATGGTTAGTGGATGCATATGATGCTCATGATGTCCCTGGTGTTATGCACAAGTATATATGTACAAGCAAATCACACAAGTTCCTAGTTTAGGCTTGCATGGGGTTTCATAGGTAAGTACCCTCTTAAAGTTTAGTTGGCTCAACCTGTCCTAGAAATAGTAATCGGGTTCTAAGGAGCTCAATATCACTGGATTGTTTCCTTGTTCATTGTTTCAATTCAATCCTCTTTATTGGAGACCGAAATATTCCAAGGAACCAACCCTCAATGAGTGTAGTATCGAGTATCTACCAACTTCGGACTGCACCAAAGTCGGTCATCTCACTACATCCTAAAAGGCCAAGTTGGTCAAGTAAAGGTTCTAGAAGTCCATTAGTGCTTCATGACATCACTAAGCGGCCCCGTATTCTCTTTGATTGACTCAAAGGCTACCGGTACCCACAAATACGTCGCACTAACATAGCTATTGCTTAGACCATGTCGGTATACCCCGCACAGTTTCCATAACGTATTGCTATTTACCTATAATGTTTCCTAAATCCGGGTGGAGGATTCAAACCCAAACAATAGAACCAAAGTGTAAAGTAAACAAGTCAAGCAATTGTAAGCAAATAAAGGTGATCTAAACCCTAAGGTAACCCCACTTTTAGAATTCTCCCCAACAGAGTCGCCTGTTCTGTGTGGGAGAACTGACTTGAGGTTTTGCGTTTGTGTTCGCAAATGTCGCGGTTAGTAAGAGTCACCACCGACTTTTCTTTTATCCAAAAGGAAAGGTAAAAAAGCACAGGAAAGACCTTTGAGATGTTTTCTTGAGTTCGGGGGGTAGATTATGAAAAGGGAAGGTGCTAGCACCCTTTTCATCCATGGTTTTACATGGGCTCTTAGTTACTTGTTTAGATCACTTGCTTTGCTTTTGAAATTATTTGAAATGGTGCTTTGTGTGGTTTTGAAAGTATTTTGAAAAGAGGCCTTTGTTTAGGCAATCTTTGTAATGATTCTCGTTCATAAGAATGTATACAAAGATGTTTGTCTTTAGAAAAATGTTTCAATGTTTTGAAAGTTGTTTGGAAATGTTTTGAAATGTGTATGTGTTTGTTTTTGAAAATAGCAAGGATTATTTTGAAGTTGATCAAGTAACTAGAAGCATTCTACCTACTCAAAAGTCTTTCTTGTACATTTTTATTTCTTTGACATTGTTGATTTACCATTGATTTGGTAAACAACCCTATCTTTGGATGTTAACGGGACGGGCGCGGGTCATCGTGTGACCATGATAGCAATATTGCCAAGTATCTTAGCAAGTTTTGAGGGACCAAGATCATTTGTTTAGGCAACCTTTTGATAGCGTCATCGAGGGACTATGATCTTATTTTGTTTTATTTTGCCAAGATACTTCGCATGCGTAACATGGCCATTTTTATTTAGGCAACCAAGCGGGTGAAACCCTAGGGGTGCTTGTGTGCAATGTGTATCATTTTACATGCATTTGTCTTGTATTAGGTCTTTTCTAATTGTTTGTTTTTGATCTTATCATGCAAAAACCCTAATTTACTATACAAGTATATAAAGCGATAAATTGCGTAAATGTAAACTAAGCTATTACAACAACTATTATGGGAGGGGGGATACAAGTTTTTAAATGGGGATATTGCACAAATATAAACCCTAAAATACTATTACAATTCAATTGAATTATGTGCAAATTAAATAAATATACAAATATTTAAATATGCAATAAAAATGTATTTATGCAAAAATGTTTTATGTTTGATTTTTTGTATGAGAAAATAAATTATATAAACCCTAGAAATAAGAGAAAAAAATATTAGTATTTTTGGAAAGGGGTGAAACCATAATTTTAGATTAAAAGAAATATATGTTCTATATTATTATTTTGTCCATTTTTTGTACAAGAAAATAATAAATAATATTATGTATAAATATTAAAAATTAAAATATGTATGAAAATAAATATTTTATGTGTAAAATAATAAAATAAAAATGTATAGTATTTATTAAATGTATTTATAATTTATTTAAGAAAATAAGTTCTATATCCTAATAAACTATTTTTTTATGCAAAAATTAATAGAAAAATAAAATAAAAGTGCAAAAAATAAAGAAAATATTTTTCATGATTTTTAATGTTCAGGAAAAAGATTAAAAGTAAAAAACATGAAAAATATGAGAAAATATGTAAAAATATAAAATAAGAAGCAGGGGGTGCAAATAGTGGTCAGGGGGTGCAAATAACAAAAACAAACAGGCCCAATGCGCCAAGGCTCGGATCATCAGCTTCGTCCCTGTCCTTGGCTTCTTCCCTGCGCGCGTGTTTCTGCCTTCAAACTGTAACTTGCTATTGCTTACATAAAATCAAAAACTCATAACATAAAACATGTAGCTTGTAATCTCACGATTCCAATGATATAAAATTTGTGACCTAACTCTCAAAGATCAGAGAGAATTTCATAACCCCTAATTTCTGACCTAATTTTTTCAGCATGTTCAACATTCAAATTCTCTTAGCTCAGTTAATATAAATGGAAAGTATGCATATGTACAGTTTCACCATGCTAGAGACTACATTTTTGCTTCACAAATTGTGGCTTGAGGATGCCTAAATAGAGAGATAGAGATTTGAAAAATACCTCCTTCAGTTGGATTTGGATATGGCAATGTGGGGACTTCGGGTGAGGCCTGAGGATCGTGTGAGCTTCCTTGAAGTTCCTTCAACCTATTCCAATGCTTATGGTGCTTTGTGGATGGCCAGAACTTCCTGTAGAAGTCAAGCTGCACCCTCCAAACTTGAAAATGGTGATGGCTGAAACAGGGGTTACAACAATAATGTAAAGGCTTGGATAGCTTTGATATGATGTGGATGAAGTGTTTCAAGTGTCAAGAGGCAAAACGCACGAGCAAATATTGAGTTTGCTATGATTTTGCAGAACTGTCTATTTTAGGCAAAAAAAAATGAAGTTTTTGTGTTTTTGAGAGTTTCAGAGGTTATGCCTTCGTGTCTTGGCTTGTGATATGTTTGTCAATATGTATAGAATGATACCAAGTTCAACCTTTCTCAGCTTGTACAAGTTCTGTCTTCTTTTGCAACTTTCCTTGTACTTGAAGAAAAGTTGAAGTGACTATGCAAACATGCTTGTACTGCTTAATTGTGAGTTGCAAAGGGTTGGTAAACATTGCTTGTGACCTGTAGAGATTGCCTGCGCCAAAGGGACAACTCCAAGGCTCAAGAATCATAAAGTTGCAAAAGCTTGCTTTATGAAAATGGCAATGTGAACTTTTGGCCATTTATGGAATTATTTCTTGTACAATGCTCCAAAAGCCAAAATAAAGCCTTTAACCACTGAGTTAGCATTTAATTATGGAGTGTAGAATGAGTTTAGGACCTGTAATGCAAGGTACAAGCATCCAAGATCAGATTTGCAACTTGATGCATTGTAAATATGGCTTGAACAAAAGTGACAAAATACCAATTTCTCTTCTTCGATTCTCCCTAACCACAAATGATCTTGGAGAGTTCTATGACATTTTATAAAGCTTGAAATGTGCTCTATAATCCATCTTTGAAATGCATTTTGAGATACCTCTTGGAAATAGTTGAAAAATGTCCATGAAGTTGGGTCAAAAACCTGCCTAAATTAGGGCAAACTTTCACTAAGTTATTTAGTTCATGGACCCCTATTCACAAATTTATAACTTGAGATTCAAGCATCTTTTGGGAAAACTTTTTGAATCAAAGTTGTAGATTTCATGGAGGACTACAACTTTCATGTTGGAAGTTTTCTTTGAATCAAATTGCATCATGATGAAAAAGTGGTGGAAATTTGGGAAAAAATAAGAAAATTTCCATACATAGAAAAATTCTAAGTTATGAAAATTTTCAAATTCAAAACCCTAATTTGAAATTTTGAGTTTCTTGGTGAATAAGTTTCATGTTTTAACATATCTTGATGAATTATGACCCTTGGCACTTTACTTTGACCAAAAATTCAAAGTTTGACTTTTCAGTGTATAGTTGACTTTTGATTAGTTGACTGCAAAATTCATCTGTCAATCCTATGCATTTAAGATCTTTTGAACTATGTAATTAGGTAAAGATGATGTCATTTAGTCCTTTAAATCATGTTTGAACCCAATTGGTCATTGGCTTGGTTAAAAATCAGAAATTGCCTTTTCTCAGTCAAAACCCTAATTTTGACCATTTTGCCCTTTTGATGATTTGATCAAATTTCTTGAGGAGTTGTGATCCAAAATTGATCAAATGGAACATATGAGTCTAAAATGTTGTTGTGGATCAAAAATTATGAAGTTTGACTGTAAATTGGCCATGGTTGACTTTTTCCCCAATACAGCTGATTTTTAGGTCAATTGTCCAATTGACTGATCAAAAATGTGATGTTTTGAGCTGACCAAACCCTAATCCTGTCTTGAGTCCAAGAAGTCTTGTGAGAAAAGTCTTGATAAATGAGAGGGCAAATTTTGGGGTACAACACAAGGCCCACTGCATTGAGTCCCAGGCGTGTGTGTTTGTGACAAAAAGGAGCTGAAATGAAAAAAAAATCACCAAAAGGTAGCGCTAAGTGTTGAACCCTGGACCTTATGCATACACGCGCGCTACCTTTGCCACTGGGGTTGCTTTACATCCGTTAACATTGGCACAAAAATAAATACATAACACAAACTTTGCCCAGACTGTACTTCATCTTCAATCTCCATCCAAATGATTTGTAACTTGATCATTCCTCAACCATTTTAAAAAATGTAAACATGAAAGTTGTGCATTTTTCCACCACGAAACCAACCATGTAACTAATTTAAGCTAACATTCAAAGATAAGTATGAATTTATTAAAGTACCAAATTCTGACCTAAACGTTTCAGCAAGTTCAAACTCAAAATTCTCCATGCTCAAGCAACATAAATGAAATCTATGGACATGTATAGTTTCAGGGAAATGATATCTACATTCTGTCTTCACAAATGCAAGCCTAACAATGCCTAAATAATGATATAGAAGTTCAAGAAAAATACCTCAAAAACTGAAATTGTGAAATGAATTTCAGCTTGTTTCAAGTGATGGTGATGGTCAGGTTAGCTTCCTTTGACCTCTAGGAAGCTAATGCAATGGCTAGCTTGAACTGAAGGTGGATGGAATGGTTTGGAGAAGTCCAACTGTGATGCTCTATTTTTGAACTTGGAAGTGGGTGAAGATGGTGTTACATTCGTGTAACAGGGATAGGGATGGCTTGTGTGTGATGTTTGGAAGCTTTTGGAAGCAAAATGCCAAGAAACGCACGAGTGAAATAGAAGTTTGAAGTTCTTGGTCGGAATATGCAACAATGGTGGTTTTAGATGCAGTTTTGAGTTTGGGTGAGTTAGAGAGATTGTGTCTTCGTGTATTTTCTTGTAATTAATTTGTATAACTATATGGAAAATATTTTGAGGCTTGAGAGGGTCAGAATCACACAAGTACAAGTTATGGGATTTTGCTTTTTTTTGAAGCAAGCTTGAAACATCTTGTTTCAATGTGAAGTACAAAGCTTGTAGGATGGTTGTAACTTTTAAACATGCTTATTCTGATTGTGTAAGGAATGCTTGTGCAGAAAGGACAAGTTCAATGCTTAAGACAAAACTTATTTTGTGGTTAAAGCAACTTTACTAGAATGGAATGGTTACTTTCTTCCTAAAATGGAATTAAGCATGGGCAATGCATTGAATGCTTGAATTGAAGCTTCTAACAGCTATGAAAACATTTAATTATAGAGTTCCAAACAAGTTTGAGGCCTGCAAAGCAAAGATTATGCAGCCTAGGCTTGGATTTGAATTCTTGTTCATCATGGAAATGACCTATAATTCAAGAATGAAATGCCAACTTCATGCGTTCGATTCTCCTTGCTCAAACATGATCTCAATGAGTTCTTGGACATTTTGGAAAGCTTGTAACACCCTCTACAACCTATATGTTGGTCACTTTTGAAAATTCCCCATGGAACTATGTGAAAAAATGTCATGAAGTTAGGTTAAAATCCTGCCTAAACTAGGGCAAAATTTCACTAAGTTTCCAAGTTTCATGAACATGTATTCACAAAATCATAACTTGAATCCATACATTTCTAGGAGGAGTTGTATTCAGAAATGTTTTATATATCATTGATATCTAAAACTTTCATGTTGAAAGTTTCCTTTGAATCATCTTGCATCATGGTGAAAAATTGGCTCAAAGTTGTGAAAAAATATGAAGTTTCGAACACTTAGAAAATTTTCTAAGTTTAGAAATTTTGACTTTTCAAAATGAAATATTGACTTTTTGATTTATTGATGAATAAGTTTCATATTTTGACATGTTTTGATGAATTTTAATCTTTGACACTTGACTTTGACTAAAAGTCAAAGTTTGACTTTTCAGTGTACAGTTGATTTTTGATCAGTTGACTGAAAATTCATTTGTCAACCAATTGACCTTGAGCAAAGTTTTGAGTCATTCCATTAGGTAAAAATGATGAAATTGAATCTTTGAGATCATGTTTCCAACCAATCAACTTTTTGCTAGGTCAAAAATCAGAAATGGCCCTTCCTCAATCAAAACCCTAATTTTGACCATTTTAACCTTTTGATGATCTGATCAAATTTCTTAAGAAATTATGGTCCAAACTTGATCAAATGACATATATGAGTCCATAATGTTGATATGGATAAAAAATTATGAAGTTTGACTGTAAATTGACCACTGTTGACTTTTTCCCCAATACAGTTGATTTTTAGGTCAACTGATCAATTGAGTGAGCAAAAATCTGACCCAGGACTTGAAACTTGACATGAGCAAACTTGAGAGTCCAAAATGATCCATAAAAGTCATATGAGGCATTAAAAGTCCAACTATCCTTGTGCAATCTCAAACCCTAATTTTTAATCATTAGTGCTTAGGGAGGTGTCTTGAGCTGATCATACCTAGTACAACACTATACAAACGACCCACACCCGTCCCTTCACATCCAATGACGGGGCTTCTTATCAATCAATGGTAAGATAGCAACATCTAAAGGAGGAGGAAAAGAACAAATACCTTTTGAGTAGGTAGGACGCTCATAGTTGCTTGCTTATAAATAAAAAACCATTTTCACACCAACACTTTCAACTAAACATTTTCAAAAGTCAAAAACACTTTGTAGGCATTCTTATAGAGACGAGAATTATTACAAAGGAACTTTTCAAAATCACTTTCAAAAACATCTTCCACAAACAAACATCACTTTGAACTATTTTCAAAACCAACACTTTGTACGCATTCTTATAGAGACGAGAATCATTACAAAGACGTTTTCAAAATATTTTCAAAGCCACACCACAAAGCACATTTTCAAACAAAGCAAGTGATCTAGCAAGCAACTAAGAGCCAGTAGTTAACTACGGATGAAAAGGGTGCTAATACCTTCCCTTTTCATAACCTACCCCCCGAACTCAAAAAAATATAACACTAAAGGTCTTTCCTGTTCTTTTCACCCTTTCCTTATTGGATAAAAGAAAAGTAGGTGGCGACTCTTGCTATCCGCGACAATTGCAATCAAACACAAAACACCCAAGTCAGTTCTCCCACCGTACTACACACCCTTTTCAACAACTCAGGGTTTTTCCCTTTACCAAAGAAAATCATTTGTTCCACCTCCTCGGCCTTTGGATGGTCTCTCATGGCATAACCCAACTGACGCAATGCGAGGACATGGCCATTATTGATTACTCCTTTTGTTCCTATGATAGGAACATTAGGAAACTCCCTACAACTCATAATAACTTCAGCATTATCACAAAATTGATTGAACTAAACCATGTCATGAGAAGTGAGAGCCGACAGCCTTTTATACCACCTGAGGGAATCCTTGGTGTCCACAAAAGGCCCCTTCACAGGAAAGTGAGACACACACCATATATATAATAAATGAAGGCAACATGCAATAGCCCCTCATTTTCCATGCATGGAATGGATGGTGTAATAAGTATTTGCTAACAAAGTAGGTACCCAATTTTTGTCTATAAAAATGAAGATAGCAGCTAAATCAACGAGGTTTTCCACACCGGGAAAAAGAATTATGTCGTATATCATAGTGGTCAGTAATCCGTTAAAAGTAGTCCAATTCCCATTATTTGCAAAAGTTATAGCCTTCTTTATTGGAAACTTTAGAGAGAGTCCACACGTATCATTCTTGGATTTCCAACTTTCTTTTATTTCATTTATGCTCAAGTAAGGAGCGTTAGCAATCAACTCAAACCGAACGACCTTCGCCATAATAAAAAAGGACACACAATCTGTAATTTTAACTTTCATGAAGTAGGCATACTCCTCCAAAGTAGGAACGAGTTGATAGTCCTGAAACGTGAAGCACCGTAACTGATCATTGTAAAACTGTAGGAGAGTTTCAATGGTCATTGTATCAATCTTTATATTTAGCATATATATATATAAGATCACCATATGTCTCTTTGAAAACATCTTTTTTCTTGTCAACCACATGCGCACTTAAACTCCTTAACGGTACCAGATCGACCTTGGGAAACTTATAGATGGATATACCTTTGGTATTCCTCTTGCTTAAACCTTATTTGCTAGTCATACTTAATGAAGACAATGAATTTCGGATACTCTAAAAATGACATGCATATGCAGGTTAGTTTTTTCCCTCTTTTTTTAATGCTATGATGCAAACGCAATAATATGGGATCAAGGTTTCATATAGACTAGATATTTGTTGCGCTTGTTTCTAAATATCATATGATCAAAGGTTCGACACCATCTCAAAACACAAAGGAACCAAGTATCATGAAGATCAAAAATTTTACTTGTAAGAATAATCCCCACCCCATCTCACATGTAAATTCTGAGTTTCGTATGTTCAAAAGGTCCACATAGTCGTTAGTACACGTGGAAATATATCATCGTAACAGAGGTACGTATGACGATAACATCCCCAAATGAACCCCGTATGTGCGTAGTACTTCATGATCGCATTAGTAAGGCCTACACCCCACACGCATCATGAACATCTACTCTAGTCCTATGTGTTCCTAAGTGTTTACAACTTTGGCCTATGTATTGGATCTTTTACCTCAATACTAACATCCATCAAGAAAACAACAACACAACACATATCCATTATAATACAACCAATATCCAGATGCAATGCATACATACATATAAACAAATGAAGTAGATAAAGCATAAAGAAATAAACACCCAATGAAATCACACAACCAAGATCTAGGGCTAACTCACTTAGGTTTCCCCAGTGAAGTCGACAACTGAAGAAACTAGAAAAATAATGAAACAATGAAGTTGCTATTGAATATTTATTTATCCCAAGGAAGGGAAAGGAAAACATCGAAGAAAACTTCATAAGGAAGAGATCAAGGTCTCACGACCAAGAGAAGGGGTAAGGGAGTAGATTATGCAAGGGAGAGGTATTAGCACCCCTACGTCTGCTGTAGCCAATGGGATTCACTCTTGTTGTTATAATCAAAGGGTGTGTCAAATCTAAAGCTTAGAAGCTAAGGGAATGCATGAGAATAAATTATTAACAAACAAAAAGAAAGTTTTTTATTATTGCGTTCGCCTCGGTTTCGAAACTCCGTGCCTACGTATCCACGTTGTGCAATAGAGAATTGGAGCACCGTAGTTCTTCTCGAAAAATTTGGTTTGTTTGTGTTTTTATGAACGATGTTAGATTCGCATTCTACTGCAGCTTGACCTTTGGAGACTCATGCATTTGTCGTAGAAAGTAATTAACATGTTCTTACCTAGAAATGTTTTCAAAATAAAAGGCCCGAAGGAAAAAAGTTTTGAATTGGTTGAGTGTTTTTGTTACCTTGAAAAAGGATTTGGTGATTTGAACCATATTAAAGATTATAACTGAAAGGAAGATCAAGGTTAGGATTGCACCTCCTCATACTTCTCCCAATACTTAAGGCTCATGACACATGATTCGCCTCTTTGTTATTAAGTGTTTTTGAGATTTGATAAAGAAAAAGAAGTTTTAGTTTTAAATGCAATGCAAAAGGGGAAACAAAAATCTAAAGGGGAAACTCAAGTCCTAATGTTGTCATGAAATATGGTCCTAGAGTTAGAATATCAAAGGAAAAACTACCTAAGAATTAGCATACACCATGGACCTAAGGGAAAGGATTAAGGGAATTCTACCAAATGTTATCATGCTTGGTTTGAAACCCAAAGTCTATTTAATTCACAACTTGAACAAGATGGAATCAAACTCCTAAGAAAACATGTGAGCACAAGCAAGTATGAAAACAACATATCAAAGTGTAAAGGTAACAACCAAAAGTAACACCTAAAGTGATTAAACAAGACTCAAGACAAAGTCACACTTAAACAAGTGAACAATCAACAAGTTGTAAGAAAACAATGCTAAACCCTAAGCATGCTTCAAGTCATCACCAAACAAGAAAATATGTGTAAAAGTAAACCCTTATACACATATACAAGTCCCTAAGGGTCATACTAAAAAGGTTTCAACTTCACATGTTTTAAAACTCAAACACAAGCAAACAAGTAGTGCACAAGCAAACATGACTTGAGGTGCCCAACAAATATCACAACTTAACACACAAAGGCGAGATAATTTAAGCAAGGTGACGATCTAATCAGCAACTACATCATAAAGTGCCCAAGCAAACATACTTCAAAGATAAGGAAATAATTACAAAGGAATCAATCAAGCATTAGGTCAAAAGACCAAACAATCATTAAAACTAGTCCCTAAGAACTAAACCACAAATGATCAAGTCATTAAGGTCAAGGCATTGCAACATGGTAAGGCATAGCTTAGGTAAGAATTTAATTCAAAACATAGCTCATGGTTACAAAATATTCAAAAAAATATCACATTCAAAACATAGTCAAGAAACTAGGCATGCACCACTCACAATCATCCTAAAAGGCATTGAGACAATACAAGTCAGAAACATACATCAAACATTTATCATCCATCATGGCTCACAAACATCACGCATCATGCACAAGAATAGGTTAAGCAACCAACAATCAAACCCTAATGAATCAACTAAATGAATCATCACCATTATGCTAACCAAAGGATCAAATAAAACAAATAAATGAAGTACTAAGACCAACCAAGTCACAAGCAAAGACACGTTGTTATCATCATACAAAATTGTCCAGCATCAAGAAGCAATCACACAAGACAGTGTTCAAAACTTAAACCACAAGATAGGAAAGCATCACTCCAAACATCATCAACATGTATCATCAATGTAAAGTATTTGAATGATCAAATAAAAAATTTAATTATGGTTCTAACTCATACTAAATTCCTCAAGAACAAGTAAGGATCAAAATCCTAAATGATTGCACAGGTGCACTCCTCTAATCAAACATCAATTCAATCAATCATCTGCACAATTAGGCATGCATCAAGACTTCATAAAACAAAAATGAGGAGGATTAAAAAATAAATTGAAATGGAACCAAAATAACATGAAGTCAACCACAAATTATATGTCCT
Source organism: Vicia faba (assembly GCA_948472305.1). Taxonomy (NCBI): domain Eukaryota; kingdom Viridiplantae; phylum Streptophyta; class Magnoliopsida; order Fabales; family Fabaceae; genus Vicia; species Vicia faba. The sequence continues at coordinate 1,504,744,472 of OX451736.1, forward strand.
AATGTTCCTTAAAGAAGTGATTAAGAATCATCTCAGACAAACATCAAATATCAACAATTATCTCAACACGCAATCATGCATTAAAGGCTCTCAAAAATATATCAAACATACATCAATTGAACACCAAAGGACATCAAATAATCACCCAAACCCTAAGCATACATGTTCCTAAAAGTGTCCAAAAGATTGGCTCGAGAACATGTTCAAAAGGCACCAAGCCTAAATCCTGATTAAGAGGATAACCAAACAAAACACCTTTCATAATTAATTCAAAATAAAATGGAAAAATAAAAATAACAATTAACAAAAATTAATTAAGACCCTAATTGATTAGAAACACATTTTTAAAGATTTTTTTTATATGAAAGAGAGATCAAAAACAAAATTAAAATGAATTGAAATAAAAAATTAAATAAGTAAAGTGATGGGGGGTGCAAAGCATAATTGAGCAAAGCAACTAAAACAATTGAAAAGCGCATTGGGGCCAGGAATAGTGGGGGTATGAACATCACTTGGCACGCAGGCCCAAACCAGCAACAAACATTATCTCATATTTTATTATGTTTTCTGATTAATTATAAAAGCAAAATAAAATAAAATAAAGAAAGGGAAAAATACGTGGATAAGAAATAAAGGCATGTCCAATAAGAGGAAGCCACACACATGGTCAATTTTTCAAACCTGCTCAGAGACGTCAGAGCTAGGGCTTCGGTCGTCTTCTCTGGCCATACCTTCTTCGGAGATTTCAAAACTTCATCAAAAATGGAAAAATAAAACACTACGTCGTGCTTTTTTTCAAGAGGAACAATAATATGCCATCAAAAATCATTTACACACACTTTAAAATAGATAAAAAAGACACGGAAAATCAACATCAAATATGAGATCTACACAAATGTCACATATTTAAGCATAAATGCATGCCTACAGGGGTAGGGCTTCAGATGAAAATTAATGATGGTCTTAGCATGCCATTTCGAGCTAAAATGAGAGAGCTACATGGTTGAGAAGCTTACCTAGTGGAGCGAGGTCCACTGCCTTGTTTCCTTGTGCATAGATGAAGAGAAAACCTCCACAAAACCTTCAAAGATCTTTAAGGAAGATGATGCAAGAAAATAAGAAGCAAGAGATCACTGATTTGGAGAGCTTCGATAGTGAAATTTTTTGAGAGTGAGAGAGCCAAGCTTGTTCAGATCCAGTTTTTGCACATAATGAGGTATCCAAGTGTAACACAGTGGGAGAACTGACTTGGATGTTTTGCGTTTGGTCGCAATTATTGCGATTAGCAAGATTCGCCACCGAATTTTCTTTTATCCAATAAGGAAAGGCTGAAAAGAACAGGAAAGACCTTTCGAGATATTTTCTTCAATTCGGGGGGGTAGATTATAAAAAGGGAAGGTGTTAGCACCCTTTTTATCTGTAGTTATCTACAGGCTCTTTGATTTCTAGATCACTTGCTTTTTGTTTGAAAGTGTGTTTGTGATGTGGGTTTTGAAAGTATTTTGAAAAAGAACGTCTTTGTAATGGTTCTCGTCTCTATAAGAACGCGTACAAAGTGTTTTGTCTTTTGAAAAAATGTTTCAAAGTGAAGTGTTGGTGTATAAGATGTTTTTGTTGTGAGAAAGCGAGCAACTAAGAGTAACCTACCTACTCAAAAGGTATTAAACGTTCTTTTCCTCCTCCTTTAGATGTTGTTATCTTACCATTGTTTTTGGTAAGAAACCCCGTCATTGGATGTAAAGGGACGAATGTGGGACGTTTTTATAGTCATAGAAGGCAACCTATGGGATGTTTTAGCAATGTCGTTTAGGGACTAGATCGTTTGCCGAAGGCAACATTAAGGGTCATCGAGGGACTACGATATTTTATCGAGGGTCTTTTCTAAAATGCCCATATTCGAGGGACATGATTATTTTTCGATAGGCAGTAAAACGGGATTACCCTAAGGGTGCAAGTGTGAACGGTGTGTTTGATTTACATGTTTTTGGTCTTGATTAGGGTTATCTATTTGTTGATTTTATGTCTTGCCATACAAAACCTAATTACTAGCATTTATATTTGAAAGCGATAAATTGTGGAAATGTAAAGTCCTACGCTATTACATCGTTTACGGATGGGGGTACATAATTACAAATGGGGATTTACAAGAATTTAAATCCTAGATACCTATTAAAACCATATTGAATTGTACAATATAAGAAAAAATAAAAAGGAAAGGACTTATTTTGAAAATTGATTTTTCGTCTTAATAAGTTAAAAGGAAAAATAATTATTTAATAAAAGAAAATGTTTATTGATTTCCTTTTATATTTATAAAAATAAAAGAGAAAAAAGGAAAAACAATGAGAAATATGATCAGCATGTTGCTGAAAGCAAAACAAAGGGGATCAGAAGTTCTGATGCCAGGTACGTTGTGGTTCAGAATGAAACGTCAGAGATGATCAGAAGTTCTGGGTTGATGCCATTGGGATCCTGAAAGAAACGTTAGAGGGAAAAAACAGAAGTTCTGGGTTGTGTTTAGACAGTGAGTGAAAATCATAAGTTTTGTGTTATGTTAAACAGTGAGTGAAAATCAGAAGTTTTGTGCGTGTTAAAAAGTGAGTGAAATCAGAAGTTCTGCGCGTATTAAAAAAAGTGAGGAGAGCTTAGAAGCTCTGTGTTGTGCTAAAATGGTGGGAAAGAAAAAACCAAAATTTTTGTGATACACTTCAACTCCTTCCTTACATCAATCAGCTCATCAGTAACTTAATCAGTTCTTAACAACAAAATCAGAAAGATAAAAGCACAACAGTTCATAGAAGTTCTAATCCTAATTCTGAGCCTAGCTTTATTCAAGAAGTTCTGATCCACGGTTTTTTCTACTTATGCAATGATATGGACAACATCAATACTATGATATTTACATATTTAATGATGTTATGAATGAAAATATTCAAAGTTAGAAAGACTTACCTTGAATCTGGAACGTGTGTTTAGGGCTTGAGTTGTTGCCTTCAGATGTTCTGGAGTCAGCAAGAGCAACGAAACAGAAACTGTTATGTTCTTTGATTCAAAGGGAAGAACCGAGGTTTTGGTTTTGTTTAGGAATTCAGGGTTCACGAATGTTTTACTGTTTTCTTTTCTCTCTTTGATAATTCTCTCTTTCCAAAAGCCAGCCCCTTGAAAGTATGATGGAGCAACTTATTTATAGGTGAGTTGTTGTGATTTTGGGGGGGGGGGGGAACAAATGGGATTTAAACCCTTTTGGCATACTTTTTCATTGCTTTTTAATCACAGTTTTTGTATTCTAATTTGGTGCAAATATGGGGTTTGAGAAAGTGTAGGCGTGGACTGGATCAGTAGCTGGTTGCAGGACTGTGCTACAGCAGGCTGCTTTAATGAGGTTTTGGGATTTGGTGATGTTCTAATCGTATAAGACCAGAAACGTAGGCTCCATATTCTGGAGACTCATGTTTTGACCGAAGAACATTGCTTTCATATGTTCTGATTGAAGGGTCATATTCTGAATCGTCTTTGCAAATTCTAATTGCACTTGCGTGGAGGCTGGCCCAGAAGTTCTAAAGTATCATATTCTCCTAACACTTAGAAAATTTTCCAAATATTTAGAAATTTGATTTTTTCAAAGTAATTTATGACTTCTGATTTTGATGAACTAATTTCATGTCTTGATGAAATATAATTGTTGAAACTTGATTTTTGATCCAAAAGTCAAAGTTTGTCTTTTCAGTATGCTTTTGACCATTTTGCCCCTGTGAATTACTTTCTTGGAAAATTGTAATCCAAGACTTGAAACTTGATAGAAGCAAATCTGAGGGTCCAGGATGATCCTTTGAGAAATGAGAGGGGAAATTTTGGGGTGCAATAACTACCCCTGTTTAATCTTCTTAAACCCGAAGAGTTAGATTGGAGAATCTGCCATTCGTGACTTGAAGGTGGAAGATGATTGAACACTAGATTGCCCAGAAATTTGCACTCTGGGGACTCAGAGGTTGAGGTGTAAGGAATGGGCTTAAAGTTGCAATTTGGAGAAATGCTGGAGAGTTGGCGGAGATGGGCTTATAGATGCCATCCAGAGGTGATTGTTGATAGAAATTAGACTAAGTCTAAACTTGACTTCAACTGGGGCAAGAATCAAAATAAACCTTGGAGTGATTTATTTGAACCAGGGAGAGCGTCTATTTGGAAAGCATCAGGATAAACTGTTGAGAGGCTTAAACCAAACCAAAAGAGGTATTGGGTATTCTTTAACTGGAGAGAATCAGAATAGATCTTTGAGCAATTTATCCGAACTAGAGAAAGTGTCTACTGGGGAAGAATCGGGATAAACCATTGAGAGATTTAAACTAAACCAGCAAGGGTCTGGAAAAGAATCAGATTAAATCTTGGAGTAAATCATCTGAACCAGAGAAGATGTCTGCAAGAAAGAATCAGGATAAACTGTTGAGAGATTTAAACTGAACCGGAAGGGGTATGGAAAAGAATCAAAATAAATCTTGGAGCGACTTATCTGAACCCGAGAAGATGTATGCGAGAAAGAATCAGGATAAACTGTTGAGAGATTTAAAATGAACTAGCAAGGGTCTGGAAAAGAATCAGAATAAATCTTGTAGCGACTTATCTGAACCAGAGAAGATGTCTGCGGGAAAGAATCAAAATAAACCGTTGAGAGATTTAAACTGAATTGACAGGAGTCTGGAAAAGAATCATAATAAATCTTGGAGCGATTTATCTGAACTAGAGATGATGTCTGCAGGAAAGAATCAGGATAAACCGTTGAGAGGTTTAAACTGAACCGACAGAGGTCTGAAGGAAGTAATTGTCATGTAGATAGTCACTCCGTCCTATTTTGGGAATTGATCTACAATTGATTTGTTCATAGATATTTGCCTTGTCTTGTTGAAAATTTGGTGATAATTTTCTGTTGATTGATCTTTCCTGAAAATGGTAAAGAGTCAGTTGTATGTGATGCCATGATGCATGAAATGCATAGTGCAATGAGATTGCGATATATGCATTTGTGTCATTGATGTTTATGATGTATGGATACGATGTATGCACATGTAAGTTATTCTGCTACGGTGTTGTTGGATTAGGCAAAATAAATCCCTGATTGCTGCTGGGAATGAGGAGTGTAAGTTTTCATATTTTGTTAAAGTTGAAGTGCTGGTGAATGGGTTCCCATTGTTAGAGAAATAAACTCTGTTGGGGAAGAGAAACACTGTGTATTGCCTGTGGGCTTTAGGAAATCCTGAGAAGTTGGGCAACTTTTGCTGGGGAATCTTTGAGGTGGTAATCAGAAGTTTTGCTCCGTCGGGGACATGAAGGCAAAAGGCACCATTAGACTACATGCTGGGGATATGACAAAGATCCTGTAACAGGATGTTCTCGCGTCTGCTCTGTTGGAGAAAGTAATTGCAGGGGCCTTGTGGAATAGCACATAGATGTTGCCATGTTTCTTAAGGCCATTAGTTATTGTCTTTCTGTTTAGTTTTCCTTTTTTAGGCGTTCATTTGTAAATAGTAATTACATTCAAATGCATATGTTCAAAAATAGATACTGGACGTTTTTTGCAAACAAAATAGGAATAGTAAAAGAGAGACAGATAGTTTTTCACTTTCAAAGGAATATCCTTGTATTAACTTGAATAAGTATCTCTGTACAAAGAGGCGAACATCCTAGTAAGAGGATGTCATCATAAAAATGAAAACTGATACAAAGAAAAGATAGTTATGTGAAATAATCCCATGGGGTTCCCACTCTGCTATAGCCTTCATGTCTCTAAGTGTCTCATCCACTTGCTGCTTTGTCCGAAGCTGATTAGATTGATTAGACCCGTTTGAGTTTGATGATTGATGCTGAAGATTGGTTGTAAGGTGATCCAACGGGACATAGTCATACGCTTTAAATCCCTAACTTTTTCCTGGACCTCCCTTTCGGGTTTTCAGTCCACTGGGATACCCTTTGTTGCCCAATCCGCCCTTTCATGTTTTCAGCTTGCTGGGTTTACAGATTTTTGTATTTATCCCTAATTTTTCCCGAACCCTTTTGGTTCGCCGGGATGCCCTAATTTTTGCCTAGGCCAGTCGACCTAGAGGGTTTTTTTTATGCGTAATATCTTTTAACTATGTCCGCGTTTATAGGGTGCGGAAGTTCGTCACCGTCCATAATGGTTAAGATCATTGCCCCACCAGAAAATAGGTTTTTTTTATCACAAATGGTCCTTCGTATGTAGGAGTTCATTTGCCCCTGGGATCACCTTGTGGCAATATGACACGCTTGATTACCAAGTCACCAACCCGATATACCTGACATTTGGCCTTCTTGTTAAAAGCTTTAATCATACGTTTTTGGTACATCTGGCCATGGCAGACATCCGTAAGCCTCTTCTCATCAATCAAGTTCAGCTGGTCAAGTCGAGTTTGAATCCATTCATCTTCATTCAACCCTACATCCTTTATGATTCTCAGAGAAGGTATTTGTACTTCAATTCGTAGGATAGCTTACATGCCGTATACCAAAGAGAAAGGAGTTGCCCCTGTTGATGTGCATGCCATGGTACGGTAACCGTGGAGAGAAAATGGTAGCATTTCATGCCAGTCCTTGTAGGTCACTGTCATTTTTTGTATGATCTTCTTGATTTTTTATTAGCGACTTATACATCACCATTCATCTTCGGCCGGTAAGGAGAAGAGTTATGATGTTGGATCTTGAATTGCACGCATAGTGCAGTGATCATAGTATTGTTGATATTGGTACCATTATCTGTAATGATTCTCTCCGGAATACCATACCGACAGATAAGATTCTGTTTGATGAATCAGGCCACAACGTTCTTGGTGACAGAAGCGAATAAAGTTGCCTCAATCCACTTCGTGAAGTAATCAATGGCAACCAAAATTAAGCGGTGTCCATTAGAAGTTATAGGTTTAATTTCTATAATCATGTCAATGCCCCACACTGTGAATGGCCAAAGAGTAGTCAGGACATTTAGAGGAACTGGAGGCACATGTATCTTGTCAGCATAGATCTGACATGCACATGTATCTTGTCAGCATAGATCTGACACTTGTGACAGGTTCGTGAATAATGATGACAATCTTCCTCCATGGTGGACCAGTAGTATCCTGCCCGTAGGATCTTTTTAGCCATCGTGTGCCCACTAGAATGGGTACTAAAGGTGCCTTCATGTAAATCAGCCATGATCTTGTCTGTCTCACTCTTGTCTATGCACCGAAGCAAAGTAGAGTCATGGTTACGCTTGTAGAGAATCCCATTACTGAGGAAGAACTTAGCAGAGAATCTTCTTAAGAATTTCTTTTCATTGACTGAAGCTCCTTTCGGATACTCTTGGGCCTCGATATATCTCCTAATTTCGTGGAACCAAGGCTTGTCCACTACTTCATCAGTATCGATCTCGTGGCAGTAAGCTGGTTCGTCCATTCTCTCGATGGTGATCTAAGGATCCTCATTATCCCACTTGATTTTAAACATGGATGACATAGTTGCTAGCGTGTCTGCTAGTTGATTTTCCTCTCGTGGAAAATGCTCAAAGGTAACTTCCTCAAAATATGGGATTATTGTCAACACGTGTTCTTTATAGGGGATGAGATTAGGGTGCTTTGTTTCCTATTCCCCTTTAATCTAACTGGTGATTAAGGCTGAATCTCCAAATACACTTAAAGACTTGATTCCCAAATCTATGGAAGCTTTGAGACCCATAATACACGCTTCATATTCCGCCATATTATTGGTACAGTTGGAACACAATCTAGAAGTCAAGGTGGCATCCTTCGTGGGATATAATCACAGCGCCTATGTCGTTGCCGAGTGTGTTGGAAGCTCCATCAAAAACCAAGGTCCATCGGGATCCTTGTTCAGGTCCGTCATATGGTATCAGTTCTTCACAATTGCTTACCAACATGATGTCTTCGTCTAGAAACTCAAAATTCATGGATTGATAGCCATCCATATCCTGATGAGCAAGGTGATCGGCTAACACACTTCCTTTTATTGCTTTCTGGGTAGTGTATTGAATGTCATATTCAGTCAGGACCATCTGCCATCTTGCTATTCTTCTAGAGAGGGCGGGCTTCTCGAATATGTATTTAATTGGATCCATCTTGGATATCAATAAGGTAGTTTGAGTCAACATATACTGTCTTAGACGGCGAGCAGCCCATGCCAGAGCACATCAAGTTTTCTTGAGCAGTGAATATCTGGTTTCACAGTCGGTAAACTTTTTGCTCAGGTAGTATATTGCGTGCTCTTTTCGGCTAGACTCGTCGTGTTGCCCCAGCACACACCCCATTGAATTTTCCAAGACAGTTAGATACATAATCAAAGGTCTTCCCTCGACTGGCGGCATCAAAACGGAAGGCTCTTGAAGGTATTCTTTGATCTTGTCGAAACTGGCTTGGCAGTCGTTGTTCCACTCCACCACTTGATCTTTCTTCAGTAATTTGAAGATTGGTTCACAAGTAGCGGTTAGGTGAGAAATGAATCGGGCGATGTAGTTCAGCCATCCTAAGAATCCCCTAACTTCCTTCTCGGTGCGAGGAGCATGCATTTCTTATATTGCTTTTACCTTTGCAGGGTCCACTTCGATACCTTTTCCACTAACATAGAAGCCTAAGAGTTTACCCGACCTTACTCCAAAAGTGCATTTATGCAGGTTCATCCTTAGTTTGTATCTCTTTAGTCTTTCAAACAGTTTCTTCAGGTGGTCCAGGTGTTCCTCTTCAGTTTGAGATCTGGCTATCATGTCATCCACGTAGACCTCTATCTCGTGATGGATCATGTTGTGAAACAGAGCTATCATGGAACACTGATAGGTTGCCCCAGCGTTCTTCAACCCGAATGGCATAACTTTGTAACAGAATGTACCCCACTGTGTGACGAAGGTTGTTTTTTCCATTTCCTCAGGTGCCATTTTGATCTGGTTGTATCCGGAGAAACCATCCATGAAGGAAAATACTTTATGCTGTGCGATGTTGTCAACCAGAATATCAATGTGGGGAAGCGGGAAGTCGTCCTTGGGGCCTGCCCTATTCAAGTCTCTAAAGTCCACACATATATGTACCTTATCGTCCTTTTTAGGCACTAGAACAACATTGGCGACCCATTGTGGATAGGAGGTGACAACCAAGAATCCGACATTGAACTGCTTCATGACTTCAGTCTTGATTTTCTATGACATTTCTTCCCTCATACGACGGACTTTCTGTTTTACCGGAGGGAGGTTTTCTTTTATCGGCAGATGATGGACCACAATGTCGGTGCTGAGTCCTGGAATGTCTTCGTATGACAAGGCAAAGACCTGAACATAGTCATGTAGTAACTGAGTTAAGCGCTCCTTGACACTAGACTCCAGGTTGGCACCTACCCTGACTTCTTTCTTGTCCTCTTTAGTACCTAGTTTAACTGTTTCCACTGGCTCTTTGTGGGGTTGTATGGTCCTTTCTTCTTATTGCAATAACCTGGCTAATTCTGCTGGTACCTCACAATCTTCCTCACCTTCGTCTTCGGCTTGGTAGATTGGATTTTCAAAGTCATGATAGGCCATAGCAGAATTGTTACCCATGGGATCCTGAGTGGATGTAGATCTGCATTTTGATATGTGAGTGTGTGTAAGAGCATAGCTATCTTTGAAACAATAAAAAGGTAAAAAAGAAGAACAAAGAGCATAAAAATTTGCATGCAAAAAACGTCCATGATTTATTGATGACATATGAAGATGAAGTAACAACCCTCACAAATGGACCGTTGTGCCTCGGGTAAGACACAAGGTTTTAAAGTCTAAATTGTTTAATTATTACAAATCTGACAAAAATTGAAAGACAATTACTCTTGAAGAAAAGTAATAGGGACAAATTATTTGGCCTCCCAGTTGTTGAGTCCTCCGCTAACAGTTGGAAAAATCCATTCATCCAGGTCACATCTGCCATCACTGTCTTCCACTGTGTTAACTCCTAGATTGTTGATACGTAAAGGTGGTCCTCCGGCGCGAGTTCGTCGAACGGCCCTTTGTGCTTCCGAGTTGAAACCCAAACCAAATTTGTTGGATTTGTAAGGAATTTCTGAAAGTTGACCCCAGATAGTGCATCCACCTTCTTCGATCACCGCTCTAGCATCCTTCAAAGAAGCCATTTTTAATGGTGGTCTGGTAACTTTTGGAGTCTTGGTAGTAGTATTGGTTGCCGCAACTGTTTGTGGTACCTCCTAGAAATGCTGACACAGAGTTTTGATGAACTCACCATCCATTTCCACGTACCTGAAAGAGTTCAGGTGGCTGACCATATATTCCTCTTCCCCATGGACAGTGATGATTTTTCCTTTGATTAGGTACTTCAGCATCTGATGTAATGTAGAGGTGACGGCACCTGCGATATGAATCTAAGGTCGGCCCAATAAATAGGAATAGGAAGGGCGGATATCCATGATGTAGAAAGTTGAATCAAAGGTCTGAGTTCCAACTTTTATAGGGATGTCAACTTCTCCGTGCACTGTCCTCTTAGAACCATCGAAGGCCCTCACCACAATGTTGCTCGGCTTTAAAGTGAGTCTCTCACAGTCTAGCCAATCAAGAGCATTTTTGAGTAAAACATTCAGCGATGAGCCCGTATCCACCCGAACATGGGCTAGCATAGTGCCGCTGCACTCGATGGAAACGTGCAATGCATCGTTGTGTTTCCTTCCTTTGGGAGTCAAGTCAGCGTCAGAAAAGCCCAATCCATTACCAGCAGTCAGACTGCCCACACAATTCTCAAATTGGTCAATGGAAGTCTCTTGGGGCACGTGGGTAGTCTTTAGAAACTTTACCAAGGCTTTGGCATAGGCCTTGGAACATAAAAGTAAGTCCAACATTGATATTTTCGAGGGGGTTTGTCCCAACTATTCCACGACGTTGTAGTCACTTTTCTTGATTATTTTTAGTATCTCTTCTATCTCCTTTCTAATATCTTCGAGAATATCCTTTGGATGCGCCTTCATCTAGACAGGCTCAGATAACACCTCCTTGCCCCTTGTCTTGGTCGTAGAGATGTCCATAGGATTGTCAACAGGAGTATTACTGGGAATGTTGGTAGGAGCGGCAGCGGGAATAATTACAGGAGTAGAAATGGTATTTGGAGAGATCTCAGGTGAGAAGATTCTTCCACTTCTTGTTATCTTATTGGTCCCAATGATATTGACTACGTCGGGATCAGTGTCTTTCTCAACTTTGTCTTGGATAGTCAATAGATCTTGATTGACGTCGTAGTAATAGACATCAGCCCCTTAGTTCCAGGGAACATCTTTATCCGAAGAATATGGTATTGGCCTTGGCATGGTGATGATTAGGGGAGCAGAATTAGGAACAGATGTAATCCTGACGAGTCTTTTGGTGGAGACCCTGGGAGGATTGTCGAAAATGGTGATTATCGAGACATCTTCACGGGAATTTCTAATAAGAGGAACTTTTTCAAACAGGATTTCTTTGTTAGCCATCAGGCGCTGGACGCCCATCTTCAGTAACAAACAGTCATTGGGCAAAGACACACATGATTGGCAACTTTCATCACAACCCGAAAACAGACCGGCTCTCAATAGATTATGTTTAATGGTTAAAAGAGGAGTAGTTAAATCATTCAGAGGAAACATAACACTTATCATCAATAGCATTGACACCTTGACCGTGTTTGGGCATTGGCGCCGTTATCAAATTAGGTGTTTCTGGGGGATCAAACTTAATCTCTTTCGCCTTGATAAGGTCTTGTATCTTATTCTTCAAGGCCCAACGATTGTTGGTATCATGCCCCAGGCTTTCAGAATGATAGGCACATCGAGCATTTGGGTTGTAGCAAGGAGAGGCTATATTGGGATTCTTGGGAGCTTCCTTTAGGGTCACCAGATTGGACTTCAAAAGATGTGACAGAACTTGGGACAAGGTCATGTTGATTAGGGTGAATCATCTTATGGGTGCATCTGGATGTGATACGGTGGGAGAACTAACTTTGATTGTTTTGCGTTCGATCGCAAATATTGCGGTTAGCAAGAGTCGCCACCGACTTTTCTTTTATCCAAAAGGAAAGGTGAAAAAGCACGGGAAAGACCTTTGAGATTGGTTATTGGGTTCGGGGGGTAGATTATGAAAAGGGAAGGTATTAGCACCCTTTTCATCCATGGTTTTCCATGGGCTCTTAGTTACTTGCTAGATCACTTGGTTTTGTTTGAAATTATGATTTGTGTGGTTTTTTGAAAGTATTTTGTAAAAGAGGCCATTCTTTAGGAAATCTTTGTAATGATTCTCATTCGTAAGAATGTACACAAAGATGTTTGATCTTTTTGAAAATGTTTTCAAGTTTGTAAGATGTTTTTGAAAGTGTAAGTGTTTGTTTTTGAAAATAGCAAGGATGTTTTGTTTTAAATGGAGCAAGTAATTAGGAACAATCTACCTACTCAAATGTCTTTCTTGTTCATTTTCTTTTCCTTTGACATCGTTGTCTTACCATTGATTTTGTAAGCAACCCTATCTTTGGATGTTAACGGGACGGGCGTGGGTCATCGTATAACCATGGTTATCAATGTTGCAAGGTATCTTAGCATTCTTTTTTTGAGGGAATAAGATCATTTTTAAGGCAACTTAGATAGCGTCATCGAGGGACTATGATCTTGTATTTGCTTGTTCTTGCTAAGATACCTCACATGCGTAATATGGCAATTTTTGTGAGGCAACCAAGTGGAGTTAACCTAAAGGGTGCATGTGTGGATAGTGTGTTTGATTTTCATGCATTTAATCTTCGATTAGGGTTATCTACTTGTTGGTTTTATTTTGCCATACACACCATAGTTACTAACATTTGTATTTGAAAGCGTTAAATTGCGGAAAATAAAGTCTTACGCTATTACATCGTTTAGGGGATGAGGGTATAATTTACAAATGGGAATTAAGTAGGAACTTAAATATAACAACCATATCGAATAGCCATGAAGGAAACGTAAAAACAGTGTGACACATAACTTTCCTTGCCCCTGTATTGCCAAATCAACTCAGTATGAGTCGATACATAATGATATGTGTCAACTCATACACTGCATGTGTTGACTCATACGTGCTTTGTTTCGACTCATACATTGTTTTTCCTTCTGCTTTGGGCCTGTAAAGCAGTATGTATCGACTCATAAGGCTATGTGTCGACTCATACTATCATTTTTTCTACTTCAAAATTGTTTTGCTGCATACATGCGTTAGTTCTCAACACATAATGAAAAGAGTCGAAGATAAATAAAAGGTTAGCTTTAAGGATAATGGTTAATACATTTTATCTTCACAAATGAACCATTAATGATGCTCGTATGTAGAGTTCAAAGTCAAGAAAAATTACCTTGAAACTGAAATTTGTGCTTTGAGTTTGAGCTACTGTGTGGGATGTTGTTGAGCTTAGGAAGTGATTATAGTGATGTTACTGAAGTTGTTTTTGTGTTTGAACAACTTCTATATGATGTATGTGGAGTGTTTGGATGGTTTGTTTGGAGAGAACTCGCAAGGTATGAGATTCAAAGATTTGGACTTCAAAGTTTAAAAATGGAGGTTTTGTGGGAAATTCTGGTTTTAGGGTGTTTCAAGGCTTGGGCATCCGTGGTTTTAGTTGCAAAATGATGGCTTTATATAGAGCAAAAGGTTGGAGGACTTGTGCTTGCTCAGAAGTACAAGATCACATGTCTTGCTACATTTCTTGTTTTTGAAGCAAGTGTGAGAAGTGACTTCTTAAGGCATGATTCTTATCATGTAGGGTGGCTTGAAGCTTTAAACATGTTTTGTTCAGGTTTAGAGGCTTGGTTTGTGCAGAAAGAACAAGTCCAAGGCTCAAGAAATGGAAAAATACAAAAGGCATGCTTTTCCAAAATGGCAATGTTGCCTTTCTTCCAAAAATGGTTATTTTCTTGTACAATACATTGAATGCTTGGCTTTAGGGCATGAAACCTTGTGAAATCCATTAATGGTGGAGTGACAAACGAGTTTAAGGCCTGAAACGTGAAGATTGTACAGCCAATTTGCAAATTTGAAAACTTGTTCTTCATGAAAATGACCTATAATCAAAGTGATAAAACCCTAACTTCATCTCTTTGATTCTCCCTACTCAAGAATTATCTAAAGGATTTCTTGGACCTTTTGGAAAGCTTATAATGTGCTCTACAATCCATCTTTGAAATGCTTTTGAAAATTCCACTTGGAACTAGGTGAAAAGTTGCCATGAAGTTAGGTCAAGAACCTGCCTAACTAGGGCAAAATTTCACTAAGTTATTTTAGTTCATGAGCATGTATTCACAAAATTATATCTTGAGATCCAAGCATCTTTAGGATAAACTATGTGAAGCAAAGTTGTATATTTCATGGATATCTATAACTTTCATGTTGGTAACTTCCTTTGAATCATTTTGTATCATGGTGAAAATTTGGCCTAAAGTTGAGAAAAAATAAGAAATTTTCTATACTTAGAAAAATTTCTAAGTTAAAAAATTTCAAATTTCAAAACAAGATCTTCAATCCTTGATTTCTTGATGGACAAGTTTCACATTTTGACATGTTTTGATGAATTGTGATCCTTGGCACTTGAATGTGACCAAAAAGTCAAAGTTTGACTTTTCAGTATACAATTGACTTTTGATCAGTTGATTGAAAAATTCATCTGTCAATCCAATGAATTTGTAATGTTTTGAATCATGTCATTAGGTTAAGATGATGCAATTAAAATCTTGAAATCATGCTTCAAACCAATTGATCATTTTCTAGGTCAAAAATTAGAAATTGCCCCTTCTCAGTCAAAACCCTAATTTTGACCATTTTGCCCCTTTTGATGATTTGATCAAATTTCTTGGGGAATTGTGGTCCAAACTTGATCAAATGATACATATTAGTCTAAGATGTTGATTTGGATCAAAAATTATGAAGTTTGACTGAACATTGGCCATGGTTGACTTTTTCTCAATACAATTGATTTTTATGTCAACTGTCCAATTGACTGATCAAAAGTGTGATTCAAGGCTTAAAACTTGACATGAGTAATCTTGGGGGTCCCTAATGATCCTTGAAAGTCATATGAAGCATTTATAGTCTAAAAATCCTTGTGAAAACTCAAACCCTAATTTTGGTCATCAGTGCATGAGGAGGTGTCTTGAGCTGGTCAAACCCTAATGCAGTCTTGAGTCAAAGAGATCTTGTGAGAAAATTATTGATAAGTGAGAGGGAAAATTTTGGGGTACAACACTGGTCTGCGTTGATAATTTTGCTGCTGATTTGGTGCAGGATTAGAAATCATAACAGGCCCTACCATCGGGACGTTCAGTTTTATTTTGATTCCTATGGTCATATGCAACACTAACCTCCTTCTTTCGGGTAAAGGGTTTCTTCATCGTGATCGAAGATGCATTTCTTTGAATCTTTCCACTTTTTATACCCGCTTATACCCATTCATCGGTCATGATTAGTTCAGTAAATCACGCCAAGGAGCTTCCAATCAGGTGGTTGAAGAATGGACCAAATAGTTTGCCTAAGAACATATCCACCAATTCTCTGTCAGATAGAGGGGGTTGGACTCTTCCCGCGAGATCTCGCCATTTTTGAGCATAGGTTTTGAAACCTTCACCTACACCCATAGGCATGCCTTGCAATTGTGTCCGGGTTGGAGCTAAGTCAGCATTATACTGGTATTGGTTATAAAAAGTGGTCGCCAAATCTTCCCAATTGCGAATGTTGGTCCCTTCCAACTGATAGAACCAATCCAACTGCATCCCTGATAAGATTTCTTGGAAGAAATGCACCCATAGGTTCCTATCGGTAGTATGGGGTTGAATTTTTATGACGTATGACCTTAAATGCAACTTTGGACAAGAGACACCGTCATATTTAGCGAAAGTTGGACCTTGAATTTATGTGGGATGATAACCCCTGAGACAAGTCCTAGCTCTTTGAAGTCCAATCTGGGTACCCTCTGGATCTCCGTAGCATTGAGGAAATCTTCCAAGTGTTTGTACTTATCGTCAGCTGGAGGATACTGCTCCTCAGTAAATAACCTCTTCTTCTTCTTCAGACTCTGGATGGTCATTCACTTCCTTGTTTTTCCCTTCTTGATTATCCCCTTCACCTGATGATGTTGTGAACTCTAGAGTTCGTCTAGATGGTCATTTGAACCTTCTTCCCAGATTCAAAACACCGGCTGTTTTCTTCGCTTTCTTCTTCTTTTCTTTGATCAACAGAGTTTTCAAATCCTCTTGTCCTTTTGCCAAGGTCAAGAACATTTGTTGGAATTAAGCGTTCTGCGCTTGGAGATCCTTTACTGTCTGTACAATATCCATCTCACTGAAATAAACAGTAGAAATATAAGGAGACCTGTTGTAAGAAACTTGTTTGTGTTATGATGAATGAAGATGCATACGCAAATGATTTCAAGGAAATTAGAGATTTAAATTTGCTTTAGACAAAAAAGGAACACACGTTGCATTAATAAATCCAAGTTTGAGTACATCATGCCTTTTTGGGCTTAAAATGAAGGAAATAAAATACAAAAACTCCTAAGACAAAAAGTTTGAACACATCCTCTTTGGCGTGATGTAGGCGTTCAGACTCCGCTCTTCACGAAGCTGCTTGGTGAGTTCCAGAACTTTCTTCTCACTAGTGTAGAATTGATTCTCAAAGGTGTCTCGTTTTTCCTTGAGCTGGATCCATGACTTTTGTAACTCTTCAAAGCTTGTTGGCATATTAGGATGAAAAATGATGTGAGGTTCGTCTTCTTGATCAACAGACTCTGAGATCACTAGCGGTATAGCAGCATATGGCATCATAAGATTTTGAGCATGAGCTCGTACCCATCTGAGGTAAGACTCCAAATGGATGGAGTTTTTGTGTCCCAAAGTATTGATATCGGTCTTCTATACCATGCCCCAAGCGCGAATGAACCTCTGGCGATAACCTTACATGTCATTTGAATAGTCAAACACAATACCCTGGACGAGCATATCATGGGGACCATCCCTCCGGGCGTAGCTGAACTGACGTAGGGCCAAAGAAGGGTTCTAAGTGATGCCTCCTCTAATGCCAAGAAGTGGCACATTAGGGAAGTCTCCATAGCGATCAATAAAAGAGATATCTTCTTAAGAGCGAGGGCACCAATAAATATCAGAGTGAGAAAGGGACATTATCCTTTGATTCCATCTCAAGCCTAATTCATTCTTCATTACTGACTAGGGGAGGTGCGAAATAAACCACCGATAGAGCAAAGGCGTACAACACATAAGAGTCCCTCATTTCTTCATAGTACGAGTGTGGAGTGAATGCAGTACGTCTCCGGGCAATGTAGGCACTGGATTGCAAGCAAAGGAAGATGTTGATGGCACTGACATCTATAAACTGGTCCGAATTCGGGAATAGAACCAA
Organism: Vicia faba; assembly: GCA_948472305.1. Taxonomy (NCBI): domain Eukaryota; kingdom Viridiplantae; phylum Streptophyta; class Magnoliopsida; order Fabales; family Fabaceae; genus Vicia; species Vicia faba. The sequence continues at coordinate 1,504,761,882 of OX451736.1, forward strand.
TCCATAGATTAATAGAGCTAGGACATCTTCAAAGGCATAGTAACTCATGGCATCTAAGAATATCTGAGCTTTCTTCATTAGAAAACTTGCAAGGACACCCTTGACTCCATTTCTTCTTTCCCAATTGGATTCGATGTCAGATGGTTTCAAATGCAAGGCTATGGCAACACTTTCAGCGACTGGATCTTACCGGTGAAAGGTACTCACTCCAATATAGGTGACCCAAGTATTTTGGAGAACTCTTATAGTATAGGCACTAACTGGTAATTTGGAAAAGTGAAGCAATGGTGTTTAGGGTCGAAGAACTGGAACATAACACTCATGAGACCTTCGTCAAACCCGGTAGTAACCAAACTGAGCAAGTGACCATATCTCTTATTAAATGATGAGCTCTCGGGAACTCTCAGGACCAATTCTTTGAGCTTGGGAGGGAGCTCTACAAAATTGATTCGGATGGTCTTTCTGCGAGTTGAATCCATACCCTACAAAACAAAAAAGGAAAGATAAATCTTTAGCCCCTTGAAATGGTTAGCATGTATGTCATGATGTTCATGATGTTATGGTTATGCTTTGAAATCACAGACATATCAAGCAAGTCACACAAAAGACCCTAGGTTTAAAGGCTTGCGTGAGTCTTTAAAGGTAAGTACCCTCTTGAAGTTTAGTTGGCTCAACCTGTCCTATTAAAAGTAATGGGTTCTAAGAAGTCTCATATCACTAACCTTCCTTTTAGGCATTGTTCTAGCTCAAGCATCGAAGTATTGCAGCCAGAATATCCCAAAATTCCAATCTCAATGAGTGTAGCATCGAGTATCAACCAATCTTCAGCCGGAACCAAAGTCGGCCACCTCACTACTTTCTAGTGGCTTAGGATGAGTCAATTAAAAGGTTCTAAAAGTCAGCTAGCGCTTAATGACGCTAAGGAAGCCTAATGTTATCCTTTACTGACTCAAGGAACATTAGTACAAGCCAAAGCGTCACGCTAATGTAGCTATCACTTCGTCTATATTGGTCTACGTCGTACAACTTCCATGATTTATTGCTACTTACTTAAAAGGTGCCCTAGATCCTGGAATAGGATCCTTTAACAAAATCCCAAGCAAAGACCCAAAAATGTAAAGCAGGAAAATTTATCAAAGAAAGCAAGTAAAGGTGATCTAGCCCTAAGGTAACCCTACTTTTAAGTAAATTCCCCAGCAGAGTCGCCAGTTCTGTAACGCGGTGGGAGAATTGACTTGGGTGTTTTGCGTTTGATCGCAATTGTTGCGGTTAGCAAGAGTCGCAACCTACTTTTCTTTTATCCAATAAGAAAAGACTGAAAAGAACAAGAAAGACCTTTTGAAATATTTTCTTGAGTTCGGGGGGTAGATTATAAAAAGGGAAGGTGTTAGAACCTTTTTTATTCGTAGTTATCTATGGGCTCTTAGTTTGCTTGCTATATCACTTGCTTTTGTTTGAAAGTGTGTTTGTGATGTGGGTTTTGAAAGTATTTTGAAAAATAATGTCTTTGTAATGGTTCTCGTCTCTATAAGAACGCATACAAAGTGTTTTGTCTTTTGAAAAAATGTTTCAAAGTGAAGTGTTGGTGTATAAGATGTTTTTGTTGTGAGCACGCGAGCAACTAAGAGTAATCTACCTACTCAAAAGGTCTTAAACGTTCTTTTCCTCCTCCTTTAGATGTTGTTATCTTACCATTGTTTTTGGTAAGAAACCCCATCGTTGGATGTAAAGGGACGGGTGTGGGACATTTGTATAGTCATAGAAGGCAACCTATGAAACGTTTTAGCAATGTCGTTTAGGGACTAAATCATTTACCGAAGGCAACATTAAGGGTCATCGAGGGACTATGATCTTTTATCGAGGGTCTTTGCTAAAACGCCCATATTCGAGGGACATGACTATTTTCCAATAGGCAACAAAATGGGATTACCCTAAGGGTGCAAATGTGAACAGTGTGTTTGATTTACATGCATTTAGTCTTGATTAGGGTTATCTATTTGTTGATTTTATGTCTTGCCATACAAACCCTAATTACTAGCATTTATACTTTAAAGCGATAAATTGTGGAAATGTAAAGTCCTATGCTATTACATCGTTTAGGGATGGGGTACATAATTACAAATGGGGATTTGCAAGAATTTAAATCCTAGTTACCTATTACAACCATATTGAATTGCACAATATAAGAAATAAGAAAAAGGAAAGGACTTATTTTGAAAAATGATTTTTCGTCTTAATAAATTAAAAGGAAAATAATTATTTAATAAAAGAAAATGTTTTTTGATGTCCTTTTATATTAATAAAAATAAAAGAGAAAAAAGGAAAAACAATAAGAAATAGGATCACATGTTGCTTAAAGCAAAACAAAAGGGATCGGAAGTTCTGATGCCAGTTATGTTGTGGTTCATAATGAAACGTCAAAGATGATCAGAAGTTCTGGGTTGATGCCATTGGGATCCTGAAAGAAACGTTAGAGGGAAAAAATTGAAGTTTTGGGTTGTGTTTAGACAATGAGTGAAAATCAAAAGTTGTGTGTTATGTTAAACAGTGAGTGAAAATCAGAAGTTCTGTGCGTGTTAAAAAGTGAGTGAAATCAGAAGTTTTGTGCGTATTAAAAAAAGTGAGGAGAGCTCAGAAGCTCTATGTTGTGCTAAAACGGTGGGAAAGAAAAAACCAGAATTTCTATGATACACTTCAATTCCTTCCTTACATCAATCATCTCATCAGCAACTTAATCAGTTCTTAACAACAGCAAAATCAGAAAGATAAAAGCACAACAATTCATAGAAGTTCTAATCCTAATCCTGAGCCTAGCTTTATTCAAGAAGTTATGATCCACAATTTTTTCTACTTATGCAATGATATGGACAAAATCAATACTATGATATTTACATATTTAATGATGTTCTAAATGAAAAGATTCAAAGTCAGAAATATTTACCTTGAATCTAGAACGTGTGTTTGGGGCTTGAGTTGCTGCCTTTAGATGTTTTGGAGTCAGCAAGAGCAACAAAACAGAAACTGTTATGTTCTTTTCTTCAAAGGGGAGAACAAAGGTTTTGGTTTTGCTTAGGAATCCAGGGTTCATGAATGTTTTACTGTTTTCTTTTCTCTCTTTGATAATTCTCTCTTTCCAAAAGTAAGCCCCTTGAAAGTATGATGGAGCAACTTATTTATAGTTGAGTTTGTTGTGGTTTTGGGGGGAAAACAAATGGGATTTAAACCCTTTTGGCATATTGTTCCGTTGCTTTTTAGTCACAGTTTTTGTATGCTAATTTGGTGTAAATATGGGGTTTGAGAAATTGTAGGCATGGACTGGATCAGCAGCTGGTTGCAGGATTGTGCTACAGCAGGGCAGCAGGCTGCTTAAACGAGGTTTTGGGATTTGGTGATGTTTTGATCGCAGAAGACCAGAAATGTAGCCTCCATATGCTGAAGAGTCATGTTCTGACCGGAGAACATTGCTTCCATATGTTCTGATTGAAGGTTCATATTTTGAACCGTCTTTGCAAATTGTGATTGCACTTGCGTGGAGGCTGGCTCAGAAGTTATGAAGTATCATATTCTCCTAACACTTAGAAAATTTTCCAAATGTTTAGAAATTTGATTTTTTTCAAAGTAATTTATGACTTTTGATTTTGATGAACTAATTTCATATCTTGATGAAATATAATTGTTGAAACTTGTTTTTTGATCCAAAAGTCAAATTTTGACTTTTCAGTATGCTTTTGGCCATTTTGCCCTTGTGAATGACTTTCTTGGAAAATTGTAATCCAAGACTTGAAACTTGATAGAATCAAACCTGAGTGTCCAGGATGATCCTTTGAGAAATGAGAGGGAAAATTTAGGGGTACAACACCGAGCATTTTAGGAGGATGGAGAGTGATAATATAGTAAGGTCTTGGGTCAGATTGAGAGCTTACTGCGGGTAAAAAAATTTGTTGCAATTTTTGACACTTTCTGAAAAGTGAAATGAGAGCATGTAAGGTGTGATGCGTTTCATGTGTATTCAGTAGCGTTGTTGTTTAATTTTAGAGCACAAAGAGAGAATGAGGAAAGTATGATGAAAGTTGGCACATGAGAGATAATGATGGAGAGGTTTTGTATAACTTTCAAGTATTACCTCTTTTGGTCCTTTGGAAAATAGGGTGCATGCATGATGCATGCACATGTTTGGTCATTTTGGGTAACAAAAGGAGAGTGGAAAACATGCATGCTAAAGCTTAAACCAAAAGAGAGACCTATAACCTCAAGATGACTCAAAATGGCAATATTGATACAAAGTGAACTCGTGGTTTTCTGCACCTCTTTACACTACCATATCTTGAAATTATTTGCGCCAAACACCATAATATTAGGCTCAATGGAAAGAGAGAAAAATTCTGAACAAGTTTGATGTTGGAGTGAAGATGAGATGAAGCCTGGACCATAGTGTAAAGGGCCATGGAAATTGGAACTTTGTAACTGATCAAACACTTTCCAAATTTTCCTAAGTTAAAGTCAATTTCACAATTTTGAGGTCATGGCTTCCAATGACCATAACTTGAGGTTTTAGGAATCAAATGAGGCAATCTTTAGATCAATGGAAATAGAAAATATCAATCAATAACTTTCATGTTTATAACAACTTTTAATGAGACTTGAATCACCAAGATAATTAGCTTGAAAGTCATGAAAATAATCCTAAGCAAACACTTCAAAAATTCTTCTAAGTATCAAACATCAAATCTGAATGAATGCATCACTTCATGATCAAATATCTTACAATCCATGGAATTTTTGAGAAATCAATCACTAGGGAAAAGTTGTTGTAAGAAACTTTATCTTCAATTTGAGAATTAGTTTGCAAATTTCTGACAAATATTGAAGGAGATATGGATTTGGAAAGATGGCAATATGAACACAATTTTTCTAAGAAAAATTTCAACATTTTTCAAGATAACTTCTTTTACAAATAATCTCAAATTTGATGATTTCTCTTGATTTTATTCACCCAATGACCATATTTTCTTATCTCTTGGGTTTTGAATTTAATTTTGACAAAAAAATCCATTGGTCAACCTCTAACTATTTGACTTTTCTATTGACTTTTGCACAAATGCATTCAATTCTCATTCTTTCCACTACTATTGAATCTTCTGGTGAGATTTTGATGATCCACAAAACATATTAATTCCTTGAAGCAAGTATTGAACCATAGAATCATGTCTTGCTTAAAAAGTCAATCACAAATTGACTTTGACTAAAACCCTAGTTGAAAGTGAAAAAGATAGGAGATGATGATCCACCTCTAAACCATAATTCTATGATGATCTTTGGAGAAACCTTTGAATCAATAAGAGTTTGAGCCTCAAGATAAAACTCATGAAGATGAGATTCAATCTTCTAACACTCTGAATACCAAATCTTCTCTGAGTGATGAATAGTCAAACCTCAAAACCCCTGACCCCTCAACAAGAGACCCAATTATATGCATATGTATGAATAACAATGAAGCATAAGCCTATCTAAGATTGAAAATATAAGAGGGAAAATTTTAGGGTGTAACAACATTCATCATAGGATCCTGCGATATATTCAACTTCTCACGATGATAATGCCACCACATGTTTCTTTTTGAGCACCATGAGATTGGGGCATCAAAGACTTGAAAGAAATATCCAGTTGTGCTTCTTCGATCTTCCTTATCTCCACACCAATCAGCATCCAAAAAGCAATTAACGGGTTCTTCTTTGCCTTTAGAATCTCGTCAAAATAGAATTCCATAGTCTATCAAACCTTTTAAGTATCTCATAATTCTTCTTGTAGCCTTCATCTGTGACACTCTTGGTTCACCCGTGCTTCTGCTCACTAATCAGACTGTGAAACCTATATTAGGTCGACTGTTGCACGCATACCTCAGAGATCCCACAATTTGTTTGAACAAAGTTACATCGACTTTGTCTTCATCTCCATGCTTCTCCAACTTCAAGTTTTGTTCGACAATTGAGGATGCAAGATTCGAATCATCCATTATGAATCTCTTGAGTATCTCTTTGACATACTTCCTTTGATGTGGCACCATACCTTGCTTTGACATTTGAAATTCCATTCCTATGAAATAAGACAACTTTCCTAGATCCTACATTCCAAATTCATTCATTATCATATCTTTGAACTTCGACAAGTTCTCCAGGCTATTTCCAGTTACTAGCAAGTCATTGGCATATAAGTAAATTATTATTATATCTTGTGCTATAACTTAAACATAAACACCATACTCTAATTTTCATTTGAAAAATCTAAACTCGACTAAGTATGAGTTGACCTTCTTGTTCCGTGACCTAGGTTCCTTCTTGAGACTATAGAGCGCTTTGTGCAACTTATATACTTTACTCGCTTCCTTATGAATCACAAACTCGTGAGGTTTTATGACATAGACATCTTCGTCTAAAGAACCATTCAGAAATGCTAACTTCACATCTAAGTGAAATGTCGACCAACCTTGGTTGAATGCCAATGCTACCACTAGTCGAACAGTCTCCAATCTTGCTATTGGAGCAAATACTTCATAGAATTTGAGTCCTTCTCGTTAAATAAATCCTTGAGCTACTAATCTTGCTTTATGTCTTACTATTGACCCATTAACATTGTGTTTCATCTTGAACACCCACTTTACTTTGATAACTTTTGTCTGTGCTGGAAATTTGACTAACTACCATGTGTTGTTTCTTTCGATTGCCTGTAACTCTTCGACCATAGCTAACTTCCACTATTGAATCTTTAAAGCATCGCTATAGTTGCATGGTTAGGCACCTACAAGTAAATCAAAATGAACTAATTCTCCATCTGGTGTTACTTCATCATCACCAGTTACTTCATAGTCTTGAAGTCTAGTTGGATGAACTCTAGTTCTTTGAGGTCTTTGCCTTGCGCTAGACACACCCTCTTCAACTTTGACATAGTCTGGAATTTTAGCAACTGCTTTGACTTCGACTGGAATATTTGCAATTTCTTCGACTTCTACTTCATCAGTTTCTTCGTTGAAACCATATCTCATCAATGGCTTGTTATTTGCATCATTGGAATTCGAATCCCATGCAGAATTTTCATCAATCACAATATATCGACATAATACAATCTTCTTATTAATTGGATTGAATAGCCTGTATACACCAAATTTATGATATCCTACTAGACTCATAGGTTCACTCTTATCATCAAGCTTCCTTCTTGTGCCAGAAACATGCTTGTAACACATAGAGCTAAACACATTCAAATGACTTACTGATGGTCTTTTTCCACTCCATACTTCTTCAGGAACCTTGTTCTTCAATTTCTTGGTAGGGCACCTGTTGATAATATAAACTGCAGTCGAAACATCTTCTCCATATAAGGATTTTGGCCAATTCTTCTGCTTCAACATGCATCTCTCCATATCCAATATTGTTATGTTTCTTCTTTCTACAATTCCATTATGTTGAGGCGTATAAGGAGAAATTACCTCATGATAGACACCATGTTTTTCATATAAATATTCAAACATCTTTGATGTGTATTCGCCACCTCCATCTATTCGCAAACTTTGATATTCTTCTCACTTTGGTTTTCAAAAAGGTACTTGAATCTCTTAAAGATTTCAAATACTTTGTCCTTTATTTTGATCACATATATCTATAACTTTCTACTAAACTCATTGACAAACGAAACAAAATACATGTTTCCACTAATGGTATGCTCTTCGAATGGGCCACATACATCTGAATGTACCACTTCGAGTATGCGGGATGATCTCATTGGTATAATCAAAACAAAAGAATTTTTAGATTGTTTTCTGATTAAACAACCTTCATAGAGTTTGTTAGGCATCTCAAGACTTGGGATACCAGTTACCATATCTTGAGTAATCAGCTAATTGAGTGATCGAAAGTTCAAATGTCCAAACCTCAAATGCCACATCCAATTGTCCTTATGATAGACAATTGTTTTTAGACATTGTACTTTAGTCCAACTGATCATAGTCTTAAATGTTCTGTTCTTCGACAACATAGATTTTAAGACCAAATTGTTCTGGGTGTCGAATAATTTTAAAGCTTCATCTTTCATAACAACTGAAAAACCTTTGTCGACCAGTTGTCCAACACTTAGCAGGCTGCACTCTATTCCAGGTACGTAGAGTACATCTTTGATCATAACTTTCTCTTCATTACTCATTTGAAAAACCATGTTGCTAGTACCTTCTGCTTGCAATGAACTATTATCAACAAGTTTTACCTTACTCTTCTTCGACTCATCAAAATCTGCCAACCACACCTTTTGACCATTCATGTGATTCGAGCAACCTGAGTCGAGGAACCATATCTTAGATTCGACATGGTTATCTGCGATTGCAGCCATAACCACCATACCAACTTTAGAATCATTTTAATCTTGGTGTGCAAGGTTCACTCCTTAGTACTTTCCTGTCTATCCCTTGTTTTCCTGTATCAATAATTCTTGGCAAAATGACTCCATTTTTCATAGTTATAACACTGCATACCTTTCTTATCTTCTTTTTCCTTTTGATAGTTTCCTTCTCCTCTTTTAGAGGATTCAGAAGCTCTATCTTCGACCTGATGCTTGTGAGGGTTTGACTAAGACTTCTTTTCCTGAGTCTTGTCGACTTTGCCTTTGAATTTGTTAGAATCAACATTCTTATCCATGACTGAGAATGCAGAGCTTGTATCGAATCTTGAACTTCTTTCCTTTCGACAATCCTAATCTCATGCGCTTCTAACGAACCAACTAAACCTTCCAATTTTAGAGTTTCAATTTGATTGAATTCTTGAATAGCTGGGATAATATGATTAATCTGAGAGGTCAAAGTGAGATAACAATTTTTACTTTGCTCTTCTTTGACTCGTCGAAATCTGCCAACCACACCTTTTGACCAATCATGTGATTCGAGCAGCCTGAATCAAGGAACCATATCTTAGATTCGACATGGTTATCTGCGATTGTAGTTGTTGTACCCTAAAATTTTCCCTCTCATTTTTATTCAAAAGATACTCCTATAGGTCCTCAAGTGCTCAAGGTTGACCAAGAATTGACCAGACAAATTCTCCTCCTAAGCAATGGAGCTCTAACTAGGGTTTCATTTTTCACAAAGAAGTTTGGGTTTAAAAGGTCTAAAGTGATTTCCATGGTTCCTAATATGTCCTCAAGAATTATCATGCCAATTTTCATGCCTTGCATTACAAGTTTGCTCAGACAATTGCTCAGATGACTGGAAACCAACTGTATTAGGTCAAAAGTCAATTATGGTCAATATACAGTCAAACTTCAAGATTTTTGGTCAACATAAACATTTTGAAGTGATATACATCATTTGATCAATGGTTGATCATGATTCCTCAAGGAATGATATCAAAGCATCAAGAATCAAAATTAGCTAAACTAGGGTTTCCTAGAGAAAGTCAACTGAAATTTAACCAGGCATAACGTTCACATGCTTCATCCATTCTTCCCAAACCAAAGCTCATTGTGAAGAAGATTCAATTCCCTAAAAAATTTCTTTTATCCTCAAGCTCAAGAAATGCATCATTTGAAAGACATGATCTCAGACATTACAAGTCATTTCCAAAAAGTCAACAAAAGGCACTTTTTTCCAAGACAGTTTACATCAAGATAAAGTCTCCAAACGAAAAATTGATCAAAGGAGAGATTGAAAAGGACATATTGGGCTCTCCAAAAAGTCACAGATCATCTTCAAAAGGATAAAAATTGAGAAAGTTATGAGTATTACAAGTTGGGAAATTTTGGAGAAATTCATGAAATGCAAAGCATGCAAAATTAAAATTTTAAGTTAGTGGCCTAACTTTTTGAGCTTAAAACATATCCATGACCTTATGGAAGACCTATAAACTCATTATTACCTTTCCTTGCAATTTCTATCTATTTTAGTCATATTTATTTTGTTTTTATTCAAATAAATACAAAATAAAATGCATAAAATAATAAGTGATGGATTATGACATATGGGTTGATGGTTTGGGTTAGTTTTGGGCCCAAGATTTCATGCAAACATGTCTAGGTTCATGCAAGGACCAAAGTGGCAAGAATAATGTAATTTTGGAAGTTTTTCAAATGTTGATTCTCATGATTAAAGTCATATCTTAAAGGCTTGACTTCTTTCCATGATTGTGCTCTCTTCTCACTCTTCTATATAAGCAACATTTTGCAAGCCTGAATGACAGGCACAAGTTACCTAAGCAAGCCATACCAAATTTCACAAAAATCTCCAAAATTGTCAAAATTTGTATATGTATTTCCAGCCTTCCTCAATCAAAACCAAAGATCTGAACATTCTCCTGAGGTCTCCAGGATTCATTTCTAGTCCTTACACTAGCTTAAGGCACACCCGAATCGCACACACGAGTTTCACCGTTTTGGTATATTTTCTCTAAATCCAATCTTGTTTAATATGCATTGTTAACCAATTTAACATTTGCATACATGTTTATAGCCATATATAGAACAAGTTAAACGTGAAGCATGTGAGTTTTGGGGTCTGATTCGCAGGATGCCATTTTCAACCCCGATCGGAAGATTTTCTTTGAAATGCAAAATCCAAAGACTTTTAGCCAAAAATAACACAGGATTCGGACTCAGGGCATCATTTTAAAGGGAGTAGGGGTATTTTGATCCATTGATGCCTATTTTGCAGGTTAGGGTTTGGAACCCATCAGAGAAGACAACTGGAATGTTGACTCCGGTGGGTTGACTCCGGTGACCAACGCGTTGTCTCCTCATTGGCTCATTTGAATTGATAGTGTGCTTTTTATTTTTTTATATTTCTAATTGATTTTAGAATATATTATTATTATTATTTATTTATTTATTTAGAACAACGAATGAGTAAATGGCCTGGTGATGAAGAGTGCGTGTGTAATCCTGGAAGGCCTGGGTTCGATCCCCAGGTCTTGAGTTTTATTTTTCTAACAATTGCATTTCAGATCCAGTATAGCACAGGCCCAACGTATACGAAACGTGTCTCATTTCATAGCCAATTGATCTCCACCCAATCCAAATCCACAGTCCAAAGAAGGTCTCCATGATGCACCCTTAAGAACCAGCAACATGGGATTCATACAGGACCTTGGGCTAGTTGCAATATAGGCCTAGCGAAATTTCAATCTCACCCCCCAAATTGCTTCAACAACAGCAGGCCCATTTTCCTATTTCTTTTTTTTATTTGTTTTAATTAATTTTTTCTTTTAAATTTTTTTATTTAACCAGAAAATCATAAAATCATACAAAATATTAGGTTTAGTTTTTTTTTTTAATAAATCTAATTTTTGTAAATTAATTTATAATTATATTAACCCTTTTATTATTTAATTTAAAATCAATAGACTTAGGATTAATTAATTTCAAATCTTTTCTCAATAATAAAAGTACAAAAATATATTAGAATTAATTTCTTTTTTAGGTTTATTTCTAATCACTTATTATTATCATTTTTATTTATTCAATTAATTTTAATTTAAACACTTCTTTTAAAATAAACAAAAACAACAAAAATTGTTTTAATGTCCTTAAAACTTTTTAGGGTTTTTAGACATTCTTTTTTTTTAATCCTTGCGCATTTGTTACTTTTCATATTATTATTGTATCTGTCCCCCGGTTTGCAGTAGTTAAAAAATAGGATTTTATTTACTGTCTTTATCCCCAACTTTGGACTTGTAATTTCTCCTTCCCCGAAGCCATGTAATAGTTAGGTTTAAATTCCGCATTTTAATTTCCTGCACTGATATTGAACTATTAGATGTATGTCTAATAGGATTGCATGACAAGAATTAAAAACAAAATGATAGCTAACCCTAATTTTCAAGATAATATAACTAAAACAAACACACTTGCACATGCGCACCTCTAAGATTTCCCCACTTGTTGCCTTCGGAATAAACGGTCACGATTCTTAAATGTAAGAGATTTTAGTGGCTACCCTTTGGTTTAAGAGATCATAAGTCCCTCGATGACCCTTTCGACATTGCCTCGGTAAAATGATCTTAAAAACCTAGGGTAATTACTAAGATATCTTACTAGTTGCCTTTGTGACCGTACGATGACCCTCGCTAGTCCCTTAAAACATCTGACGATAGGGCTACCTACTCACTAATAGTAGGATAGAACTATCTAAAGGAAAACAGGAAAAGAACAAACCTTTTGAGTAATTAGATAGCTCCTAGTTGCTTTATCAAACAAAATAATTTCACATACACAAACCCTTTTTCCAAATAATTTTTAAAAGACAAAAACACTTTGTATACATTCTCAACGAAAGGAGAAACATTACAAAGTTCGCCGCACTAAGGCGTCTTTTCAAAAATATTTTCAAAACACACAAACACAAAGCATTTTCAAAATAAGCTAGCAACTAAGAGCCCGTAGATAACTACAGATGGAAAGGATGCTAACACCTTCCCTTTCCATAACCTACCCCCTTACTCATAAAATAATCTCTAAAGGTATTTCCTGTTCTTTTCATCCTTTCATTTGTTGGATAAAAGAAAAGCCGATGGCGACTCTTTCTAACCGCAACATTTGCGAATAAAAATGCAAAAGCAGTAAAAGTCAATTCTCCCACCGTATTACAGAACTGGCGACTCTGCTTGGGAGAATTGCTAAAAAAGTGGGGTTACCTTAGAGATAGTTCACATTTAAATGCTTTACATGTTTGACTTACTTGCTTTACATTTCGGGTTTATGTTTGGGTATTCTTGTAAAGATCCTATACCCAGATCTGGGGCACTTTTAAGTAAGCAGCAATAGATCGTGGAGACTGTACGCCGTAGACCAATATGGTTGAAGCAATGACTGCGTTAGTGTGACACAATTGTTGTTACTGGTATCTCTTGTGTTAAATCGAGGAGAATATGGGACCGTTGTATGGTGTCATAAAGCACTAATTGACCTTAGAACCTTAGTTGAACAAACTTGGCCATTAGAAAAGTAGTGAGATAGTTGGCTTCGGTATAAAGTTGAGGATTGGTTGATACTCAATACTACACTCATTAAGATCAGACTTTCCAGATATTTCGGCCGCGAGAAAGGATCGCCTGAGCTGAAACGATGCCCGATAAAGAAAGATCAGTGATATTGAGACTCCTTAGAACCTGGTTACTTTTCTAGGACAGGTTGAACCAACTAAAATTCAAGAGGGTACTTACCTGTAAACCCCATGCAAGCCTAAACCTAAGATCTTGTGTGTTTTGCTTGTGCGTGATTAAATTGTTCAAACATAACATCATGCATCATAACATCCATATTTATTTCACTAACCATTTCAAGGACCAAGGGAATTCATCTTTGTTCTGTTTTGCAGATCATGGCTTTCGCTCGTAGAAATATCGTCCGAATCAACTTTATGAAAATACCTCTCCAACTTAAAGAGCTAGTATCAAGGGTTTATGAGACTTCCTCATTCACCAAGAAATATGGTCGACTTCTCAACCTGGTTACCTCAAGCTTTGACGAGAAGATGATGGGTGTACTCTTTCAGTTCTTTGACCCCAAACACCATTGCTTCACATTTCCTGATTATCAGTTGGTACCTACCATGGAAGAGTTCTCTCAATTATTGGGTGTACCTATTCTTGATCAGATGCCTTTCACCGCTTTAGAGGAGGCTCCAAAGCCAGAGGTTATTGGAGCAGCCTTGCATCTGAAACGGTCCGACATTATATCTAACTGGGAAACAAGAAGCGGTGTCAAGGGTTTCCTAGTTAAGTTCCTATTATAAAAGGCTCAATTATTTTGGGGTAATTTGGATTTCCAAGCTTTCAAAGAAGTCCTGGATCTTCTAAGTTATGGGTTAGTATTGTTCCCTAATCAGGACTTACTCATAGATGCGAATGTTGTTAAGGTTTTCCTCTCTCGTAACCTTGTGCCTACTTTGCTCAGAGATATCTTGCATTCCTTTCACACTCGTACCATGAAGAGAAGAGGGGTTCTTATGTGTTGTATACCATTTCTATCTAGGTGTGTTTATTTTTCACCTTCCTCAATCAGTATTGAAGAATGAACAAGGTTTGGGTTGGTCTCAAAGGATAATGTCACTTTCTCACTAAGATATTCTTTGGTACTCCCGGACTATGGGAGATGTATATATCATCGACCGCTGTGGGGAATTCCCTAATGTCCCACTCCTTGGAATTAGGGGAGGTATCACTTATAATCCTTCTCTGGCTCTACGATAATTCGGTTATGCTCGAAGGGATGGTCCCCATGATATGCTTATCCAAGGCATTATATTCAACTACGAGGATGATGTTCAAGGGTATCATCAAAGGTTCGTACGAGCTTGGGGAATGGTAAACAGGGTTGATAGCAAGACTTTGGGGCATAATAATTCCATTCCTATGGAGCCTTATCTCAAATGGGTACGAGCTCACGCCCAAAACCTTATGATGCCATATACAGTCATCTTTCCAGTGATTGTGGAACCTATCACCGAAGGAGATGTTCCTTATACATTTCTCCATCCTGACATGCCCACTGATCTTGAAGAGTTGTAGAGGTCCTGGATTCAGCTGAAGAAATAACGGGATACCTTTAGAGATCAATTTTACACCAGTGAGAAGAAAGTGTTGAAGCTCGCGAAGCAACTTCACGAAGAAAAAAGTATTAATGTTTACCTCGGCACGAAGAGGAAGTGCCCATGGGAGACTTGATTCTTAGATTTTAAGAGATTTTAATTTTCAATTGTAAGCCTAAAAGGAAGTTGTAATTTGAATTTTACTAATAAAATCTTTGTTTCATTTTGGTTCACAAATTTAAATTTCCCGAAGTCCTTGAAAACATCGCCTAAACATGTCACGCATATCATTACATAAGCAGGTATTTCAAGACAGGTTTCTTATCTTTTTGTTGTTTATTTCAGCAAAAATAAATGGCTCTTGAACAAAATATTAAGGATCTTCAAGCACATAACACTCTATTCCAACAGATGTTCCTGGCTCTGGCTAAGGGACAAGAAGATATGAAAGCTCTCATCACTAAAGAGAAGAAAAATAAGGCAAAGAAACCAGTTGGCGTCCTGAATATGGGAAGAAGATTTAGAGGACCAGCCAAGCGAGCTCTAGAATTCACAAATCCATCAAATGAGGGGGATAATCGGGAAGAGGATGACAAGAAGACAAAAGAAGAAGATAATAGCCCAATGACTGATGAAGAGGAAGTAGAATATGTTGAAGAACAATATCCTCTTGCTGATGACAAGTATAAATAGCTGGAGGATTGGACTTTGAAGAGCTAGGGTTGGTCTCAGGAGTGATCATCCCACAAAAATTCAAAGTTCCCATTTTTGCAAAATATGACGGTATTTCATGTCCCAAGCTCCATCTGAGGTCTTACGTCAGGAAGATCCAACCCCATACAGCTAATAAGAAATTATGGGTCCACTTCTTTCAAGAGAGTTTGTCAGTTAGAGTGGTTCTATCAATTGGAAAGGGACCAACATCTGAAATTGGGAAAACTTGGCTACTGCTTTTTACAAGCAGTGTCAATACAATGCTGACCTCGCTTTAACTCGTACACAACTCCAAAGCATGTTTATGGGTTCTAGTCAGGGTTTCAAAGATTATGCCAAAAGTGGAGGGATCTTGTCGGTAGAGTCCAACCTCCGCTGTCTGATAGGGAGTTGATGGACATGTTCTTGGGTACTCTGAAAGACCCATTTTTCAACCATTTGATTGGAAGTTCTTCAGCCGGATTCACCAAGCTGATACTGACAGGAGAACAAGTAGAAGCTAGTATCAAGAGTGGTAAAATCCAAGGGGTTGCTTCTTCAAGTACCGCGAGGAAGCCATTCAGTGAAAGAAGAAAGTTAGTGCTACCTATGGTAAAAGAAACTATGATAAAGTTGAATGTTGTCCAACAGTAGGAGCTGTAGTGATCTCCAACCCTGCACCAACTCAATGACAAAATATTCAACGCATGCAGGATGCGCCTAGAAGATAATTCACTAGAATTAACATGCCTTTTTCTCAAGCATTGCAGCATTTGTTGAAGGCTGACCTGGTCACTCCGAAGGATCCTCCCCAAAACCCAAACACTTCCTCTCCCCGTTACAATCCAAATGTATGGTGTATTTACCACTCCAATAGTTCGGGGAACAATACGAATGATTGTTGGGCTCTAAAGAATAAAGTTCAAGGCCTTATTGATGCAAAGGAGATTGAATTTGACCCTCCTGAGACTCCCAATGTAATAACTGCATCGATGCCCAAACATGACAAAGGTATCAATGTTGTTGATGGTGTCCTTTTTGTTTCTTCCGTGAATGATTTGACTACTCCTCTCCCAATTGTTAAGAAGAAACTCCTACGAGCCAGTTTATTTCTAGGTTGTAATGAAGATTGTCACCTTTGTGCATCCCTGCGCAATGGTTGTATATTGCTGAAGATAGGTGTCCAACGCCTGATGAACAACAGAGAAATTCTGTTTAAGAAGACTCCCTCTATGAAAAGCCTGTGTGAAGATTTAAGATGCGAAGATGTGTCAATTATTACCATCTCTAATAATCCTATAAGGGTCTCCTCCAAAGTGCCTATAAGGATTACTGACAGGCCTAAAATTGCTCCTCTGATCATTACCTCTCCAGGGCCCATACCATATTCCTCTGACAAAGCCATTCCTTTGAATTATGGAGCTGACGTTTATTATCATGGCGTCAAGAAAGACCTATTAGCCATTAAGAATGAAGTTACTGAAGATACTGATCCTAACATTGACAACATTGTTAGGACTAGTAAAGTTACTAGAAGCGGAAGGATTTTCTCTCCTGAAATCTCTCTAAAGAATGTTGCCAGTCCTTTTGTTACTCCTGTTGTTACTCCTATTGTTACTCCTGTTGTTATTCCTGCTACTGAGTCAGTTGAGACTTGAGGAAAAGAAGTATCGGTTGAGCGTGCCTGGACGGAGGCACCTAAAGAAACCATTCCTGAGGCCTTCAAGCAAGAAATGGAGGAAATTTTAAAAATCATACAGAAAAGTGACTACAATGTTGCAGAACAATTGGGGCAAAACTCTTCAAATATTTCAATGCTAGTTTTGTTGTTGTGCTCTGAGGCCCATGTTAAAGCCTTGGTGAAGTTTCTAAAATCTGCTCATGTGCCACAAGAGACTTCTGCCGACCAATTTGAGAAATACGTTGCCAGTCTGACTGTTGATAATGGACTAGGTTTCTCCGATGCTGATCTGACTCCTAAGGGAAGAAAACATAACGATTCCCTACAAGTCTCTATTGAATGCAGGGGAACTACTCTAGCTCATGTGTTGGTGGACATTGGTTCATCTATGAATCTTTTACCCAAGTGTGCATTAGACAAATTGGACTGTGAAGGATTTACATTGAAGCCCAGTAACATTTTGGTGAGGGATTTTTATGGCTCCAAAAGGATGGTACATGGGGAGGTGGACATCCCGATCAAAGTTGGTTCATAAATTTTGGATTCCACTTTCTACGTGATGGACATTCGCCTATCTTACTCCTGCTTACTAGGATGCCCTTGGATTCATGGGGTCGGCGCCGTCACTTCCACTTTGCATCAGATGTTAAAATATCCAGTTAATGGAAAGATTGTTACAGTCCGTGGCAAAGAAGAGTATATGGTAAGCCACTTGAACTCTTTCAGATATGTCGAGATGGACGACGAGTTCATTGAGACTCCCTGTCATAATTTTGAAGAGATTCCTAAGACGATCGTTGTTACCAAGGCTGCTGCTGTTGTTCCAAAGATTACCAGACCTCCACTAAAAATGGCTTCTCTAAAAGACGCTAGGGCTGTAGTTGAAGAAGGTGGGTGTACTATTTGGGGCCAACTCCCTGACATCCCCTATAAGTCTGACAAATTTGGTTTGGGTTTCACTTCAAGAGCTTAAAAAGCTGTTCGTCGTGCTCGTGCCGGAGGACCACCTCTACGCATCAACAACCATGGAGTCAATACTGTGGAGGATGCTGACAGTGACTGTGATTTGGACAATTGGATCTTCCTTACTATCAACGATGGACTCAATAATTGGACTGCTAAAGACTTTGTGCCTATTTCTTTTACCAGGAGTAATTATTTTTCTGTTTTTAAGGATATGTAATTTTTGAATAATTTAAACTCTAAAACCTTGTGTCTTACCTGAGGCACAACGACCTACTTGTGAGGGTTATCACACTTCATTTTCATATCTCATTAATAAATCATTGGACGTTTTGCATTCAAATTTTATGCTCTTTGTCTTTCTTTTTTACTTTATTTTATTAAAATAGATATGCGCTCTTACACACACCCACATATCAAATTACAGATCCACATCCACCCTGGATCCCATTGATAACAGTTCTACTATTTCCAGTTATGACTTTGAAAATCTGATCTACCAAGCCGAGGATGAAAGGGAGGAAGATTATAAAGTTCCAGGAGAACATTCTAGATTATTACAGCAAGAGGAAAGAGAAATACAACCTCATGAAGAGCCGGTCGAGGCGGTAAACTTGAGTACTGAGGAGAATAAAAAAGAAGTTAAGATAAGTTCCAACTTAGAGAATGGTGTCAAAGAACGGTTTATCCATATGTTACGTGACTATGTTGAGATCTTTTCCTGGTCATACGAAGACATGTCGGGGCTTGATACTGATATTGTGGTTCATCGTCTGCCAACAAAAGAAGATTGCCCTCCAGTGAAGCAAAAGGTTCGTCGTATGCGTCCTGAGATGTCAGAAAAGATCAAGGTTAAAGTCATGAAACAGTTCAATGTTGGATTCTTAGCTGTTACTTCTTATCCACAATGGGTTGCAAACGTGGTACTGATACCTAAGAAGAACGGTGAGGTGCATATGTGTGTGGATTATAGAGATTTGAATAGGGCAAACCCCAAGGATGACTTTACACTTCCCCATATTGATGTTCTGGTTGACAACACCTCACAACACAAGATTTTTTCTTTCATGGGCGGTTTCTCCGGTTATAATCAGATCAAAATGGCACCTGAAGACATGGAGAAAATAACTTTTGTCACACAGTGGGGCACTTTCTACTACAAGGCTATGCTATTTGGGATGAACAATGTTGGGGCAACCTATCAACGTGCTATAGTAGCATTGTTTCATGATATGATCCATCACAAGATAGAGGTCTATGTCGATGATATGATAGCTAGGTCTCAGACTAAAAAAGATCACCTTGATCACCTGCAAAAACTGTTTGAAAGGCTGAAGAAATACAAGTTAAGACTAAACCCAGGCAAGTGAACCTTTGGAGTAAGATCTGGTAAGCTCTTAGGTTTCATCGTCAGTGGAAAAGGTATTGGGGTAGATCCTGCAAATATTAAAGCTATTCAAGAAATGCCAACCCCCTGCACCGAGAAGGAGGTTAGAGATTTTTTGGGACGTCTAAACTACATTGCCAGATTCATTTCTCAACTAACCGCTACTTGTGAACCAATCTTTAAATTACTGAAGAAAGATCAAGTAGTAAAGTGGAATGATGATTTCCAGACAGCCTTTGACAGAATCAAAGAGTATCTTCAAAAACCTCCAATTTTGATGTCGCCAGTCGAAGGAAGACCTCTGATCATGTACTTAACAATATTAGAGAATTCAATGGGGTGTGTGTTGGGGCAGCATGACGAGTCTGGTCGAAAAGAGCATGCAATATACTACCTTAGCAAAAAGTTTACTGACTGTGAAACAAGATACTCACTGCTCGAGAAAACTTGATGCGCTTTGGCATGGGCTGCTCGCCGACTAAGACAGTATATGCTGCCTCACACTACCTTATTGATATCTAAAATGGATCCTATAAAATACATATTCGAGAAGCCCACTCTCTCCAGAAGAATAACAAGATGGAAAATGGTCCTGACCGAATACGACATTCAGTACACTACCCAAAAAGCAATCAAAGAGAGTGTACTAGTTGATCATTTGGCTCACCAGGCTGTAGACGACTACCAGTCAATGAATTTTGAGTTCCCGTATGAGAATATTATACTAGTAACTGACTGTGAAGAGCCTAGACCGGATGAAGGACCTGAAAAAGGATCTCGATGGACTATGGTCTTCGATGGAGCTTCCAACGCACTCGGCAATGACATTGGTGCTACGATTATTTCTCCAGAAGGCTTCCAGTGATACGGTGGGAGAACTGACTTGATGTTTTGCGTTTTGATCGCATTTGTGCGGATAGCAAGAGTCGCCACCGAATTTTCTTTTATCTAAAATGAAATCTAAAAAAGCACAGGAAAGACCTTTCGAGATTATTTCTCCGGTTCGGGGGGTATATTATGAAAAGGGAAGGTATTAGCACCCTTTTCATCCATGTTTTTCCATGGGCTCTTAGTTACTCGCTTAGATCACTTGCTTTTGTTTTGACAATGTGCTTGTGGTGTGGGCTTTGAAAGTGTTTTGAAAAATCTCTTTGTAATGGTTCTCGTTTCTATAAGAACGTGTACAAAGTTTTGTTTCGAAAGATGGTTCAAAGATGTGTTTGTGGAATGTGTTTTTGAAAGTGGTTTTGAAAATATGTTTTGCAATGGTTCTCGTCTCTATAGGAACATATACAAAATGTTTTGTCTTTTTGAAAATGTTTTGAGATGAAAGTGTCGGTGTAAAAATGTTTTTGTCGTGAGTAAGCGAGTAACTAGGAGTGAATCTACCTACTCGAAAGGTCTCAAATGTTCTTTTCTTCCTCCTTTAGATGTTTCTATCTTACCATTGATTTGGTAACAAGCCCCATCCTTGGATGTAACGGGACATGCGCGGGTCAATTTTACAGCCATCGAAAGCAACTTATGAGTCGCTTTAGCAATTTTTGTAAGGGACTAGATCGTTTTATCGAAGGCAACGTCGAGGGTCATCAAGGGACTACGATCTTTTTTATCGAGGGTCTTTGCTAAAGCGCCCATATTCGAGGGACATGATTGTATTTCTGAGGCAACGAGCGAGGTTACCCTAGAGGTGCGCGTGTGAAAAAGTGTTTTTGATTCAAGTTAATTTTATCTTTGAAATTAGTTTATCTAGCGATTGATTTTAAATCTTGCCATACACGCCTAATTACTATACAGTAATAAGTAAAACAATAAAATGCGGAAATTGAAATTCTACGCTATTACAGAGCTTCGGGAATGGGGGTACAAATTAATGAATGGGGGTGATAGTAAGAAATAAGTATTTAAATCACACAATACAAGTCCGAACTATTAAATAATTATTTAAGTTAAAACTCTTTTCATTTGATAAAGTTAATTAATAATTTAATTAATAATATCAAACAAAAATTATTTTAAAATTAATAATTATTTAAGACAATATTGATTTATTTACAAATTTAAATATAATACTAAAATAAATTAATAAACAAAACAAAAGAACAAAAAATATGTAAAATAGAATAAAATAAAGGGATAGAAAAAGTTAGTGGGCCTGCAATTGAAGTAGTCTGGTGGTGTAGAGAGCAAAAAAATGTCAAAAGCCCAATAAGTTTCTGTGTTTGATCCAGCGCAGTTAGTCTTTGAGGGAGCATGGTGGACAATGCTTTTTGAGTTGTCTGATGTTGATCCCATGATTATGAGTGATGGTGCATGGTACCTTGTAATGGAACACTGCGTGGGATCCACATATTCATCAAAATAAATGGTAACAAATGTCACCTCCGTATTAGTCCTAAAACCTGATTATTGCAACAAAACAACATTAATTAATCAGAATGGTAAACATAATCAAAAAGAAAAAAATCTCTCTTCTCTTATCTTTCTCTCACGATCTCTCTGCCTTCATTCAATAACAAAGACTCAAAATATAAACATCACCCATCAAAATAGATCAAACACAGTGGTGAATGATGAACACGCGACGGTGGCTAGGGAGATCCACGGTGGCTCCGATGAGGATGGCGGCGGCGCTGATGAACAACACGGAGCCACCTATTTAAATTTCTCTTATTCACTTTTTCTTTACGTCATTCTCTTCGTCCATTTGTCCTTATTACTAATCTGCAACTTGATTTTCAGGAAAAAACAAAGATTCTGATACTTCGAATCCGCGAGCTCACACCTTTTACGGCTCCTGGTAATATATTTCTAAATCCTTGACTCGAGTCTTCTTCTGAACTTAGATTTGATTTTTGAAGGGTTTGTGGTTTTGGGAAAATGATGATAGTGTTTTAGGTTTTGGATTTTTGTTTTTGGAAAATGACGAACATTAGGGTTTGTGTGCAACTTCTGTGATTTTTTGAATATTATCCTCCTCCCTCTGTGCAATTGAACATTTTTTTATACTGTGAATTTAGGTTTTCAGTGTTGGTTCTGGTTTTGTGATACTTGAAAATCTGTGGCTTTTGGTTTTGTGATGTTTGATGATTCTGTTGGTTCTCTTGGCTTTTGGTTTTTGTGATGTTTGATGATTCTGTTGGTTCTCTTGGCTTCTGGTTTTTATGATGTTTGATGATTCTGTTGGTTCTCTCCTCCTTTGGTTCAAAAATCTCATGCTCTTTTATAAAACAATCGTTCTCCTTATTATCAGATTGGGATGAAAATAGGAGGGAAAAACTTGTGAATTTGGACAGTTTTGGTTTTTCTAGCTTTGGGCTTTAGAGTGCAAATTGAACTATGTCCATTTTGGTGCAAGTTTGGGCAGGTTTTTGGACTGTAATGCAGGCTTGTGGAGCAGAACTTTGGGATGTTTTATTTAGGTGATATTTACCTGACCCTATCTCTTTTCTTTTCATCTTTCCATGAAACAAATCCATATTTGGCTTTTCAACACATTCTGAAGAGTTTGCTTTTCTTAGGGAAATGATGATGTGTTTTAGATATGAGCTAATGCTAGCTTGCATATTGTTTGTTTATTTGTATTGCTGCTGCCTTTTCATTTTTTCTCTTGGCAGCTTATGCTGCCTTGCTTGCTGCGTTGTTCTGTCATCCTACTGCACTTGTCGTAGGTTTGGTTCTGCCTTGGATGTGATTGCTGTTGTTTGCATCCTGTTGCCTTTGTTGTAGTTTGGGCAGCAACTTGCCTTTTGCTCGGATCCTGCTGTTTTGTTTTGTTGTTTGTTTGAACTGTTGGCATAGTTTGACTTGTGCATTTGACTGCTATTGTTTGCAGCCTGTTGCTTTTGTTGCAGTTTGAACTGTTTGTATGATATGCAGCTTGTTTGTATATTTTCTTTTTCCCCCTTTTTTGTTAACCAAAATCTAGGCTTTGAGATTTGCAAAATAGGGAGAAATGGATGGTGATTAAAACAAACGAAATTTTGATTCCTAAAAGCAAACCCTAGTGATGAAAATCATTTTTGCTTGGATTTTTCAATGCTCATTATTTGCTAATGTTTTTCCTTTCTTTGTTACATGTACAAACAAATGAATGGCAAGCAAGACAAGATGAAGAGAAGACCGTGGCTAGCAATGAGGAATTTCTTGAAGATGAAGCAAAGAGTCTTGAATAAGAAGCCTTTCTTTCTTTGTAAATATAAAACTTGAGATTCTTTGTAAACAAGACAAACAATTTGTAATTTATATTTTACATTGTAAACCCCTTTTTTTACAAATTGTCAAAGAATGTAATCATAACATAACATTTGAATGAAATGTATGAATGATGAAGTTGCTGTACCAAACTTTGAGTTCTATTTTAAACTTTGTAACTCTTGATTGAATGCTTCGAATAAATCATCTTGGCTTGATAACTTGCATTTTAAGCAAACACAATATGATAGGATAAATCATGTATTTTGCACTCTTAAACAAAATAAATGTTTGAAAGCTCCAACCCAATTGGTTAATTGAACCCACAATCATGATTGTTTAAAATGATAGTCTTAAGCTTTATATCTTATCCAAACAGAACATGCTTCTAAGAATAACATCAACCCTCAGAAAATTGTGGTTAAGAAAAAAATTTAAAATCACACAAATGCTTTTTCAGTTATCTGGGCCATGGATTGGGCAAACTTGCAATGTGAGGTTTAGAAACTGACTTAAAAAACTTTAAGGAGACATGGTGACTTATTTGAAACCTTGACGACTCAATTTCCTTTGAGAAGTGAAACCCCCTAATTGCTGACTGGTTGCCTAGGAAGAGAACCTGCTTGATCAACTTTTGAGCCAAATTGAGTGTTTGAGAAACCCTGGGATAGCATCTTGAGTGAAAAATGGGAGGGAAAATTTTGGGGTACAACAATTGCCCCTGTTCAATCTTCTTAAACTTGAAAAGTGAGATCGACGTGCTTGTTATTCGTGGCTTGAAAGTAGAAGATGATTGAACACTAGAGTGCCCAGAATTTGCACTTGATGATGCGCTGGTTGATTGTGTAGGGAATGGGCTTAAAGATGCCATTTGGAGAAATGATGGAGAGTTTTCGGAGATGGCCTTATAGATGCCATCCAAAGGTGATTGTTGACAGAAGTGGACAAAGTCTGAACTTTGACTTTAACAGAAAAGAAATCAGAATAAACCTTTGGTCGATTTAAACTGGAATTAGCAGAAGTCTTGAATGTTTGTTGGAAAGAATCAGAATATCTTTTGGAGCGATTTAAATTGAGCCAAAAGATATCTTGGATTAATCTTGACTGGAAAGCATCAGAATAAATCTTGGTGCAATTTATCTGAACTAGAGAAAATTGTCGGTGGGGAAGAATAAAACGTTGAAAGGTTTAAACTGAAATAGCAGAAGTTCGAGAAAGAATCAGAACAAATTGTTGAAAGATTTATCTGAACCGGAAAAATTTGGATAAGAATCAGATTAAATCGTTGAGAGATTTATCTGAACCAGCAAAAATCTGGAGAAGAATCAGAATAAATTGTTGAGGTATTTATCTGAACCTGAGAAAATGTCTACGAGGAAAGAATCAAGATAAACCGTTGAGAGATTTAAACTGAACCAGCAGGGGTCTGGATAGTGAGGTTATGAGAACCTGGGTAGTAGGGTTACTTCGAAATAAAGCCTGGATATTAGGGTTATGAGAAGGAACCTGGGTCATAGGGTTACTTCGAAATGAAAGCCTGGATAGTAGGGCTATGAGAAGGAACATGGGTCGAAGGGTTACTTCAAAATGAAAGCCTGGGTAGTAGGGCTATGAGAAGGAACATGGGTCATAGGGTTACTTCGAAATGAAAGCCTTGATAGTAGGGCTATGAGAAGGAACTTGGGTCATAGGATTACTTCGAAATGAAAGCCTAGATAGTAGGGCTACGAGAAGGAACCTGGGTCGTAGGGTTACTTCGAAATGAAAGCCTGGGTAGTAGGGCTATGAGAAGGAACTTGGGTCGTAGGGTTACTTCGAAATGAAAGCCTGGATAGTAGGGCTATGATAAGGAACCTAGGTCGTAGGGTTACTTCGAAACGAAAGCCTGGATAGTAGGGCTATGAGAAGGAACTTGGGTCATAGGGTTACTTCGAAATGAAAGCCTGGATAGTAGGGCTATGAGAAGGAACCTGAGTCGTAGGGTTACTTCGAAATGAAAGCCTGGATAGTAGCGCTATGAGAAGGAACTTGGGTCGTAGGGTTACTTCAAAATAAAATCCTGGGTAGTAGGGCTATGAGAAGGAAGCTGGGTCGTAGGGTTACTTTGAAATGAAAGCCTGGCTAGTAGGGCTATGAGAAGGAACCTGGGTCGTAGGGTTACTTCGAAATGAAAGCCTGGATAGTAGGGCTATGAGAAGGAACATAGGTCGTAGGGTTACTTCGAAATGAAAGCCTAGATAGTAGGGCTATGAGAAGGAACCTGGGTCGTAGGGTTACTTCGAAATGGAAGTCTGGGTAGTAAGGCTATGAGAAGGAACCTGGGTCGTAGGGTTACTTCGAAATGAAAGCCTGGGTAGTAGGGCTATGAGAAATAACTTGGGTCGTAGGGTTACTTTGAAATGAAAGCCTGGATAGTAGGGCTATGAGAAGGAACCTGGGTCGTAGGGTTACTTCGAAATGAAAGCCTGGATAGTAGGGCTATGAGAAGGAACCTGGGTCGTAGGGTTACTTCGAAATGAAAACCTGGATAGTAGGGCTATGAGAAGGAACATGGGTCGTAGGGTTACTTCGAAATGAAAGCATGGATAGTAGGGCTATGAGAAGGAACCTGGGTTGTAGGGTTACTTCGAAATGGAAGCCTGGGTAGTAGGGCTATGAGAAGGAACCTGGGTCGTAGGGTTACTTCAAAATGAAATCCTGGATAGTAGGGCTATGAGAAGGAACCTGGGTCGTAGGGTTACTTTAAAATGAAAGCCTGGATAGTAGGGCTATGAGAAGGAACCTGGGTCGTAGCGTTACTTCAAAATGAAAGCCTGGGTAGTAGGGCTATGATAAGGAACCTGGGTCGTAGGGTTACTTCGAAATGAAAGCGTGGATAGTAGGGCTATGAGAAGGAACTTGGGTAGTAGGGTTACTTCATGATGAATTTGTGTGAAACTTTATTTGGAAATGTATGAGAAGGGACCCGTGTAAGAATTTTCAAGATAAACCTGTGTGAAGCTGTATTTGGTCGCGCAAATGATTACTCTGTTTAGTTCCGGGAGATAATCTTGGACCCGAGTCTGGGAAAATAAATCCATGACTGCTGCTGGAGAGTATTGGAAATAGCATTCCTGACTGTTGTAGAAAACCGTGGTTCTTCTACTTCCGCTGGGGAGAGACTCTGCTTGATAATAATTCTGCGGGGAAGAATCAGGATAAATCGTTGAGAGATTTAAACTGAACCGGCAGAGGTCTGAAGGAAATATTTGTTATGTAGATGGTCAACCAGTCCTTTCTCGGCAATTGATCTGTAATTGATTTGTCCACAAAAAGTTATCCTGTTGGAAATTTGATGATAAATTCTTGTTGATTGATTTTTTCCTGAAAAGGTGAAGGGTTAGTTGTATGCGGTGCCATGATGTATGAAATGCATGGCATGAGATTGTGCTATATGCATTTGTGTTGTCAATGCCATGACATATGAATGCAATGTATGAACATTTTAATTGTTCTGTTGCAATGTTGTTGGACTCAGGGAAAATAAATCCTCGAGTACTGCTAGGAATGAGGAGTGTAAGTCTTCATATTTTGTTGAAGTTGAAGCATGGATGGATGAGTTTCCATTATTAGAGAAATAAACTCTATTGGGGAAGGGAAACGTCGTGCATTACTTGTGGACTTTGTGAAATCCTGAGAAGTTGGGCGACTTTCACTGGGGAATCTCTGGAGTGGTAACTGGAATTTTTGCTGCGTCGGGGATGTGAGAGCACCTGATACCATTAGGCTGCATATTGGAGATACGTTAGTGATCCTGTAGTAGGATGTCCTTGTTTCTGCTCCTACTGGAGAAAGTACCTACGGGGATTGTAGAGCAGTCTGTTGGGGAAGAGGAGTTATGGTCCCTTGATTTAAGATAGTCTAGGAAGCAAATTCAAACTGGGTAATCTTGCCTTTTGTTGGAGAAATAAACCCTGTCGCCAATCTTCCGGAAGGGCGCTTCGGACAAAAACTCCATGAGGCTTTTAACTCAATTAAGACCAGCTCAGCTAGGGAATGTCAGAATGATTCCAAGTTGTGATGGTATCTGAGGAGATATTGAATGAATATCAGAATGATGTCCATATCTGGATCGTATTTGAACCGTATCTGCAATAGAATTGCATCCTCTGTTTGGTAACTAGTGTGATGTATGCGTTTGTTGGGAGAAGATTAAAACTCCTCTATTTGCTGGCGAGTTTGACTATGTCATCGACTGGAGGATGCCCCATTTTTGTTTAAAGATGCTTATGCACTTGTCGGGGATAGTCTTGTGATTCTGACGACTTCACCGGGGATCACCTTATAAAGGGTATTTTATGGGGATTTGTCATTGTCTATAGTAGTAAGTTTTGTAGTAATTCTAGAAAATGCTCGTTTGGTCACACATGACCCTTTATATGTGAGAGCCGGTTGGCCCCTAGAGTTAATCTGGTGCACCTCGACATTTTGAGATTTTGATCGCATTTATGGTAGCCTTGAACTTTCTAGGGATATTTTCTAATACTGTTGTGGAAGAAACTGAAGACCTGATACTGACACCATCTGGTACTACTAGTACCAACAAACAAATTGGTGGTACCCAAGATCTTTGGTCAAGTCTCAGAATTTCCTAAGAACTATCATAGGAGGATCCGAAGACATGATACTAACACCATCTGGTACTAAAAGTACAGACAAGTGATTTGATGGTACCTGGAGTCTTCATAGTGGATTCTGTTCAAACCCATGATCAACAACATTGCCCCTTGAGTGATTCAACATTTCCTTGAGATATTATTTGAATCTCGACTAGTTGCCCCAGATGTGTTGGACAATGGTCATGCCGTGCCCCTTGGTTATGAGAGATTTGTCATTGGAAGCGTCTTTCCACTTGAAGTGATTTTGTTTATTTAGAGAGTTTTCATTTTCTGAATATTCATCGTGTGGATTTCTCTGCTGTCAAATAATTAGCCATATGCAAACGGCGATATTCACAATAATGCAAAATTTATTCTTGTCTTGAAGTTTTGAAAATGCATTTTAGCAGATATGTGAGTTTAAATAAAGATTTAGAGTAAGCCTTACAGGAGTCAGGATACCTTTTGTAACAGTATGCTTTCGAACTAACACATACTTCAATTAGGACTTTGAAAGGTTGTATCATGGTCTAGGTTCATGGTTTAAGAAACAAAGGATAAAGGCTCAAAGTGTATTTGTACCCACCCGCTCTCCGTGATGTTCTTCAGTCCTAAACTCAGTTAATTGTGCGTTTGAACTCCAATTGAGTCTGGAATGATGCGTTGGTGATGGCTCAGACAAGTTAAGTTTGTCGGAAGGCAGTCATTTTTGTCATATTTTTCATGTTGTTGAGGATTTGTAGTGACCTCTTTTTTTATTTATTATCCATGATTTTGCCTGACTGTTCTTACGGTCAACGGGATGCCCCAGTTTTCCTTAAGTCTCCTTTGTAGGTTTTGACTTAGTGGGTTTTTCTCTTGAGAGCTAATGACTTCCTATTTGGAAGGGAACCATCACTGTCTTTTGATTCCAAAGGAATGTTTTGATGTCATTCGTTGTATTACGAGATGAGAGTTTGCAATTTGAACGCGCATTTGAATTAACTGAGTGACTACCCTGCCCCAGGTTTTGATTAAAGGTTTTAATTTGTGTAAAAAGGAAACTTTTACTTCTTTGGCTCGAAGGGATTGACTAGGTATTATCTTCCTTATAACTCCAGTGTTTAGGATTTGAAAAAAACGCCTGTACATCGTCAGCAAGGTCTGTCCAAAAGCATATTGTATGAGATGAAGGCATTGTTTTCGTCATCCTCCCTCTAAAGGCTTGCAACTTTTGAAACAAGAGTTGAATATCATAAAGGGAATAAAAAGCATAGTTTAAGATATAATGAAAATTAATGGATTGATTCAAGACAAACATATTTAATGCATTAATGAGAGTAACCAAAGTCTGACATAAAGATAAGTGTTTTAAGCAAACAAAGAAATTACAACTGCAAATTCGGATAAACAGAAGATTTCCTTTCCCAGATCGTCACTTCACATGGATGCCCTTGAGGGGTAATAGAAAAGCTCAAGTTGATCGTCTTTTGTAAATTCCAACACTCTTTCATCGATTAGGTCTTGAATTCTATTCTTCATAGCCCAACAATTGTTTGTATCATGCCCAGGACCATCAGAATGGTATGCACACCTCTCATTGGGACGGTAATTAGGAGCAGCAGTATTAAGATTCCGGGGGGGAGCTTTTAATGTAATTAGCTCTGCCTTCAACATGTGTTGTAGTACCTGAGCTAGTTAGATGCTGATCTTGGTGAATTGTCTCTTAGGTGCGACCTCTTTGCGTTGATTCCTCTGTTGTTATTGGCGAGGTTGTTGTCGGGCCCGTGAGGTAGTAGCAAATTGGGAAGGTCTTCTGGATTCTTGTCTCATGGGAGGCTGAGCAGTGACTTGATTTCCAATCCTAATTGTTTCCCCTATACAGTTGCAACCGTCTTGACGAAGTTGGTTGACAAGAATTTTCAGCTCTTCTTGTCCTTGAGCCAGATTTTGGATAAGAACCATCTGGCCCACCAGTTGTCCCATCATTTGGACCCTTATTATGGCTATTTCAGTTTGTAGCCTTTCCAACTGATCATCCTTATTGCCCTCAAGATTCCCCATGATCATGCCCCTAGTGAGGAGAGCTTTCACTTCTTCTTTCCCCTTGGATAGGTTCAAGAACATTTCTCGGAGTTGGGCGTTTTGAGCCTGGATGTCTTTCACTGTTTGTTCCATATCCATCTTACTGAAATAAACAGTAGGAAAATAAGGAGACCTGTATAGGAGAAACCTGTCATGATATGATGTATGACATGTGGATGCATGTTTTCAAGGATTTCATGGGGTAAACACAAGAAAAAGTTGGAGATTGAACTTTGATCAACATTTTTTATTGGAGAAATTTGTATCGGTGGATGTCCTTCCACGAGAATCAAGCTCACCATGTTAAGTGGGTCATAGCCCTTGACTCAAGTTACCGTGCTTTGGTCTTTGACGGTGTTTAATTAGAGAAAAATAAATCCTCTTGCCCCTGGATAGGCATCTGGTTCAACATGACCTTGCATTATAGACCCTTGAGATCCTTGAAAAGGTTATTGAAAATGCTATGGTATGATGTCATGATGTCATGTACAAGTATGAAAAGTAAGCAAGTTGTTATATACACACAAAGTAGACAAGTCCTTAGGTTTAGGCTTGCATAGAGTTTCTAGGTAAGTACCCTCTTGAGGTTTAGTTGGCTCAACCTGTCCTAGTAATAGTGATCGGGTTCTAAAGGATCTCAATATCACCGACCTTTCTCTTAGGCATTGTCTCAGCATAAACAATCTTTTCTTGCGGTCGAGATATCCCAAAAGTCTAGCCTTAATGAGTGTGGTATCGAGTATCAACCAATTTTCAGCTCTACACCGAAACTGATTATCTCACTACATCCTAATGGCCCAGTTTGTTCAATTAGGGTTCTAAAGTCAGTTAGTGCATCATGACGCCACTCAGCGGCCCCATATTCTTCTCGATTCACCACGAGGGATACCGGTACCCACAAATACGTCACACTAACATAGCCATTATTTCAACCATATTGGTCTACATCGTATAGTCTCCATAATCTATTGCTATTTACCTAAAAAGGTGTCCCAGATCCAGGTGAAGGATCAAAGCAAGCCCAATACAAAGAACAAAATATAAAGCATACAAAGAAGCAAGTAAAAAGTGATCTAACCCTAAGGTAACCCCACTTTTAAGTTTTTCATATCCCCAGCAGAGTCTCCGGTTCTGTGATATGGTGGGAGAACTGACTTGATGTTTTACGTTTTGATCGCATTTGTGCGGATAGCAAGATTCGCCACCGACTTTTCTTTTATCCAAAAGGAAAGGTAAAAAAGCACAGGAAAGACCTTTCGAGATTATTTCTCCGGTTCGGGGGGTAGATTATGAAAAGGGAAGGTATTAGCACCCTTTTCATTCATGGTTTTCCATGGGCTCTTAGTTACTCGCTTAGATCACTTGCTTTTGTTTTGATAGTATGCTTGTGGTGTGGGCTTTGAAAGTGTTTTGAAAAATCTCTTTGTAATGGTTCTCGTTTCTATAAGAACATGTACAAAGTTTTGTTTCGAAAGATGGTTCAAAGATGTGTTTGTGGAATGTGTTTTTGAAAGTGGTTTTGAAAATATGTTTTGCAATGGTTCTCGTCTCTATAGGAACGTATACAAAATGTTTTGTCTTTTTGAAAATGTTTTGAGATGAAAGTGTCGGTGTAAAAATGTTTTTGTCGTGAGTAAGCGAGTAACTAGGAGTGAATCTACCTACTCGAAAGGTCTCAAATGTTTTTTTCTTCCTCCTTTAGATGTTTCTATCTTACCATTGATTTGGTAAGAAGCCCCATCCTTGGATGTAACGGGACATGCGCGGGTCAATTTTACAGCCATCAAAAGCAACTTATGAGACGCTTTAGCAATTTTTGTAAGGGACTAGATCGTTTTATCGAAGGCAACGTCGAGGGTCATCAAGGGACTACGATCTTTTTTATCGAGGGTCTTTGCTAAAGCGCCCATATTCAAGGGACATGACTGTATTTCTGAGGCAACGAGCGAGGTTACCCTAGAGGTGCGCGTGTGAAAAAGTGTTTTTGATTCAAGTTAATTTTATCTTTGAAATTAGTTTATCTAGCGATTGATTTTAAATCTTGCCATACACGCCTAATTACTATACAGTAATAAGTAAAACAATAAAATGCGAAAATTGAAATTCTACGCTATTACAGAGCTTTGGGAATGGGGGTACAAACTAATGAATGGGGGTGATAATAAGAAATAAGTATTTAAATCACACAATACAAGTCCGAACTATTAAATAATTATTTAAGTTAAAACTCTTTTCATTTGATAAAGTTAATTAATAATTTAATTAATAATATCAAACAAAAATTATTTTAAAATTAATAATTATTTAAGACAATATTGATTTATTTACAAATTTAAATATAATACTAAAATAAATTAATAAACAAAACAAAAGAACAAAAAATATGTAAAATAGAATAAAATAAAGGGATAGAAAAAGTTAGTGGGCCTGCAATTGAAGCAGTCCGGTGGTGTAGAGAGCAAAAAAATGTCAAAAGCCCAATAAGTTTGTGTTTGATCCAGCGCGGTTAGTCTTTGAGGGAGCATGGTGGACAACACTTTTTGAGCTGTCTGATGTTGATCCCATGATTATGAGTGATGGTGCATGGTGTTGTTGCACCCCAAAATTTACCCTCTTGATTTAGGCTTATGTTTCATCATGAACATCATAGTGCATTGCATTCATACATTGTGATAGGATCAAAGTACTTTGGTTACCAAGTTTTCCTCAAAGCTGTAAAGGTTGATTGCATTGACAAGTTGCTCAATAAAATCTTACCATCCAAACCTCTGGATCTTTTGAGCTCAAAGGTTATGGCATATCTCAAGATGTTTTTACCCATCTCTTTGGATTCATCAGCCAAATTAGGGTTTTCTTGAGCAAGATTTTTGGCCAATGTACAAGTCTTGATTTTGGGAGCTACAACATTTCTTTGATATTTGAAAGGTCTTTGTACAAGAAATTGGTCAAGATGCCCAGAGGATTTGAAGTTTTGAAGATGATTCATCAGTCTCCTAATGTGTTGACCAAAATTAGGGTTTGGGATTTTATCAAGATTTCTTGAGAATTTTGAAGTGAAACTTTGCACATGGCCTTTATATGTTTGGAAGATCATATGTTTGAAGTTGTTGATCATCAATTTTGAAGAGAAATGGATCAATTGATTCAGAGGGGCAAAATGGTCATTTTGGTCAAAATCAGTCAAAGTCAAAGTTGACCAAGTGAACTTTTGGTCAACCATCAATTCAAGGATGCGCTTTTCATATTTGAAGTCCATTTTGGTCATTGGAATAAAGAGATTGAAGTTTGGATTGAAACTTGTTCTTGAAGAAACCCTAAAAGTTTCTAATTTTGGAAAATAAGGACTTAATTTCAAAAAATCATATTTTATTCATCCTTGATCAAGAAGATGCAAATGAAATATGCTTGGAGATCTAAGAGAATGATCTTTCACCTCCTTTTGGTCTCATATTTAAATTGGCAAGGAATCAAGAGTTATGGTCTTTTGAAGTCACAAAATTATAGGTCATTTTTCAAATTTAGTGATTTTCAAGCCAAATTTTGGGAACCTTAATGGATTAATTTGCAAAAACTCAAAACTAGGTGATTGTAGATATTTTCAATACCTTTCTAAATTTCATTCATTTGTGCCAAAATTCAAAAGTATAAGCAAGTTATGAGTTTTGGAAATTTGGGGCATTTTATTGAAATTTGGCCAATGTGCAAAATGGCCATTTCTTGCAAACTCAAGTTTTAGTCATTTTCCTTGCTTCTAATCAAGCCCATTGGTAATTGGTGACATGCTGAGGCCCATCATGCCAAAGTTTGAGCTGCACATGGGCAAGTGAACAAGGAATTCGTGGTTTTGCAAAAACTTGCTCAAAGTTGCCCAATCACCAACACAAGCTTAATGCAAGGATTTAAGTCCTAATCTTGTTACTAATCTCTTCCTGAGGGCAAATGGATTAGAATGCACGTAAAAAGCAAGCCAACTCACGAGGGTTTGCAAGGCTTCATGTGCATACTTAATTTTGGCCAAAAGGAGATTTCTTTGATTCCAAGAGCTTTCCGCGCGAAAAATCTATTCTAGCCTCCTCCTGATGCTCTATATATTGAGAAGAAAGCTTCAGTTTGAAGGGTTCGTGCCTCATTTCACCAATCAAAGTCATAAACTCCATAGCTTGTAGCTCTGCATTTTTCTTTGATTCTTCCATCTCCCTTGTGCATTTTGGCCAATTCTTCTTGCATTCTCTTCTCTAAGTGATAAGGATTGTAGATCGAAGCTTGGATTGTAACTGGAGTGAAGGAGACAGTAGATCCATTTTTTCCAAAGGTATGAATTCTAAACTTTGAATTCTGATTTCTAGCCATGCTTCGTGTGATTTAAGTTCATAATCATGTTGTTTGAAGTCTATGGAATGATTCTGAAGCTTTATAGCGTTTAATTTGATGACTTATGCATGTTTGGATGTTCTGAAACTCGTGATTCAGATTGTTTTTGTTCATGTTCATGGCTTGATTGTGGATGATGTGGTTGATGATTTGATCTGATTCGAATTGTTATGGATTCATTTCCATGCTAGATTTGATTTGCCTTTGATTTCATAAAAAATGATGCAAAATTGAGTGAGTTGTGTTGATCTGAAAGTGAGCCCTAATCCTGAGTCATGCGCGCATTTTTTGAACGGCCAGAGGTTGAAGACGAAGTGGTGGCACATCCTGATTGGTCCATTTGAAATTTTGGTTTATTTGAATTTTTGTTTTATAATTTGATTTCCATGATTTATTTTCTTGCTCAAAAATGATTGAAAAATTCTGAAAAAATTATCATAAATTCAGAATAATATTTTTGACTTTGTGTATTTTTTTGATATTTTTTTGGAATTGTCTGATTGGTTTAAAAATTTGTTAGGTTTATTTAATTAATTGACCAAAGATAATTTTTATTTTAATAGTTCCTTTGACCTAAAAAATCCACAAAAATTATTTGAGACTTCCAAAATAATGTGAAATCTGATTCTGACTTTAGTTCACCATTTTTCTTATTTTTGATTAAAAATTCAATTTCATAGGTTATTTGTAATATTTGTTTGTTTTTTTAATTTTTAATACTTCTATTAATTCAAAAATTCCAAAAAAAAAATCATGTAATCTTGTTTTTGATCATAGAATCTGAATATATTTCTTACTTTGACCATTTCGTGATTTTTGGTTATGGTTTGTATTTTCTTGCCTTTAAATAATAATTCCACTATTAATTGTTTATTTTATTTTTATTTTAATATTTTCCTTTTATCCAAAAATTCACAAAAATTCAGGGATGTATGTTTTTAGCCCTAATATTTGAATATAATTTTGGTTGGGCATTTTTCTGACTTTTTGATTTAAATACTTTTTTGGTATGTGAATTTTTGTTAATGGCATAAATATTTGAATATTAATTTCTTTCTTGACTTCTCCTAATTCAAAAAAATATTTAAAAAATGTATATTCTGACTTTTAAAGTTTCTTGGTGATTGGTTTGACTTTGGTTTGACTTGTTTGAGTTTTAATCATATTTAATTAATATTTGGGATTAAAAGTCAAAATCTAGGGTTTTTGTTGCTCATGGTGCAAGTTTCATGTTTAAAACCCTTGTGCCTTGGACTTTTATTGGATTTCAGGTCTTGATCATGGTTCATGAATGTATTGGGAATTTGAAAACTATTTTTCTTGAATTACTTGACTTGGTTTGGCATTTTTCCACAAATAATTTTAAAAACTTGTCTAGTTTGGTAGTTTTGCCAACTAGTCTTGAATTTTGAATTTCATTTGACCTCTTCCCCAATCATTCATGAACTTAGGGCTTTCATTCTGACTTCTAAACACTTCCAAGATGTTAATATTTTTTTGGTTTGAATTATGGATCCTTGTTTCTATTTTTGGTGTAATTTTGAAGTGAAGGTACCCAATTATGTTTGCATGACTTGTTGCAATTTGATTGATGGCCAGTGAACTTGAGTGAGGCCTATAATTGGGAACCTAATGATCATGTTGGTTCTGACTTGTCCATGTTAGCTCAAGCCATTCCACTTAGAAGCCTCATGTTTGAATATTTTGAACCATCTAATGCATTATGTAGGTTTCATTTCCTATTGTATTCATGAAGTTGTGATTGAATTAATTGTGCATGATTGAAATATGTTTGCTACTGACCTTTATGTTTCTTGTTCATATTATTCTCAAGATCTCAAGATCCTTGATTGACACTCAATTGTCAATTCAACATGGTGATAGGAAAGAGCAACATTCCTTTGATTCTTTTTTACCTAATTTGTGCATATGCTTGTCTCTCCTTGTTCATCATGTCTAAAGCTATCATGTTTGTTCTCACTTTTTCCCCTTATGGAATACTAACTTGGTTGTTGAATGTGCGAGGTACTCTGAGAAAGTTGCCATTTCTGGCTTGAGGCTTCTTGTGTTTCACTTTATTTGTGAAACATAACCTATTATACTGGCATTGTTCTTTTTTGTGTGCTTGGCATGTTTGATGGTTTATGTAGGATATATATACATATGATTATGAATTCCATACATTGCCCTTGGGACTTGTTCATATTTGATAGATTCTTGACTCAATTTTTTTACTGATGCCAGCTTGCTTGAAGTTTCTCTGGGTTTCTTTTATTCTTGCTTGATTGCTACAAATAGCTATTTGTTTGGTATTATGCTACCTCCTTTCTCCCATTTTTATTTTGCATAATTCTGTGATTGCGTGATGGGACCTATGTTGCTGATATATGTCAGGAGGCTCTCTGGTTTTTATCTGATGCATGTGTTGTGATTGTTAATCGATGAGTCACTCAATTTAGATATTGAAATCACGACTTCGCTCTCATTGCATGTTCCCTATAGGATGTTTATTGCTTTTCTTCTTTAATCGTTGATCGATGAGTCACTCAATTTAGATATTGAGATCACGACTTCGCTCTCATTGCATGTTCCCTATAGGATGTTTATTTCTTTTCTTCTTTAATTGTTGATCGATGAGTCACTCAATTTAGATATTGAGATCACGACTTCGCTCTCATTGCATGTTCCCTATAGGATGTTTATTGCTTTTCTTCTTTAATTGTTGATCGATGAGTCACTCAGTTTAGATATTAAGATCACGACTTCGCTCTCATTGCATGTTCCCTATAGGATGTTTATTGCTTTTCTTCTTTAATTGTTAATCGATGACTCACTCAATTTAGATATTGAGATCACGACTTCGCTCTCATTGCATGTTCCCTATAGGATAGTTTTGTTAAGCTTTCTTTGACATGCTGATTAAGGTAGGAATCCATGTATGTTAACATAGGATAGGATCTTCCTTTATCCTCAACCTTAAGGTCAACCATTGTATGATAACACTAGGGATAGTGCTAGGCTAGTTCCCCTTAGTTGCTTTTCTTTCTTTGCATTTTGCATCTTAAAACAAAAACTTGTTTCTTGGCAAATCATAAGACATTTCTAATGAACTTAAATTCTTCTTCAAAGTAAAAGATACAAACCAATCTTACTTTGTCTGTGTTATCTCTTTGCCGATGTTTCGCCATCGCACATTTGTTTGAAGCTGATGCTCCGCCATTGCACATGTTTGTTATCCTACTTTGATCCTCAATATCATTGTTAGGTGTGATATTTTGCTATCTGTTTTATTGATGTTTCGCCATCTTTGCCATGACTTTGTTATTTCTTAGCCGATGTATTGCCATCGCACATTTGTTTGAAGCTGATGCTCCACCATCGCACATGTTTCTTATCCTACTTTGATCCTCAATATCATTGTTAGGTGTGATGTTTTGCCATCCGTCTTAGTGATGTTCTGCCATCTCTACCATGATATCTTTGTTATCTTTTTTGTCGATGCTTCGCCATCGCACATTTGTTTGAAGTTGATGCTCCGCCATCACACATGTTTGTTATCCTACTCGGATCCTCAATATCATTGTTAGGTGTGATGTTTTGTCATCCAAACTATTGATATTCCGTCATCTTTGCCATGATATAGTTGTTATTTCTTATCTGATGTTTCGCCATCGCACATTTGTTTGAAGTCGATGTTTCGCCATCGCACATGTTTGATTATCTAACTTTGATTCTCAATGTCACTGTTAGGTGTATTATTTTACCATTTGATGTTTCGCCATCTTTGACATGTAACTATGTTATTATTTAGTCGACGTTTGATCACCCCATTTGTTTGTTGTTCCTTTCGATGTTTTGCCATCTTGATTGTTTTTGTTTGCCTTAACTAAAAAACACAAACCAACCAAAACACATAAGCCGAACTACGGTTGCTCTGATTCCTTAAAAGGGATACGTAGGCATTGGGGTAGGGCCCATCCGAGCATAACTTTTATTTTCCCTACATTATTTTCTTCTTCCTTTTGCATTCATTCCCTTTACCATTTTAAGCCATATACATAGGATTTGACCACACCCATTTAGATTAGACAACAAGAGTGGATACTGTAGAGTACTACGAGCGTGTGGGGTGCTAACACCTTCCCCTCGCGTAACAGACTCCCTTACCCGATCTCTCGGTTGAAAGACCGTGATTTCTCCCTTTCCAGGTTTTCTCGATGTTTACCTTTCCCTCTCGGCGGGATAAAAGACGTTTGATGGCAAATTTATTGTTCGATGATTTTCAGCCGGTGGTTTCAGGTACCTTGTAATAGAATGCTGTGTGGGATCCACATATTCATCAAAATGGACGATGACAAATGTCACTTCCGTATTAGTTCTAAAACCTGATTATTGCAACAAAACAACATTAATTAATCAGAATGGTAAACATAATCAAAAAGAAAAAAATATCTCTCTTCTATTATCTTTCTCTCACGATCTCTCTGCCTTCATTCAATAACAAACACTCAAAACATAAACATCACCCATCAAAACAGATCAAACACGGTGGTGAATGATGAACGCGCGATAATGGCTATGGAGATCCACAGTGGCTCCGATGAGGATGGCGGCGGCTCTAATGAACAACACGGAGCCACCAATTTAAATTGCTCTGATTCACTTTTTCTTTACGTCATTCTCTTTGTCCCTTTGTACTTGTTACTAATCTGCAACTTGATTTTCAGGAAAAACAAAGATTCTGATACTTTGAATCCGCGATCTCACACCTTTTACGGCTCCTGGTAATATCTTTCTAAATCCTTGACTCGAGTCTTCTTCTGAACTTCGATTTGATTTATGAAGGGTTTCTGGTTTTGGGAAAATGATGATAGTGTTTTAGGTTTTGGCTTTTTGTTTCTGGAAAATGATGAACATTAGGGTTTGTGTGCAACTTCAGTGATTTTTTGAACATTATCCTCCTCTCTCTGTGCAATTGAACATTTTTTTTATACTGTGAATTTAGGTTTTCAGTGTTGGTTCTGGTTTTATGATACTTCAAAATCTGTGGCATTTGGTTTTATGATGTTTGATGATTCTGTTGGTTCTCTTGGCTTCTGGTTATTATGATGTTTGATGATTCTGTTGGTTCTCTTGGCTTCTGGTTTTTGTGATGTTTGATGATTCTGTTGGTTCTCTCCTCCTTTGGTTCAAAAATCTCCTGCTCTTTTATAAAATAGTCATTCTCCTTATTATCATATTAGGGTGAAAATAGGAGGGGAAAACTTGTGAATTTGGACAGTTTTGGTTTTTCTAGCTTTGGGCTTTAGAGTGCAGATTGAACTATGTCCATTTTGGTGCAAGTTTGGGTAGGTTTTTAGACTGTAATACAGGCTTGTGGAGCAAAACTTTGGCATGTTTTGTTTAGGTGATATTTACCTGACCCTATCTCTTTTCTTTCCATCTTTCCATGAAACAAAGCCATATTTGGATTTTCAACACATTCTGAAGGGTTTGATTTTCTTAGGGAAATGATTATGTGTTTTAGATATGAGTTAATGCTAGCTTGCATATTGTTTGTTTATTTGTATTGCTGCTGCCTTTTCATTTATTCTCTTGGCAGCTTATGCTGCCTTGCTTGCTGCGTTGTTCTGTCATCCTGCTGCACTTGTCGTAGGTTTGGTTCTGCCTTGGATGTGATTGTTGCTGTTTGCAGCCTGTTGCCTTTGTTGCAGTTTGGGCAGCAGCTTGCCTTTTGCTCGGATCCTGTTGTTTTGTTTTGTTGCTTGTTTGAATTGTTGGCATAGTTTGACTTGTGCATTTGACTGCTACTGTTTGCAGCCTGTTGCTTTTGTTACAGTTTGAACTGTTTGTATGCTATGCAGCCTGTTTGTATATTTTCTTTTTCCCCCTTTTTTGTGAACCAAAATCTAGGTTTTGAGATTTGCAAAATAGGGAGAAATGGATGGTGATTAAAATAAACGAAATTCTGATTACTAAAAGCAAACCCTAGTGATGAAAATCATTTTTACTTGGATTTTTCAATGCTCATTGTTTGCTTATGTTTTTCCTTTCTTTGTTACATGTACAAACAAATGAGTGGCAAGCAAGACAAGATGAAGAGAAGACCAGGGCTAGGAATGAGGAATTTCTTGAAGATGAAGCAAAGAGTCTTGAAGAAGAAGCCTTTCTTTCTTTGTAAATATAAAACTTGAGATTCTTTGTAAACAAGACAAATAATTTGTAATTTATATTTTACATTGTAAACCCCTTTTTTTACAAATTGTCAAAGAATGTAATCATAACATAACATTTGAATGAAATGTATGAATGATGAATTTGTTGTACCAAACTTTGAGTTCGATTCTAAACTTTGCAACTCTTGATTGAATGCTTCGAATAAATCATCCTGGCTTGATAACTTGTATTTTAAGCAAACACAATATGATAGGATAAATCATGTATTTTGCACTCTTAAACAAAATAAATGTTTAAAAGCTCCAACCCAATTGGTTAATTGAACCCACAATCATGATTGTTTAAAATGATAGTCTTAAGCTTTATATCTTATCCAAACAGAACATGCTCCAAAGAATAACATCAACCCTCAGAAAATTGTGGTTAAGAAAATATTTAAAATCACACAAATTCTTTTTCAGTTATCTGGGCCATGGATTGGGCAAACTTGCAATGTGAGGTTTGAAAACTGACTTAAACAACTTTAAGGAGACATGGTGACTTATTTGAAACCTTGACGCTCAATTTCCTTTGAGAAGTGCAAAACCCCAATTGCTGTCTGGTTGCCTAGGAAGAGAACCTGCTTGATCAACTTTTGAGCCAAATTGAGTGTTTGAGAAACCCTGGGATAGCATCTTGAGTGAAAAACGGGAGGGAAAATTTTGGGGTACAACACTTCCATACACCCTTCACCGCCAAACTATGCTTTAACTGTACCAATAATATGGCCGAATATGAGGCGTGCATTATGGGTATCAAGGCTGCTATCGATATGAGGATCAAGTTTTTACAAGTATACGGAGACTCAGCCATGGTGGTCAATCAGATTAAGGTATAATGGGACATGAAGCATCCTAATCTCATCCTGTACCGAGAGCATGTATTGACATTGATCCCATATTTTGAAGAGATTACCTTTGAACAAATTCCACGAGAAGGAAACCAGATAATGGGCACGCTAGCTACCATGTCATACATGTTTAAAGTCAAATGGGATAACGGAGCCCCTCGGATCACTATTGAAAGATTGGACGAGCCAAACCACTGTTATGAGATTGATGCTGAGGGAGTAGAAGAAAAGCCTTGGTTCCACGAGGTGAAAAGGTATCTCGAAGATCAAGAGTACCTTAAGGGAGAATCCATCAATGACAAAAAGTACTTAAGAAGGTTCTCTACCAAGTTCTTCCTGAGTAACAAAATTCTCTACAAACGCAACCATGATTCCACTTTATTGGGGTGTATGGACAAGAGAGAAGCGGAGAAGATTATGGAAG
Source organism: Vicia faba (assembly GCA_948472305.1). NCBI lineage: Eukaryota > Viridiplantae > Streptophyta > Magnoliopsida > Fabales > Fabaceae > Vicia > Vicia faba. The sequence goes on from OX451736.1 coordinate 1,504,803,919, forward strand.
ATATGCACAAAGGTAACTTTGGAACCCATTCTAGTGGGCATACAATGGATAAAAAGATCATGCGGGCAGGATACTATTGGTCCACTATGGAAGCAGATTGTCATCATCACTCCTGAACTTGTCATAAATTCCAAATCTATGCTGACAAAGTACATGTGCCTCTAGTTCCGTTAAATGTCTTGACTGCTCCTTGGCCATTTTCAATGTGGGGTATTGATATGATTGGATAGATTAGACCTACCGCTTCCAATGGACACTGTTTCATCCTTGTCACCATTGATTACTTCACAAAGTGGGTAAGGCATCCTCGTTCGCTTCTGTTAGCAAGAATATCGTGGCTCGGTTCATTAGACACAATCTTATCTGTCGGTATGGTATCCCATAAATAATTATCACAAATAATGGTACCAACCTCAATAATACTATAATCTCTGAGCTCTATACGCAATTTAAAATCTAACATCATAACTCTTCTCCTTACCGGCCGAAGATGAATGGCATTGTGGAAGCTGCCAATAAGAATATAAAGAAGATTATATAGAAGATGATGGTAACATATAAAGACTGGCATGAAATGTTACCATTTGCACTTCATGGTTACCGTACCTCAGTGTGCACGTCAATAGGGGAAACCCATTTTTCTCTCATAAACAGTATGGAAGATGTTTTACCCGTCGAGGTCCAGATCCCTTCCTTAAGAATCATGAAGGATGCATGTTTAAACAAAGACGAATGGATTCAAACTCAACCTGACCAATTAAACCTGATTGACGAGAAGAGGCTCGCGACTATTTGTCATGGTAAGATATACCAAAAATGTATGATCAAATCTTTTAACAAGAAGGTCAGACGCCAGGTATATCAGGTTGGTGACCTAGTAATCAAGCGCATCATCCTACCACAAGGTGATCCCGAGGGCAAGTGGACTCCAACATAAGAAGGACCATTTGTGATCAAGAGTATATTTTCTGGCGGAGCCATGATATTAACCACTATGGACAATGACGACCTTCCGCACCCTGTAAACACTGACATAGTTAAAAGATACTACGCATGAAAAGAGACCCGCTAGGTTGACCGGACTAGGCAAAAATAAGGGCATCCCGACAAACCAAAAGGGTTCAGGAAAAAATCAGGGATATATATATAAAAAAATCTATACACCCGACAAGTCGAAAACCTAAAAAGACAGCTTGGGCAAAAAAGAGTATCCTGGTGGACTGAAAACCCGAAAGGGCGGTCCAGGCAAAAATTAGGGATTAAAAGCGTATGACTATGTCCCGTTGGATCACCTTACACCCAGACTTCATTATCAAATTGACAATTTCGAATGGTACGGATCAATCCAGTCAGCTTCTGCCGGCAACAAAGTGATGAGACGCTCAAAGATATAAAGGCAATAGCATAATTGAAATCCAATGGGATTATTTCACATAGCTTTTTTCCTTTGTGTACCACGTTGTATATTTCTCATTTTTATGATGACATTCCGCTTATTAAGATGTCTGTCTCCTTATACAAAGACGCCTATTATGGGTAGACTTTCTCAAATTAATACAAAATTCCTCTTTTAAAGTTCAAAACTATTTGTTTTTTTTTCTGTTTTGTTTGCAAAAACGTCCAGTGATTATTTTAAATGAACATATGCATTTGAATATGATTACTATTTACAAATATATGCATAAAACAGAAAGACATTTACTAAGGGCTTTAAGAGTTGGGTCAACGTCAAAAAGTCATATGTAAATCCCCACAGGGCAATCACCCCTAGGGGACTATCTTCACAAAATTCATCATCAACAAAGATATATTCCTCGATAGAAAGGATCAATCATTTCTCTAGCATCTTGAAGACTTCCCCAACATGGTCTATGGACCTCTTGGATCCCCAACATATTTTCATAAAATCCCCAAACAGCTTATGAAATTTCTTTCCCCAGTAGAGTTTATTTCTCTAGCTACGGAAGTCCATCCCCCAGCGGGGTTTATTTCTCCAAATTGTTAAAATCTTCTGACAATAATATTTTTAATCAAGATAACTACCTCCAGAGGAGTTTCCACTCACATCATAGGGTTATTCATTCTTCCATCCCCAGTCAGAGTGCGGGTAACCCATGATAGGCTATCAACTTCCCTTAAAGATTTTTATCCTCAAGCAGAAATCAAAATCTCCCGTGGAATATCCTCAGACAGAAGGCAGAAATCCCTGACCATTTAACCTCAAAAGATAGTGAGGAATATCACTCTTCATCTCCGACAGCGGTCAAGGATTTATTTCCCCAGTTCAACAACACTATAAAGAGCAACTGATACACTCACATTCATACATCATTTCCAAACGTCGTGGTATATACATATAACACAATCTCATTTATTTTGAGAACATCATTCCACGATGCATTTCATACATCATGACATTACATACAACTAACTGTAACACCCAAATTCTACCCCGACAAATTATATAAATAAATCAGAGTTATAAAAATCATTCATGCAAACGAATCGGGATGCCACAAATTCTTCTATCAAAATTCATTGCATTCATTGTGGATATATAACACTTTTAAAACATCAGATGAACCATCATCATAACATCTTTAATTAAATAACTCAACATCTACACAGCAGAATTCTTAATAGCATCTTTATCATCAATACAACGACTTCAAAACATTACCACATTATAATAATCAACTTAAAGTTCAACAACTGAATAATCAACAATCAAAAGCAACAAGCGTTCATCCCCCCGAGTGTTACATATCTGAGAAATGACACTGACTCGATATGTAACACTCTCGATTATCTACACGTTACCAACATAAGGGCAACATTCAAACAAAAGGGGTGAGATATCTAACAATATAATAAAGCGCATGATAATTAACATATTAAATTAGATCACATAACATCACCACTTCTCATCTCATAATCAACAATAATCACAACAATAATACACAATCACAACATCAATACACACTTCTTTATGCAATCATATAATGTGACTCAATACTATGCAAATGCATGTGGTACCATTGGAGCAGAACTCCCATCTCAAAAAATTTCCAATTAATAGAGGCATCAACAAGGCATAAGCCTTCATCTCAATATTCGTCAAATTCAGGCCATCTCAACGAGCATAAGCTCCATCTCAAAATGCAATATATATGACACAATCATGAATGTATAAACAACACCATAATTAACAACAATCACAATACAACATCATCGTTGGCCAAAGGCCTACATCTCAAAAGCATCTCAACATCTCTTCATCAACATCTCATATCATCCATAATAATTTATCATTTATTCATCAAACATCATTTATTCATCATAAATTATCAACACAACATCATTAATAATGTCTCATCAACAACTAAGTTGTACATTAATACGACAGTAATTCATACTACTATTCTGTAATCTGACATCATTACTCCTACTGTTACAAATCAAACAACAGCCTATAAACATTTCGTTCTCATCATTCTGCATAAAACCAACATAACGATTAATGCGGGAATTAACTCTAGTCCTAATTGGGATTACTAGGGTTATCCTTCCTACTCTTCATTTTAATCCTCAAGAATTAAAGCTCATCGCGTTAGCTATTCAACGCTTCGAACGACATCTCAAACGGCATCCTAAAACTCAAGTTACAGCATTTTCAAACTGAATCTGCCAAAAATCAGACAATATGGATCGACGCAAAACGTCGTGGATCGACGCGTACTGCACTAAACGTGCAACATGAGTCGACGCATCCTCTCTTGGATCGACTCATCCTGAGTCTAACACACATCATGTATCGACACATGCTCCTATAGATCGACTCATCCTGAGTCTAAAAGCACTCATGTATCGATGCAAAACCTCTTCGTGTCGACTCATCCTGAGTCTCTAAACCTTCATGTATTGACACATCATGTTTGAGGTCGACGCATACTGCTCCATCCTTCATAAACTCTGTGATTTTCTCTGCGTTTTCACTACGGGATTCATACCTTAAGCCCTAAAAACTTAATCTAATCATAGATAATCATCACTTACAATTATCCTATAATTCTACATCGATCAAACAACATTGGGACATCATTATTCATCTAAAATTCATCAATTCTTCATCATACAACGTCATATACATTCAATTCAAGAACAAGACAGCAATCACCTCTAACCCCACATACCAATCATCATGAACCCAATTATAGAGTCAGAACCCCATTCTTACCTTGGATTGAAGGTCGCTCTATAATCTCCGGTTGAATTCTCGTTATGTCGTCTTTCCTCTTTTTCTAGCAGCTTCACGTTCTTCTTATCAATCCTTATTCTTCTACTGCCTCTTATTTCTAGCAACAATAGAATAACCTATTATTCTTTATTCCTTATTTGGGCTTAAAACTAATACACCCCCTTATTACTTCTATTCCTTTAAAACAAGCCCACATTAAATAATATCCTTCTTCTAATATTATTTCTCCACTTAATAAAATAATTAAATCCAATTAATCACAACACATCTTCACAAATATTCCAAAAATAATTTAATTAAATAATTAATTAAATTACGGGCGTTACACTAACCGTTTATTTTTTCAGGAAAAGATATATCAACATACCAACATCATCAATTACTGGTAGGACCAAGCTATCTTATCAGAAACAACATTTTCTGGCTCAGATAAATCAACCAAAGATTTATTCTGATACTTCTTCCAGATAAAAATAAGCATAAATATCTGCTAGCTCAGATTAAATCGACCAATGATTTATTCTGATATATCTTCCAGTAGATCTTTTTTCTGGCTTAGTTTAAATCAACCAAGGATTTATTCTGATACCCCCTCCAGTAAAAGACAACAGAGACCTCTTCTAGCTCAGATTAAATCGACCAATGATTTATTCTGATACTTCTTCCAGTTGAAGACGGTCGTAGATATTTTCTGGCTCAGATAAATCAACCAAATATTTATTCTGATACTTCTTCCAGATAAAAATAAGCATAAATATCTGCTGGGTCAGATTAAATCAACCAATGATTTATTCTGATACATCTTCCAGTAGATATTTTTTCTGGCTCGATTTAAATCAACCAAGGATTTATTCTGATACTCCCTCCAGTAAAAGACAACAGAGACCTCTTCTGGCTCAGATTAAATCGACCAATGATTTATTCTGATACTTCTTCCAGTTGAAGACGGTCGTAGACATTTTCTGGCTCAGATAAATCAACTAAAGATTTATTTTGATACTTCTTCCAGATAAAAATAAGCATAAATATCGGCTGGCTCAGATTAAATTGACCAATGATTTATTCTGATACATCTTCTAGTAGATCTTTTTTCTGGATAAGTTTAAATCAACCAAGGATTTATTCTGATACTCCCTCCAGTAAAAGACAACAGAGACCTCTTATGGCTCAGATTAAATCAACCAATGATTTATTCTGATACTTCTTCCAGTTGAAGACGGTCGTAGACATTTTCTGGATCAGATAAATCAACCAAATATTTATTCTGATACTTCTTCCAGATAAAAATAAGCATAAATATCTGCTGGCTCAGATTAAATCGACCAATGATTTATTATGATACATCTTCCAGTAGATCTTTTTATGGCTCAGTTTAAATCGACCAATGATTTATTTTGATACTTCTTTCAGTTAAAGATATAGAGACCTCTTTTGACTCAGATTAAATCGACCAATGATTTATTCTGATACTTCTCCTAGTTGAAGACGGTCGTGCGTAGTCGCTGGCTCAGATTAAATTGACCATTGATTTATTCTGATACTTCTTCCAGTTGAAGTCGAACATAAATATCTTCTGGCTCCGGGTAAATCGACCAATGATTTATTCTGATACTTTTTCCAGTAGATCATCTTCTGGCTCGGATTAAATTGACCAATGATTTATTCCGATATTTCTTCCAGTCGTAGACATTTTCTGGCTCAGATAAATCAACCAAAGGTTTATTCTGATACTTCTTCCAGGTAAAAACAAGCATAAATACCTGCTGGCTCAGATAAAATCGACCAATGATTTATTTTTATACTTCTTCCAGTTTGAAGTCAATATTTACTTTGGATGTCATCTATAAGCCCATCTCCGACGACTCTCAGTCATCTCTCCAAACGGCATCTTCTAATCCCATTCAAGCATACTATCAGCTGACAATGTTACTCCGTGCATTGGTGAGCGCAAATTTCTGGGCACTTTAATGTTCAATCATCTTCCACCTTCAGATTACAAATGGCAGACAAGTCAATCTAAAATCCTTAGGTTTAAGACGATTGAACAGGGGCAGCTGTTGTACCCCAAAATTTTCCCTCTCATTTTTATTCAAAACATACTCCTAGGGGTCCTTAAGTGCTCAAGGTTGACCAATAATTGACTAGACAAATTCCCCTCCTAAGCAATGGAGCTCCAACTAGGGTTTCATTTTTCACAAAGAAGTTTGGGTTTCAAAGGTCTCAAGTGACTTCCATGGTTCCTAATATGTTCTCAAGAATTCTCATGCCAATTTTCATGCCTTGCATTATAAGTTTGCCCAATCAATTGCTCAGATGACTGGAAACCAACTATATTAGGTCAAAAGTCAATTGTGGTCAATATACGGTCAAACTTCAAGATTTTTGATCAAAATCAACATTTTTAAGTGATATCCATCATTTGATCAAGGTTTGATCATGATTCCTCAAGGAATGCTCTCAAATCATCAAGGATCAAAATTTGCTAAATTAGAGTTTCTTAGAGAAAGTCAACTGAACTTTGACCAGGCATAACTTTCACATGCTTCATCAATTTTGCCCCAACAAAAGCTCATTGTGAAGAATATTAAATTCCCTACAACTTTTCTTTTATCCTCAAGCCCAAGAAATGCATCATTTGGAAGATATGAGCTCAGACATTACAAGTCATTTCCAAAAAGTCAACAAAAGGCACTTTTTCCCAATACAATTTACATCAAGATAAAGTCTCCAAATTCAAAATTGATCAAAAGAGAGATTGAAAAGGACATCTTGGGCTTTCCAAAAAGTCTAAAATCATATTTAAAGGATAAAAATTGAGCAAATTATGAGTAGTACAAGTTGGAAAATTTTGGTGAAATTCATGAAATACAAAGCGTGCAAAATTGAAATTTTAAGTTAGTGGCCTAAATTTTTGAGCTTCAAACATATTCATGACCTTATGAAAGACCTCTAAACTCATTCTTAAATTGCCTTGCAATTTCTATCTATTTAGTCATATTTATTTTGTTTTTATTCAAATAAATACAAAATAAATTGCATAAAATAATAAGTGATGGATTATGACATATGGGCTGATGGTTTGGATTATTTTTGGGCCCAATATTTCGTGCAAACATGTCCAGGTTCATTCAAGGACCAAAGTGGCAAGAATAATGTAATTTTAGAAGTTTTTCAAATGTTGATTCTCATGATTAAAGCCATGTATTAAAGGCTTGATTTCTTTCCATGATTGTGCTCTCCTCTCACTCTTCTATATTAGCAACATTTTGCAAGCCTGGATGACAAGCACAAGTTACCTAAGCAAGCCATACCAAATTTCACAAAAATCTCCAAAATTGTCAAAATTCGTATATGCATTTTCAGCCTTCCTCAATCAAAACCAAAGATCCAAACATTCTCCCGAGGTCTCCAGGATTCATTTCTAGTCCTTACACTAGCTTAAGGCACACCTGAATCGCACACACGAGTTGCACAGTTTTGATATATTTTCTCTAAATCCAATCTTGTTTAATATGCATTCTTAACCAATTTAAAGTTTACATGCATGTTTGTAGCCATATATAGAACAGGTTGAACGTGAAGCATGTGAGTTTTGGGGTCTGATTCGCAGGATTCCATTTTAAACCCTGATCAGATGATTTGCTTTGAAACGCAAAATCCAGAGACTTTTAGCCAAAAATAACACCGAATTTGGACTCAGGGAATCATTTTAAGGGGAATAGGGGTATTTTGATCCATTGATTACGCCTATTTTGCAGGTTAGGGTTTGGAATCCCCCGGAGAAGACAACCAGAATATTGACTCCGTTGGGTTGACTCCGGCGACCAACGCGTTGTCTCCTCATTGGCTCATTTGAATTGATAGCGTGCATTTTATTTTTTATATTTCTGATTAATTTTAGAATATATTATTATTATTTCTTTATTTAGAACAACAAATGAGTAAATGACCTGGTGGTGAAGAGTGCGCATGTAATCCTGGAAGGCCTGGGTTCGATCCCCAGGTCTTGAGTTTTATTTTTCTAACAATTGCATTTTAGATCCAGTATAATGCAGGCCCAACGTATGCGAAACATGTCTCATTTCATAGTCAATTGATCTCCATCCAATCCAAATCCACAGTCCAGAGAAAGTCTCCATGATGCACCCTCAAGAACCAGCAACATGGGATCCATACAGGACCTTGGGCTAGCTGCAATATGGGCCTAGTGAAATTTCAATCTCACCCCCCAAATTGCTTCAACAACAACAGACCCATTTTCCTATTTCTTTTTTTATTTGTTTTAATTAATTTTTTCTTTTAAATTTTTTTATTTAATCAGAAAATCAGAAAATCATAAAGAATATTAGGTTTACTTTTTTATCTTTAATTAAATCTAATTTTTGTAAATTAATTTATAATTATCTTAACCCTTTTTTATTTAATTTAAAATTAATAAACTTATGATTAATTAATTTCAAATCTTTTCTCAATAATAAAAATACAAAAATGTATTAGAATTAATTTCTTTTTTAGGTTTATTTCTAATCACTTTTTTTATATTTTTATTTATTCAATTAATTTTAATTTAAACACTTCTTTTAAAATAAACAAAAACAACAAAAAATGTCTTAATTTCCTTAGAACTTTTTAGAGTTTTTAGACGTTCTTTTTCTTTTATTCCTTGCGCATTTGTTACTTTTCATATTATTATTGTATTTGCCCCCCGGTTTGTAATAGTTAAAAACTAGGATTTTATTTACTGTCTTTATCTCCAATTTTGGACTTGTAATTTCCCCCTCCCCGAAGCCATGTAATAGTTAGGTTTAAAAATTTTGTACTTTAATTTCCTGCATTGATATTAAACTGTTAGATGTATGCCTAATAGGATTGCATGACAAGAATTAAAAACAAAACGATAGCTAACCCTAATTTTCAAGATAACATAATTGAAACAAACACACTTGCACACACGCACCTCTAAGGTTTCCCCACTTATTGCCTTCGGAATAAACGTTCACGATTCTTGAATCTAAGATATTTTAGTGGCTACCCTTTCAAAACACACAAACACAAAGCATTTTCAAAATGAGCTAGCAACTAAGAGCCCGTAGATAACTACGAATGGAAAGGGTGCCAACACCTTCTCTTTCTATAACCTACCCCCCTTACTCAAAATAATCTCGAAAGGTCTTTCCTGTTCTTTTCACCCTTTCCTTTGTTGGATAAAAGAAAATTTGGTGGCAACTCTTGCTAACCGCAACATTTGCAAATAAAAATGCAAAACCAATAAAAGTCAGTTCTCCCACCGTATTACAGCAGTCATAACCACCATACCAACTTTAGAATCATTTGAATCTTGGCGTGCAAGGTTCGCTCCTTCGTACTTGCCTGTCTATCCCTTGTCTTTCCTGTATCAACAATTCTTGGCAAAATGACCCCATTTTTCACAGTTATAACACTGCATACCTTTCTTATCTTATTTTTCCTTTTGAAATTTTCCTTCTCCTCTTTTCGAGGATTCAAAAGCTCTATCTTTGACCTGATGCTTGTGAGGGTTCAACCAAGACTTCTTTCCCTGGGTCTTGTCGACTTTTCCTTTGAATTTTTTAGAATCAACATACCTTTTCCATGACCGAGTCTACAGAGCTTGTATCGAATCTTGAACTTCTTTCCTTTCGACAATCCTAATCTCATGCGCTTCCAACGAACCAACTAAATCTTCCAATTTTAGAGTTTCAAGTTGAATGAATTCTTGAATAGCTACGTGTAGCGATAAAAAATGTAGCGGGGTAAATCGGAGATCAAATTATTGATTAATTCGTCTCACAAAAGCAAGAGTCGCCACCGCGCTTTATTATTTCCAAGGGAAAAGGGAAAAGAGCGAAATAAAACCCTAAAGTATGCAATGTAAAATAATACTTTTTTAAAAGTAATAAAAATACAAGGCGTTTTTGAAAAGAGATCTATGGTTCGGGGGTTGGTTATACAATGGGAAGGTATTAGCACCCAATGTATCTATAGTATTCTATAGGAACCTTTTTGAAATATCTGTTTATTAAAATTGTTCATTTGATTTAAAAATAAATTGTTTTGGCCGAAAAGGGGGTACGGACGGGTTTTTGAAGGTACGACGACCTAATGTCAAAGTTTTGGCTTAAAAGGTATAAATTTTGAAAAGATTGAATATTCGGGGGAAAATTGTCCTAAGTTTTAATGAAATGCAAATGTTCGCGTGATTGGACTTGAGGACATGAAGTCAACCAGTTTAATCATTTTTTCTCTTGGATTAAGAAGTAAACAGAATAACCAAATAACGATGAAATAAATCAAACTGAAAAAACAGATAGATAATAATTTAAATAGCTAAATGATATATAACCACAACAATGATTAAATAAACTAAAGGATGCGAACATGCATTTTTATAATTTTTAATATTAAGGAAAAGAAAATGTTTTAATAGTTTTCATTTATGCATTTTTAATATGGACAAAGCATGAGAATTAATTAAGGAAAATAAAATGTTTGTTATATGTTTCTATTTTATATGTTTTTGTTTTTATATGTTTTTTAATATTAATATAAAATGTTATTTTAAGAATTATTAAATAATTTTAAACTAAATTAAAACTTTAAAGGCTATTAATTTAAATCTAATTAAAAAAGGAATATTAAAAATTACTAAATAAACCTAAAGTTAAACTTAATAAACAATGGTCAAATTATTAAAATTGTTTTAATTAAAATACACTTCTTATTTGATTAAATTGCTAATTAACTAAATTAACAATAATTAAAAAAAAGGCTAAGGAATATAAATAGAAATAAAAGGGTATATAAAAAAATAGGGTAGATAATAAATATTTTACATGGGCCAAAGGGGTTTCAAGGGGACCTAACCAAAACAAACAGAAAAAGGGGTGTAAAAGGAAATTCGTTGGGCTTTTGGCAAATGAGATGGGTCAGGTCCAAACATTATTTCATAATTTGTTTAGGGTTTAAACACATTTGTCTTAGTTAGCTGAGAAAGGGATTAGGGTTAAGGTTTTGCGCCGTTCGTTCATTTCATCTTCTTCGCCTCCTTTTGCCTAAGCTTCTGGATTCCTTGCCCATGGCCACCGGTACCTCAACCTTCTTCTTCCCTCCAACTAGACGCTAGGGGCGACGGATTTACGGTACAATTTCATTTTTTTATTTCGTTAGTTGGTTACTGCATGTTATGATCTTTTTTATCCATTTGATTCTGACTTCGAATTTATTAATGGTTATTTGAGGTTTTGAAAGAAATAGAGGGAGAAATCGTTACCTGGAGAAGGAGGAGGAAAGATTGAGACAAGCTATGGCGGCCAAGACGGCAGGGAGGACAGTGACGAGCCTGGTATTTCGTTCTTACTTCTTTATTTTGTGGTTTGATGATGATGGTGAAAACCTAGCTTTAGCGTCTTTTTCCTCTTCTTCTGTTGCCTTTACACGCTTATGTTGCCTTGGATGCTGTGAATGCTATTGTTGAAATATTTTTGTTTTGACTAGCTTCCCAATGTTGATGCTTGACTGCTTCTTTCTTCTTCTTTTGTTGGCTTGATGCTTGACTATTGCCTTCGAATAATTCCTCTCTTCTTCTTTACTGTGCTTCAGTTGCTTCTTATTGTTAGCCTATGATGACATACTCTGAGGTTGTTTGCTGGGTTTGGATGTTGGTTGGATAAGTTTGTATTGTTCTGGCTTTTGGCTTTGACAAAGTTCACAGGTTTTATGGTTTAGGCCATATTGGTTGTTCTGGTTTATGCAGGTTTAGGCCATATTGGTTGTTCTGGTTTATGCAGGTTTAGGCTATATTGGTTTCAGGTTTGTGGCCTTGGTTTATGTTACCATGGCTTAGGCTTTGAAAATGGTTATGGTTTGGCCGGGCAACAGGTTTGAAATGGTTAAGGGTCTGGCGCTTTTGGTGTTACAGGTTCTACTGGTTTTTTGGCTCGATACAGCAGGTTCTACTGGTTTTTTAGGCCATGGTCATTGGTTTTAGTCTTGATACAGTAGGTTCTTTGAGGTTTTCGTTTTGACCTTGAGAATTGGCTTTGTATTTTTGCTTGACAATTTTTTTTGAAGGCTTCAGGCAGGTTGGTTTGGCTTGAGACAGTAGGTTCTACTGGTTTTTTAGGCCATATATGTTGTTGGTTTTGAGATAGCAGGTTGCATTGAGGTTTTGGTATCAAGACAGTAGGTTCTTGAGGTGAGGTTTTTGGTATCTTGAGAATTTTCTTCTTGTATTTGTTTGACAGTTTTTTTGAGTTTGAAAGCTTGAAAAACAGGTTATGAACCCTCCCCTTTATTTTGTAAGGTTTGTTGTTATAACAGTTGTTGGCTTGGCTCTATTTGATAGCTCAGGTTTGGTATATTTTAACTATATTTCTGCCTTTGACCTCTGCACATTATGCTGCTACATCAGTTTTGTTTCTATTCCTTTTTCATGCTTTCTCTTTTCTTATTGTATTGCTGCTGTTTTGTTTTTATGCCTTTTTCTGCCTAAGGCCAAAACCTGTAAAAACCACACTCTTCCTCTCTTCTCTCTCTCTAGTACAATTGAAACACTAAAATGTTGTTATGTACTTGGTTCTGAAAAAGTGAAAGCTGGAAAATGATGAGAAATGGGAAATACATTGCTTGCATATTTTGATTTTAAAACTGCACATCTCTTTGTCATCTCTATTGCACAGTATGGGAGCCTTTGTTTTTTTGACTTCTTCCTACCTCTTGGGGTAGTTTACGTTGCACTTTGCCTTTGAACATTGCATATGCTGTTTGTATTATGCATTTTATTTGAAATATGCAGTTGGCTTTTGAAAATGTGCAATTGATTTTGAATTATGCAGTTTTCAATTAAAATGTGCAATTTTGACCAAAAAATGAATTTGTGCATATTTTTAACTTGTGCATTCATTTTTATCAATAAAAATTCATCCCTTTTTGTGAACCGGGAGAAATCCCGTGATTTGCAAAAAGGGTAAAAACTGATTCCAGTCGTTTGCTTTTAATGATGAACGCTTAAAATTAATTTTCTGCTTTTAATTATATATTCATTTCTGACTTTTCTTTTAATTCTTTTGCAGGTAAAATCAAATGAGCATTAAAGAAGCATTGGATAGAAGATGAAGATTTAGAATCTTAGAAAAATAGTTTTTATTTTACTTTAAACATTTTATGTAATTGTCATTGTAAATACTTTGTACATAATACAGTATTTAAACAACAATTGTAATAATTAGAATAAAGATGAATAAAATTCCATTATTTCAGTTAATTCTTTTCTTCTTTCTAATTATTTATTTTATCATTTATAATTCTTTAAATTATATAATAACTGAAAATCAATTCCAATTATTTAAATTTAGAATGATAAATAATTAAATAAACATCATTGATCAATTAACTTCTCTTCAATCATTTACTTCATTATTTATAATTATTCTAAATTATAATAACTGAAAATAAAATTTCAACTATTTAAACTTAGAATAATAAATAATTAGATAAACATTGTTGATCAATTAATAAACTCTTTTCAAATATTTATTTTATTATTTATAAATCTTTAAATTATATAATAACTGAAAATAAATCCCAATTATTTAAATTTAAGATAATAAATAATTAATAAACATCGTCTGATCAATTAATAAACTTCTTTTCAAATATTTACTTTATTATTTATAAATCTTTAAATTATATAATAACTGAAAATAAATTCCAATTATTTAAATTTAAGATAATAAATAATTAATAAACATTGTTTTAGCATTGATCAATTAATAAATTTAGCGTTCAAAAAATAAACAGCTCTTGACTTGAAAAAGTTATAAATTTTAAATCTGCTTTGAAAATTGATAAAAATAGGTCAAAACACTTGCAATGTAATGATGCAGATGGGAGGTGGTATCTTAGGTCAAAATTTGGGGTACAACAGCTGCCCCTATTTAAGTTTCTTCTATCCAGAGATATGAAGATTAAAATCTTCGTTTCGACGAGATTGAAGGTACTTAAATACATAATACGCAAATTTTTGCCCTAAGATACCGCCATTATGTTTGATATGAATGTAGTGATTGAATTCATAGAGAAATATTTTGTATGAAACAAGATAATGCTGGAGAAATCAAACACCAACAAAACACAGAGACATGGATTAAACACTACTGGGGAAACGAGTCATCGACTTCAAATGACAGACTCTTGACGGCGAATAAAATTGAGGGAATACGACCTCTGACCCTAACAAAGAAGGCATCTTGCATAGGCCATAAAATAGATTATTGACCCAAAATAACAGTGAGTTCACAACTCAAGGTCAACGATAGACAAAAAGTATCAATTTTGCTGATGATGGATTACCGACTTCGGAAGGTAATGATTCATGACAAGCTTCTCTGCGAGATTTCCGGAGATATACTCATTAATGCTAAAATAATAATAAGATTGTAGATACGCAAGTTGCCCCAAATAAAGAAGCTGCCACTTGCTGTCTTCCAAAAAAATATTATGACATACAAGCTGCTCAAATAAAGAGACTGCCACTTGCTGTCGTCCAGGGATGTCAATAACATACAAGCTGCTCAAATAAAGAAGCCTCCACTTGCTGTTTTCCAAAAAATACCAATAACATACAAGCTGCTTAAATAAAGAAGCTGCCGCTTGCTGTATTCCAGAAAAATAATAACGTACAAGTTGCTCAAATAGAGAGACTGCCGCTTGCCGTTTTCTAACGATGTCTATAACGTACAAGTTGCTCATGAAGAGGTCGCCACTTGTCGTTTTCCAAAAATAATAACGTACAAGTTACTCATGAAGAGACCGCCGCTTGCCGTTTTCCAAAAATAATAATAACGCACAAGTTGCTCGTGAAGAGCTGCCGCTTGTCGTTTTCCAAAAAAATAATAATAACGCACAAGTTGCTCGTGAAGAGCTGCCGCTTGTCGTTTTCCAAAATAATAATAATAACGCACAAGTTGCTCGTGAAGAGCTGCCGCTTGTCGTTTTCCAAAAATAATAATAACGCACAAGTTGCTCGTGAAGAGCTGCCGCTTGTCGTTTTCCAAAAAAATAATAATAACGCACAAGTTGCTCGTGAAGAGCTGCCGCTTGTCGTTTTCCAAAAATAATAATAACGCACAAGTTGCTCGTGAAGAGCTGCCGCTTGTCGTTTTCCAAAATAATAATAACGTACAAGTTGCTCGTGAAGAGCTGCCGCTTGTCGTTTTCCAACGATGATTCAGAAGGAAATTGCGATGATATTGGCAGAGAATAAAATCTTTGTCAAAGAGAATCATGAATCAATCCTTCCCGAGGAGATCACATACTTAAATGTGCAAAATAAATGCACCATTCGTCTAGGTCGCGACTTCACTGGGGAAAATCATGAGATAGCCTATGCAAGAGACAACAACTTCATCCAGGAATAAACTAGAGAGAAAACAGTCAAACAAGACTCCAAACAATGAGAAAGTAACTCGATTGGGGAATTCATCCTATCCAGAAATGGACAAGGTAAGCTAAACCAAAAATCATCCACGAGGATTAGCTCAGTTGGGGAATTTAGAAAGGAAACACATTTTCTGCCTAAGCTATCCTTCTACTTGGAAAGAACGTATACACTGTTTGAATAAACAAAGTACAATCCAAAATCAACGGCAAATGTGAATATGCATGCGTGATATAAGTGTAAATGAATAAATGAATGTTATGCTGACAAAACGAACAGACGAAATATCTTGAAGACAATAAGATGTCACGACATAATAGATACTCGGCCAATCTTAAAAAGACGGAAAATAACTGGAACTGGAACCCCAAAGCAACGTCGGAGCGTAACACGCTACAAGGCTCAAGTCTTCTGAGGAGAAAAGTATCAAATCCAAACTTCTAATACCAAAAAACCACTGGCAGGAGACAAAGCGTACCATACTTCAGAAATCGCCCAAATAAAGGTAGCCAAAACAACGCTTAACTGGAACAACTGGGGAGTCACTGAACTTAGTACCACTAGAAACAAAAGTGTACACAACCAACACCTCATGGCGATTTTGAAATAAAACATGTTCATCCTGCAAGGATAAATTACTGTACTGTTTTGCATTTCATGGCTTGACCATCCTCGGAATAACTGTTAATATTCCTTTCATTATTCACGACACATTTTTAAAAATAAGAATACTTTAAATACTTTGTTTCAAATATTGTCGTAAAATTAAAATTTTGCCCACAAAAGGTAAATGCTCAAATTTCATTAATAAGATGGTAGTTCGCTAACAATGCGACTCCAACGGTTTACAAAAGCTTGGGAAATAGTACATGAAAGAAAGGGTTACACAAAAACAATGATTACTATTCTCCCTAACAACTTCGAATTCTGAAATGTGTTCAAATGCCAAGTCTGGTCTGACCAAAAACTTGCCTAAGCCGCCCTTTCGGGTTTTCAACTTAGCAAACTGTCAACTCAGACCTAAGCGAAATACTTCTTGACTACATCGGCGTTCATGGAGCGCGGGAGCTCTTCACCGTCCATATTTGTGAGAATCATGGCACCTCCAGAGAAAACTTTCTTAACGACATACGGTCCTTCATAATTCGGAGCCCACTTGCCCCTAGAATCAGGTTGGAAAGATAATATCTTCTTGAGCACAAGGTCACCTTCTCTGAACTCGCGTGGTCGAACCTTCTTATCAAAAGCCTTCTTCATTCTCTGCTGATATAATTGACCGTGACACAACGCTGTCAATCTCTTTTCTTCAATTAAATTCAACTGATCATATCTACTTTGACACCATTCAGCCTCAGAAAGTTTAGCTTCCATCAATACTCTCAAAGACGGAATCTCAACCTCCACAGGGAGTACTGCTTCCATACCATAAACTAGGGAAAATGGGGTTGCGCCTGTTGAAGTGCGAACTGAAGTACGGTATCCATACAGAGCAAACGGAAGCATTTCATGCCAATCTTTATAAGTTACCACCATCTTCTGGACAATCTTTTTGATGTTCTTGTTAGCAGCTTCAACTGCCCCATTCATCTTCGGTCTGTAAGGAGAAGAATTATGATGTTCGATTTTGAACTCTTCACAAAGTTCTTTCATCATCTTGTTATTCAAATTCGAACCATTATCCGTGATGATCTTGCTCGGGATGCCGTATCGACAAATGATTTGATTCTTGATAAATCTGACTACCACCTGTCTGGTTACATTAGCATAAGATGCTGCTTCCACCCATTTAGTAAAATAATCAATCGCTACTAGGATGAAACGATGACCATTTGAAGCTTTGGGTTCAATCATTCCAATCATATCAATGCCCCACATAGAGAAAGGCCAAGGTGAAGAGATAACATTAAGGAGGGTCGGCGGCACGTGTATCTTGTCCGCATAAATCTGGCATTTATGACATTTCTTCACATATTTGCAGCAATCAGATTCCATTGTCATCCAATAGTAACAAGCTCTCAACATCTTTTTAGCCATTGCACGTCCGTTGGCATGAGTGCCAAAGGATCCTTCATGTACTTCTTGCATCAGCATGTCTGCTTCACGTCTGTCTACACATCTGAGCAAGACCATATCGTAATTCCTCTTATACAATACTTCCTCATTGAGGAAGAAACTGCTTGCTAATCTTCTCAACGTCTTCCTATCTTTATTGGATGCCCCAGGCGGGTACTCTTGAGTTTGAAGAACACGTTTAATGTCATAGAACCACGGTTTGTCATCGGTGACCTCTTCTACCGAGAACACATGAGCAGGTCTGTCGAGGCGCATAACCCGGATTGTAGGCACATCGTTCCAACCATTCACTTGAAACATTGAAGACAAAGTAGCTAAAGCATCAGCCATTTGGTTCTCATCTCTAGGGATATGATGTAATTCCACTTTGTTGAAGAAAGTTAACAATCTTCTAGCATAGTCTCTGTAAGGGATCAAACCAGGATGACGAGTCTCCCATTCTCCTTTGATTTGATTAATTACCAATGTCGAATCTCCGTAAATATTAAGAATCTTAATCCTTAGATCCACTGCTTCTTCGAGACCCATAATACATGCCTCACACTCAGCCATGTTGTTCGTGCAGTCAAACATCAATCTTGCCGTGAACGGGATATGAGTACCTCGGGGAGTGACGATGATTTCCCCAATTCCATTTCCATAAGAGTTCACAACTCCATCAAATATTAAACCCCAATGGGATTCGGGATCAGGTCCTTCTTCAGGTAACGGCTCTTCACAATCTTTAGCTTTCAAGTACATAACATCTTCATCTGGGAAATCAAACTTGATGGATTGATAATCGTCAATTGGTAGGTGAGCCAAATGGTCGGCTAAAATACTCCCTTTGATTGCTTTCTGAGTGTGATACTCAATGTCAAATTCGGATAACAACATCTGCCAACGGGCTATTCTTCCAGATAAGGCGGGCTTCTCAAAGATATACTTGATCGGATCCATTTTGGAGATCAACCAAGTGGTGTGGTTAATCATATACTGGCGCAGACGGCGAGCATCCCAAGCTAAAGCACAACAGGTTTTCTCAAGAAATGAGTATCGAGACTCACAGTCTGTGAATTTCTTACTCAGATAATATACGGCATGTTCCTTTCTTCCAGTCTCATCTTGTTGACCAAGCACACATCCCATGGAATCTTCCAATATAGTCAGGTACATAATCAAAGGTATTCCTTCCACCGGAGGAATCAAAATGGGAGGTTCAAGCAAATATTCTTTGATGCTATCAAAAGCTCTCTGACAATCTTCTGTCCACACACATCCTTGGTTCTTTCGGAGAAGCTTGAAAATCGGCCCACAGGTAGCAGTCATATGAGATATAAATCTAGAAATATAGTTCAGTCTCCCAAGGAATCCTCTTACTTGTTTTTCCGTCTTGGGTGCGGGCATTTCCCGAATAGGTTTGACTTTATCAGGATCTACCTCAATACCTTTCTGACTGATAATGAAACCCAGAAGTCTTCCAGAACGAACACCAAAAGTGCACTTGTTGGGATTCAGACGGAGTTTATATTTTCTCAAACGCTGGAATAACTTCAATAAATGTTCCAAATGATCCTCTTCAGTTTGTCATTTGGCAATCATGTCATCTACATACACTTCTATCTCTTTATGCATCATGTCATGGAACAAAGCAGTCATGGCTCTTTGGTATGTTGCACCAGCATTCCTCAGACCAAACGGCATAACCCGATAACAAAATGTTCCCCAAGGTGTAATGAAAGCTGTCTTCTCCATATCTTCTGGTGCCATCTTGATTTGATTGTAACCAGAGAAACCATCCATGAAAGAAAAGACTTTGAACTTTGCGGTACTGTCGACCAATACGTAAATGTGCGGTAATGGGAAGTCATCCTTTGGGCTAGCTCTATTCAGATCTCTATAGTCTACACACATTCGAACTTTGCCATCTTTCTTAGCAACAGGCACTATATTGGCTAACCATTGAGGATAGACCGATGTAACAAGGAAACCTGCATTAATTTGTTTTTGAACTTCTTCTTTGATCTTGTCAACCATATCAGGACGAGTCCTTCTCAACTTCTGCTTAATCGGAGGACATTCAGGTCTCAACGGTAAACGATGCTCCACAATGTTGTTATCCAAACCTGGCATATCTTGGTAGGACCAAGCAAACACATCAACATACTCTTTGAGAAGCTCCAACATTTTCTCTTTGACCTCTGGGATAAGCAATGCTCCGACTTTGACTTCCTTTCTATCTTCTTCATCACCCAAATTGATCAACTCTACAGGTTCTTCAAACGGCTGAATAATCTTTTCATCGTGCTCAAGCAAACGGGAAATTTCGTTAGGAATCTCTTCACTATCCTCTTCTTCGGCTCTGAACACAGGGAATTCAAAGTTGGGAGAGGGCATAGGATCATTGTTTTCAATGGTTAAGTCATGGATTAATCTGCACATATGACTATGCTTTGTTTTAGAAATCGATTAATAGGAATGTTGTACAAATGAAACAAAATATTATTATATTTTCCTATTACTACCGATTAATTTTCATTACTATTTCCCAGAAAAAGTGAAAAATAAAACAGTCGTGGACAAAATAACATTTTTATTCATGACGAGAAATACTTGAAACAAAGAGCCCATACATTTCTCTTTTGCCTTGGGCAGAGCAAAAGGATTTATTTTCATCATAGCCCGACACAAATACTTTTCGCCTTGGGCAGAGCGAAAGTTTTTTTTTTCAAAAATAAAACAAAACATTACTCAGAAATGTGCATCACAACAGGAACATCAACAGCAATCCAGTTCTGGCAAACCACTCCATGCGTCACAAAATCGGGTAAATCCTCTTCAGAAATGTCTCCTATTACGGCATCAACTTCATGAGGAGTCGGATGGATAAAACTTGCGCTTCGGAAAACCTCTTGTATCGGATGAGTAACTACTTCCTGCTTGACTCTTGCAGACACGGGATGAAAACCAAGACCTTCTCCAGACTTGTTCTCGGGCAAAGTCAACACCTGACCCCAACCTTCAGCTGAACCACTTTCAACCACTCGTCGCGCATCCTCAAAAGAAGAAATAGATGTCCCTTGCTTCTTTACTTCATTATTAGCAACAGATAGAGCTTGGAATTGGGTTCCAACATCCTCATCAGCATCAATAAAAGAGAAAGATGACAAATGGCTTACCACCATAGCCTGCTCTCCACCAATCATTACCAACTTTCCATGCCTTACAAACTTCAATCTTTGATGGAGCGTGGAAGTGACTGCCCCTGCATCATGGATCCACGGACGACCCAATAAGCAACTGTAGGCGGCACGAATATCCATCACTTGAAAAGTGATCTGAAATGTATGAGGGCCAATTACTATAGGAAGATCCACTTCACCAATGACAGTCTTCCTAGAACCATCAAACGCTTTAACAATTACTCCACTAGGTCTCATGGGAGCACCTTGATATGAGAGTCGAGACAATGTAGTTTTGGGCATTACATTTAATGACGAACCTGTATCTACCAACACACTTGATAAGGTATCATTTCCGCAACTTATTGAGATATGCAAAGCCATATTATGGTTCCTTCCCTCCTCCGGAAGCTCTTCATCACTGAAACCAAGATTGTTACACGAAGTAATATTTCCCACAATTCCATCAAATTGGTCAACTGTCACATCATGATCCACGAATGCCTGGTCCAAGACCTTCATCAAAGCTTCTCTATGGGAACCAGAATCTCTCAGTAAAGCAAGCAAAGAAATCTTGGAAGGAGTTTGCAATAGTTGGTCCACAATCTTATATTCACTTCTCTTGATAAGCTTCAGAATCTCATCATCCTCAGGATGAGGGATAGGTTCATTGGATCGGCCTATCTCAACCCTTGGTTCAACATTCCTTGCTGGAATTTCTGCCGGTATGGGCCTCCTGACTTGAACTTCTGGTCTCTTCAAAGGTACTGCTGCAAAGACACGTCCACTTCTCGTAACTCTACTCACATCAGCAATGTTAACAAAAGACGGTCTTGTTGGTATAGGGACTTCTACCCCATTCTCAATCATTGTGGCATTATACTTATACGGTATAGCTTGGTCCGAGTTGTAAGGCACAGGACCAGGTGGGTAAATGATCAAAGGAGCAACAGGTGCAGTCTGACTGTCGTAAACGATCTCTACTGATTCAGGCAAATTGAATTGCGGTATTATAACATTCACTTCATCCTCCGGATCTCTGTCATATGTAATAGTGATAACCCTCTGGTCTAACAACTTTTGAATATCCTCCTTCACAATAGGGCAATCAACCTCTCTTGAACGAAATTCACAAACATCATAATCATGCTGATGCCTAACAAAGGCAAGTCTTCTTAAGCTCTTATGTAACCTGATCAACGACTCTCTTATGTGTTCAACTTGAAAAACTCGAAACTTTCCCGGACAACCTTCCACCATATTCACTGATGCTGCCCCATGTCGAGGCAAATGATTATCTCTAACATTCGGGTTAACATCCTTGAACGACAAGATACCATTCTTAATCAATCTCTGCACGTCCGCCTTTAGAGCAAAACAATTTTCAAGGTTGTGCCCCGGCGACCCTTGATGATATTCACAAAACTGATCCGCCTTGTACCACGGAGAAGTACTATTTGGTGCGACAGGAGGAGGCTTTGTCGTTATGAGGTTCTTTCCGATAAGAGCAGGGAACAATTCAGTATAAGTCATAGGAATGGCATCGAATTGCGGTTTTCTTGGTGAACGGTTCTGATTGTTGAATGGATAAGCCTGTTATCGAGGCTGCTGCTGAAATGGCTGTTGTTGAGTTGGTGGGGTTTGATGAGCTGGGGTCATCAAAGCTGGACGGACAGCCGGAGTGACTGCCGCAACATGAGAGTAACCTCTCCTTGGTCTCCCTGGGAAGATTGCGCTGACATCCTGTTCTTTTCTTTTTGGGAAAACACTTCCAAACTTCTTCGTACTGCTAGACGGACTTCCCTCTTTAACCAAACGCCCTTCATGAATCCCTTCCTCCAACCGCATGCCCATGCTTACCATTTCGGTGAAGTCACTGGGTGCGCTGGTGATCATTCTTTCATAGTAAAAGGAACCTAAAGTCTTCAAGAATATCTTCGTCATCTCTTTCTCCTCAAGAGGAGGATAGATTTGAGCAGCAATTTCACGCCACCTCTGGGCGTATTCCTTAAAAGATTCTCTGTCTCTCTAGGACATCGCCCGGAGTTGATCCCTGTCCGGCGCCATGTCAACGTTGTACTTATACTGGTGAACAAAAGCTTCGCTAAGGTCGTTGAAGTTGCGGATCCGAATGCTGTCTAAACCATATACCACTTTAGAGCAGCACCCGTCAAACTATCTTGAAAATAATGAATCAACAAGTCATGATCATCAGAATACGTAGACATCTTTCTCACGTACATAGTCAAGTGACTTCGAGGACACGAATCACCCTTATATCTTTCAAAGTTTGGCACTTTGAATTTTGCTGGAATCTTGACATTCGGAACTAAACAAGGGTCATGAGTGTTCTTCCCAAACAAATCCTTCCCCTTTAACGCTCTGAGCTCCCTCTGCATTTCTTGGAATTGGTCTTGAAATTCTTCCATTCTATCAAAGAGACCCAAACTTTCAGCAGGCTCGGCAGGATAAGTAGGTTCATTCAAGTATGGTACGGAGTGAACCACAGGAGAGACAGTTGTCATTACCGGTTGCAGGAAAGGTGTTACAGACGGGATTATCGGCGGCATTGCGGTTGTCTCTGGTTGAGGAAGAGACAAAGCAGGTTGAAACAAAGGTTGTACGACATGCTGATACCCCTCTGGCACAAAGTTGTAAGGCATTCCCCACGGAAAACCTTTTGGCATCTGATGTTGAAGCGGAGAGTTGATTTGAGTCACGGATGTTGGAACAGTGACAATCTCAGAAACCACAGTAGTTGACGTCTGAATCTCAGCAGCTGTAGTCGATGGCTGATTCTGAGCAGCCATCAAACTTTCCACTAGCGCAGTTAACTTTTCCATACCGACACGAAGGGTAGCGACCTCCTCACGAAGCTCGTGGTTTTCCTGTTCCAGATCTTCCATTTTCCTCTGACGATTGGCTCGAGTATCGTATTGATGAGACAGCTTGACAATCTATCGGAGTGGAAAAAGAAACAAGGATAAGACTCTAGAAAACACGTGAAGTGGAATGTTGGATGATGCATGATATGTGATGCAAATGATAATTCATTTTAATAGTTTTTCAAGGAGCTTCGATAATTTTGCACACATCAATGGTAAAGGAATTTGGAACAACAAAAACTCATTTCATTAATCAAAAAGCGGTAAATTACAACTTACAACTTTGGAACAACAAAACAATAAATTACACTTTGGGATAACAACCCAATAATAAAAGCAGTAAACTACAACTTTGGAACATGAAGCCCATAATAAAGCAGTAAATTACAACTTTGGATCATGAAGCTCATAATAAAAGCAGTAAATTACAACTTCGGAACATGAAGCCCTTTTACAGAGTTTTATAAAATAACATCAGTAAAATAAAACTAAGAACTAAAGATCACTCAGAATCATCAGATGAAGGACCAAATGCCAACTGTAACCGGAGCTTCCTGATCTTCTCTTCATAAAAGTCTTCCATCTCTTTCTTCTCAGCTACCAGTCGATCAACGATTTCCTTTTGCGGATCAGGAACAAGAGCAACGCTTACCGAACCTTCCTTCTTTCTCTTCCTTTCACTAGCATACCTCTTCAGTAAAGCATCCTTTTGACGAAGTTTCTCATCATGATCAATGAACCAGCCGTCTTGAATAAATAGCAAATCCTCCTTTTCCTTTAGTTGTCGAGCCCGGACCCGATTCTCATATTCATACATATTATACTTCTCTTTCCAAGCATCTCTCTCGGACTTCATCCTAGCCAGATTTCCTTGGTATTCTCCCATATTCTCGATAGGGATATCAACAGATGATGATGCAACGGTAGGGAATAAAGGTTTCTCAGGTTTATAGGGCATCTTGAGAGCACAAGCCCTAGCACGGACCCATTGTAGGTAAGGCTCCAAAGAAACGGCACCCCTATGTCCTAACATATCTCTCCCTTTCCTATGGATGTAGCGCCAAGCTCCTTCGATCTCCCTCTTAGCTGCCTGGTGATCTTGTCCTTCTTGTAGAAAGAAACCACTCACATGGATGTTGTTTGGCTTATCTCTCATCGGGTACCCAAACTGACGGCGCGCGAGAACAGGGTTATAGTTAATTCCTCCTTTCGTACCAAGAAGAGGCAGGTTAGGAAAAGCACCACAGCTATCGATGATCTTCACGTCATAGTAAACTCGATTATACCAATCAATATCGAAATGAGTGAGAGCCATAATTTTTGGCGCCCATCGCGGCTCCTTCTCGAGATCCCAGAAAACATTGGACCTAGGTAGATGAGAAACATACCACTGATACAGCAACGGTGCACAACAAATAATCATTCCTCCTTGATAAGAGTTTCGAAGATGGATGGAGTAGTAGGTATCTCCTAGCAGCGTAGGGACCGGATTTCCAATCAAGAAGATTTTGATGGCGTTGATGTCCACAAACTTATCAATGTTAGGGAACAAGAATAGACCATAAGCGAGTAAAGCAAAGACGTCTTCAAAGGCAATAGTATCTTTTATCTCAGCGAAATGACGGGCTTTCCTCAACAAAAACTGCGCAGACAAACCTCGGATTCCCCTTTTTGTAGTCATGTTCTCCTCTATCTCTGACTTCTTCAAGTGGGTGATGGTCGCTATCTCGTGAGATTTGGGTTCCTCTTCTAGGCCAGAAAAAGGAACACAGTCGGTGATCGGCAAACCAAGTATGTAGGAGTACTCTTCTAAGGTGGGCATTAACTGGTAATCCGGAAAGGTGAAACATCGGTACAAAGGATCGTAGAATTGGACCAACGTACTAAGGATGCCTTCCTTCATCTTATGCTTCATGAGAGGTATAATGGACCCATACTTTTTCTGAAAATCCGTCGGGCTCTTGATCTTAGGAATCAAACTCTTCAGTTCTTCAATCTCGGGCTCCTTAAAACTAAAACTTCGAGTGTTTCTCCTTCCAAATTCCATAATAATAGTACCTGAGATGTCTGCGAAAGTCATTCCTAAGTTCCTTGAAAAACAAGTTTTTTACAAAAAATGTTGATGAATGCATGAATGAATGATAATGCAACAGTTACACACAAGTTCACAAACATGGGGTTCAAAGGTTCAACGTTTCAGCATGGAGTCAAAGGTAAAGCCTACCCCAAGGTATGTACTAACGGTTTAATCACACCTGTAAGACAAGGTTCTAAGAGTTCCCAGAGTCTACATTCCTCCTTCGGATATTGCCAACGTCTTGATTACTCAATAATTAGCAATATTCTCAAGAGAAACTCATCTGAGCGTAGCATCGCGTAACAACTACTTCCGAATTACTCCGTTATAGTCTTCGCGCTACACCTAAAAAGGCCAAGATGGGTTAGGGTTCTACGGTTCTCAATTTCTCTGGCTCCTAGGTCAAAAATAATAATGTCTTCCCGATTACTCGGTAAACAAATATTAAGTTCAAGAGGGCCTTCCATCGAGTGGGGGATCTCATGCCTCCTTCTTCGGGATTACTCCCTCAAAGTTAACATGACTGTACCGCCCTTCCTATTCTTAAGTGTAACTTAATCCGGGTATAGGATTCGTCCTTTGCAAAAAACCCAAACAACCCCAATTTAAACACATATTCAAACAAAACAAATAATAATAACACAGATAAAATAAATTAGGCTTAACCCACTTAGGGATGGACCAGCAAGAGGTCAATCTGTCCCCAGCAGAGTCGCCAATTCTGTAGCGATAAAAAATGTAGCGGGGTAAATCGGAGATCGAATTATTGATTAATTCGTCTCACAAAAGCAAGAGTCGCCACCGCGCTTTATTATTTCCAAGGGAAAAGAGCGAAATAAAACCCTAAAGTATGCAATGTAAAATAATACTTTTTTAAAAGTAATAAAAATACAAGGCGTTTTTGAAAAGAGATCTATGGTTCGGGGGTTGGTTATACAATGGGAAGGTATTAGCACCCAATGTATCTATAGTATTCTATAGGAACCTTTTTGAAATATCTGTTTATTAAAATTGTTCATTTGATTTAAAAATAAATTGTTTTGGCCGAAAAGGGGGTACGGACGGGTTTTTGAAGGTACGACGACCTAATGTCGAAGTTTTGGCTTAAAAGGTATAAATTTTGAAAAGATTGAATATTCGGGGAAAAATTGTCCTAAGTTTTAATGAAATGCAAATGTTCGCGTGATTGGACTTGAGGACATGAAGTCAACCAGTTTAATCATTTTTTCTCTTGGATTAAGAAGTAAACAGAATAACCAAATAACGATGAAATAAATCAAACTGAAAAAACAGATAGATAATAATTTAAATAGCTAAATGATATATAACCACAACAATGATTAAATAAACTAAAGGATGCGAACATGCATTTTTATAATTTTTAATATTAAGGAAAAGAAAATGTTTTAATAGTTTTCATTTATGCATTTTTAATATGGACAAAGCATGAGAATTAATTAAGGAAAATAAAATGTTTGTTATATGTTTCTATTTTATATGTTTTTGTTTTTATATGTTTTTTAATATTAATATAAAATGTTATTTTAAGAATTATTAAATAATTTTAAACTAAATTAAAACTTTAAAGGCTATTAATTTAAATCTAATTAAAAAAGGAATATTAAAAATTACTAAATAAACCTAAAGTTAAACTTAATAAACAATGGTCAAATTATTAAAATTGTTTTAATTAAAATACACTTCTTATTTGATTAAATTGCTAATTAACTAAATTAACAATAATTTAAAAAAAGGCTAAGGAAAATAAATAGAAAAAAAAGGGTATATAAAAAAATAGGGTAGATAATAAATATTTTACATGGGCCAAAGGGGTTTCAAGGGGACCTAACCAAAACAAACAGAAAAGGGGGTGTAAAAGGAAATTCGTTGGGCTTTTGGCAAATGAGATGGGTCAGGTCCAAACATTATTTCATAATTTGTTTAGGGTTTAAACACATTTGTCTTAGTTAGGTGAGAAAGGGATTAGGGTTAAGGTTTTGCGCCGTTCGTTCATTTCATCTTCTTCGCCTCCTTTTGCCTAAGCTTCTGGATTCCTTGCCCATGGCCACCGGTACCTCAACCTTCTTCTTCCCTCCAACTAGACGCTAGGGGGCGACGGATTTATGGTACAATTTCATTTTTTATTTCGTTAGTTGGTTACTGCATGTTATGATCTTTTTTATCCATTTGATTCTGACTTCAAATTTATTAATGGTTATTTGAGGTTTTGAAAGAAAGAGAGGGAGAAATCGTTACCTGGAGAAGGAGGAGGAAAGGTTGAGACAAGCTATGGCGGCCAAGACGGCAGGGAGGACAGTGACGAGCCTGGTATTTCATTCTTACTTCTTTATTTTGTGGTTTGATGATGATGGTGAAAACCTAGCTTTAGCGTCTTTTTCCTCTTCTTCTGTTGCCTTTACACGCTTATGTTGCCTTGGATGTTGTGAATGCTATTGTTGAAATATTTTTGTTTTGACTAGCTTCCCAATGTTGATGCTTGACTGCTTCTTTCTTCTTCTTTTGTTGGCTTGATGCTTGACTGTTGCCTTCGAATAATTCCTCTCTTCTTCTTTACTGTGCTTCAGTTGCTTCTTATTGTTGGCCTATGATGACATACTCTGAGGCTGTTTGCTGGGTTTGGATGTTGGTTGGATAAGTTTGTATTGTTCTGGATTTTGGCTTTGACAAAGTTCACAGGTTTTATGGTTTAGGCCATATTGGTTGTTCTGGTTTATGCAGGTTTAGGCCATATTGGTTGTTCTGGTTTATGCAGGTTTAGGCCATATTGGTTTCAGGTTTGTGGCCTTGGTTTATGTTACCATGGCTTAGGCTTTGAAAATGGTTATGGTTTGGTCGGGTAACAGGTTTGAAATGGTTAAGGGTCTGGCGCTTTTGGTGTTACAGGTTCTACTGGTTTTTTGGCTCGATACAGCAGGTTCTACTGGTTTTTTAGGCCATGGTCATTGGTTTTAGTCTTGATACAGTAGGTTCTTTGAGGTTTTCGTTTTGACCTTGAGAATTGGCTTTGTATTTTTGCTTGACAATTTTTTTTGAAGGCTTCAGGCAGGTTGGTTTGGCTTGAGACAGTAGGTTCTACTGGTTTTTTAGGCCATATATGTTGTTGGTTTTGAGATAGCAGGTTGCATTGAGGTTTTGGTATCAAGACAGTAGGTTCTTGAGGTGAGGTTTTTGGTATCTTGAGAATTTTCTTCTTGTATTTGTTTGACAGTTTTTTTGAGTTTGAAAGCTTGAAAAACAGGTTATGAACCCTCCCCTTTATTTTGTAAGGTTTGTTGTTATAACAGTTGTTGGCTTGGCTCTATTTGATAGCTCAGGTTTGGTATATTTTAACTATATTTCTGCCTTTGACCTCTGCACATTATGCTGCTACATCAGTTTTGTTTCTATTCCTTTTTCATGCTTTCTCTTTTCTTATTGTATTGCTGCTGTTTTGTTTTTATGCCTTTTTCTGCCTAAGGCCAAAACCTGTAAAAACCACACTCTTCCTCTCTTCTCTCTCTCTAGTACAATTGAAACACTAAAATGTTGTTATGTACTTGGTTCTGAAAAAGTGAAAGCTGGAAAATGATGAGAAATGGAAAATACATTGCTTGCATATTTTGATTTTAAAACTGCACATCTCTTTGTCATCTCTATTGCACAGTATGGGAGCCTTTGTTTTTTTGACTTCTTCCTACCTCTTGGGGTAGTTTACGTTGCACTTTGCCTTTGAACATTGCATATGCTGTTTGTATTATGCATTTTATTTGAAATATGCAGTTGGCTTTTGAAAATGTGCAATTGATTTTGAATTATGCAGTTTTCAATTAAAATGTGCAATTTTGACCAAAAAATGAATTTGTGCATATTTTTAACTTGTGCATTCATTTTTATCAATAAAAATTCATCCCTTTTTGTGAACCGGGAGAAATCCCGTGATTTGCAAAAAGGGTAAAAACTGATTCCAGCCGTTTGCTTTTAATGATGAACGCTTAAAATTAATTTTCTGCTTTTAATTATATATTCATTTCTGACTTTTCTTTTAATTCTTTTGCAGGTAAAATCAAATGAGCATTAAAGAAGCATTGGATAGAAGATGAAGATTTAGAATCTTAGAAAAATAGTTTTTATTTTACTTTAAACATTTTATGTAATTGTCATTGTAAATACTTTGTACATAATACAGTATTTAAACAACAATTGTAATAATTAGAATAAAGATGAATAAAATTCTATTATTTCAGTTAATTCTTTTCTTCTTTCCAATTATTTATTTTATCATTTATAATTCTTTAAATTATATAATAACTGAAAATCAATTCCAATTATTTAAATTTAGAATGATAAATAATTAAATAAACATCATTGATCAATTAACTTCTCTTCAATCATTTACTTCATTATTTATAATTATTCTAAATTATAATAACTGAAAATAAAATTTCAACTATTTAAACTTAGAATAATAAATAATTAGATAAACATTGTTGATCAATTAATAAACTCTTTTCAAATATTTATTTTATTATTTATAAATCTTTAAATTATATAATAACTGAAAATAAATCCCAATTATTTAAATTTAAGATAATAAATAATTAATAAACATCGTCTGATCAATTAATAAACTTCTTTTCAAATATTTACTTTATTATTTATAAATCTTTAAATTATATAATAACTGAAAATAAATTCAAATTATTTAAATTTAAGATAATAAATAATTAATAAACATTGTTTTAGCATTGATCAATTAATAAATTTAGCGTTCAAAAAATAAACAGCTCTTGACTTGAAAAAGTTATGAATTTTAAATCTGCTTTGAAAATTGATAAAAATAGGTCAAAACACTTGCAATATAATGATGCAGATGGGAGATGGTATCTTAGGTCAAAATTTGGGGTACAACACTATGATAATATGATCAAATTGAGAGGTCAACATACGCATTACCTTCTCAACTATCATCTTATTAGTTATGGTTTCACCACAACCCTTCATGAGATTGACGAATTTCTGGACCTTCGACACATATTCTACAACTTTTTCCTCTTCTCACATTGATAATAATTCATATTGTCAATGCAAGATCTGCTACTTGACAACCTTGACTTTCTCACCTCCTTCATAATACTTGACCAGAATATCCTATTCCTCCTTCGTCGTTTCAGTATGAGAGATTCTGTCGAAGTTAGCAGTATCGACTTTCGTCTTAATGAAATAAGTTGCCTTGCAATCTTTCTTCTTGACTTTGTTGCAGGCAATTTTCTGTGTTTCGGCTGCATCTGCAACCAGCGCATGAATGTCGTCAGTAATCACTTCTAGAGTATCATTGAAGCCAGACAAGGATTGCATCTATTTTTTCCATCAGATCCAATTTTTATCATCAATCATTGGAAGAGAATTCAGAATGCCCTTATCACCAGCCATCTTCGTAGCGTTTGATTCACTTCTCCTAAAAACACGATCTTTAACATGAAGTTCTTGAAAACACGATCAAGAACAATAACCAGAAGCTCTGGATACCAATTTGTTAGTGCGTGAGGCACTTTTAGTGAGGAGAGTAAGAGAGAATAATAAAGAAATAAGGATTATATTATTCACTTGAATTATATAAATAATGATACAAACTATGACTATTTATATACACCTAACTTATACACTAAGTAGGCTAACAAACCCTAATTGGACTTGGACTTAGGTTACATAACCTGTATTAAATTTAATATCTCAACGCATCTAAAGTAGTAAAACAAACACACAACAAAGCCAAGAGATATAGTTTCAAAAATCTTGCCACAACGTCAACACAAATAAGAGCCTATGTCTACTATAGTATAACATATATGGATCAGTAATTCAATTAATATTTACTTTGGATTAAAATATATACACTTAAAAGATAAAAAGGAATGGTCTTAACAAATCAAAAAACTTAACACAATATTTAAATTATTTTTGTTGTATGGAAAGAAATTCAACCGACATCAGCAACGTTAAGGTGGTAAAATAGAACGTGAGCCGCAAACAGTTCCAACAAATGTGTGAGATAGATGCGATGAGTGCTCGAGTAGATAGAACGGGCTGCGACAAATAGACAGACCAAAAACCATAATTCAACCCATCATTTTTTAACGGGTGCATGAGTCGTGTAACGCCCGTAATTTAATTAATTATTTAATTAAATTATTTTTGGAATAATTGTTAAGAAGTGTTATTAAATTGGATTTATTTTATTAAATGGAAAAATAATAATATATTTGAGGTATTATATTATTATGTGAAATAATGTTAGAAGCTAATATTATTTAATGTGGGCCTATATGGTGTGAGTGGAAGTAATAAGGGGGTGTAGGTTTTGAGCCCATTAAGGAATAATATAATAATATTAGGTTATTTTATTATTTGTGTGAAAGAATAGAAGGAGGAAGCAGTAAGAAGAAAATAAGGATTGTGAAGAATGTGAAGCTGCTGGAAAAAGTGGAAAGACGGCAAGAACAAATATTCAACCCGAAAATTGTAGAGCGACCTTCGATCCAAGGTAAGGGTGGGGTTCTGCCTTTATAATTGGGTTCATGATGTTTGATAGTTAGATGTAATTGCTATTTGTTCTTGCATGAATTGCATTATGAATGATGTATGATGAAGATTTGATGAATTTTTTATGAATAAGAATGTTATTATGTTGTTTGATCGATGGAGTAATAGAGTGTAATATTAGGTGATGAATTATCATGACCATAATGAGGTTTGTAGGATTGTAATTAGATTCCCATAGTGAAATTACAGTAGAAAACATAGAAAATTATGCAGAAAATCGCAGGATGCATCGACCTCAAACTGGATGAGTCGATGCAAGGAGGCTGTTAGACTCAGGATGAGTCAATGCATGGAGGGTTTGCGTTGATACATGTTCGATGTTGGACTCAAGATGAGTCGACCGGTGCGATGCATGTGTCGATACATGCTGCATTTTGAAGTCAGGATGAGTCGATCGGTAAGTGCATGTGTCGATACATACTATGATTTGAAGCAGAATGAGTCGATCCATAAGGAGGATGCGTCGACTCATAGTGAGCAAATGAAGCAGGATGTGTCGATCCAAGGATTTTTGTGTCGACCCATACTGAATAATTTTGACAGAATCAGGCTTTAAATTGCTGTAACTTGAGTTTTAAGATGTTGTTTGAGATACCGTTCGAAGTGTTGATTAGCTAACGTGATGAACTTTATTCTAGATGATTTAAGTGATGAAAAAGAAGTGTAATCCTAGTAACTAGTTTAGGATTAATTCCCGTAGATGACCGTTATGCTGGATTTTGGACAGAATAATGAATTTTGAGATGTTAGAGGTTGTTGTTAGAATTATGACAGCAGGATTAGTATCAATAATGATGTACAGTAGCAGAATAACAGTATGGATTAATGTAGTATTAATATACAGTTGAGTTATTAATAAGATGTGGTTATTAAAGTTGTTTTTGATAGTTATGATGAATAAATGACGTTTGATAAATAAATGATGTTTAATAATTTTGAGATGAAGGATATGCCTTGTTGATGCCTTTATTAATTGGCAGATTAGATGTTTTGAGATGTTCATGAGATGTTGTAATTGAGATGTTTTGAGATGTTTATGAGATGCTGTAATTGAGATGTTTTGAGATGTTTATGAGATGTTGTTATTTTGAAATGTTTATGAGATGCTGTAATTGAGATGTTTTGAGATGTTTATGAGATGTTGTTATTTTGAGATGTTTATGAGATGTTGTTGTTTTGAGATGTTTATGAGATGTTGTTGTTCTGAGATAATTATAAGATGTTGTGTTTTGAGATGATTGAGATGTTGACATTACATTCATGGCATACATTGCATTTTCGAGATGCAGCTTATGCTCGTTGAGATGGCCTGGATTGGAAAATTTTGAGATGAAGGTTATGCCTTATTGATGCCTCTATTAATTGGCAGATTATATTTTTGAGATGGGAGTTCTGCTCCAATGGTACCACATGCATTTGCATAGTTTTGAGTCGCATCATATGAATGAATAATGAGATGTATTTATGTTGATGAATGAGTATATATGCTGTAATTGTTGTTGATTATGAGATGAGAAGTGGTGATATTATTGATCTAATTTAATATATTAATTATCATGCGCTTTATTATATTGTTAGATATCTCACCCCCTTTGTTTGAATGTTGCCCCTATGTTGGTAACGTGCAGGTATTCGCGAGTGAAAGTTGTATACCTTCAATAGATCGAGTCAGTGTCATTGCTCTGATATGTAACACTCGGGGGGATGAACGCTTGCTGATTTTTGATTGCTGATTTTTAGTTGTTGAAATTTAAATTGTTTATTTACTAAATATGAGATGTTTCGGAGTTGTTGTTTTATTTAAAGATGTTATTGAAGAATTCTGCTGCGTAGTTGTTGAATTATTTTATTAAAGATTCTATATTGATGGTTCATCCAATGTTTTATTAAAAGTGTTATATATCCATGATGAATGCAATGAATTTGTTAGAAGAATTTGTGACGTCCCGATTCGTCTGTATGAATGAAATTTTATAACTCTGATTTATTTTGCATAATTTGCTTGGGGTAGAATTGGGGTGTTACAAAGTTGGTATCAGAGCAAAAGGTTGGTCTGACCTTGTCGTCGAGTCTTAGTTGTCTTACAATCGAGTATTGTTATTTTGAGTTCTAACAGTTGTTTGTGTTGTAGTGAGAAGTTGAGATGGCTGGAAGGAATGATGCTGCTCTTGTTGCTGCTCTAGAAGCAATGGCTCATGCGATGGAAAATCAGCCGAATGTTAATGGGAATGTTGGATCTCGTAGCTTGGCGAATTTCCCAAGAGAGAATCCACCTACGTTCAAGGGAAAATATGATCCTGATGGAGCATTGGAATGGTTGAAAGAGATTGAGAGGATCTTTCGCGTAATGGACTGCACTCCAACGCAGAAGGTTCATTATGGGACTCATATGCTAGCAGTCGAGGTTGATGACTGGTGACTAGAGACTTGTCAGAAGTTAGAAGTTGCAGGTGAGAATGTCACTTGGGCTATGTTCCATAGGGAGTTTTTGAGAAAGTATTTTCCTGAAGATGTCTGTGGAAAGAAGGAAATTGAGTTCCTTGAGCTGAGGCAAGGGAATCTGTCAGTTGTTGAGTATGCTGCCAAGTTTGCTGAGTTGGCTAAGTTTTATCCGCATTACGCTGAGGAAAATGCTGATTTTTCAAAGTGTATTAAGTTTGAGAATGGGTTACGCCCAGAAATTAAGAAGGCAGTTGGATACCAGAAGATCCGTGTCTTTGTTGATTTGGTTGATATCTGTAGGATTTTTGAGGAAGATAATAATGCACATTATAAGATTATTAGTGAGAAGAGAGGTAATCACCCGCAGAGTCGTGGTAAACCCTATGATGCCCCAGCTGGTAAGGGTAAGCAGAGAGTTGCTCATGGTCAGAGGACTAGTGGGGGAGATGCTCCTGCTGGTATGATTTGTTTTAAGTGTGGGAAACCTGGACACAAGAGTAATGTGTGCACTGCTGAAGTGAAGAGATGTCACCGTTATGGTAAGAACGGACATATTGTATCTGAGTGCGAGCACAAGAATATGGTTTGTTTCAACTGTAAGGAAGAAGGGAACATTGGTAGCCAGTGTCTGAAGCCGAAGAAGGCTCAGTCTAGTGGTAAAGTGTTTGCTTTGGTGGAGGATCAGACAGCTTCCAAGGACAGACTTATTAGAGGTACATGTTTCATTAATAGTACTCCTTTAATTACTATTATTGATACTGGTGCTACGCATTGTTTTATTGCTGCTGATTGTGTTGAAAGATTGGGTCTTATGTTGTCTTCTCTGGGTGAAGAAATGGTCGTCGATACTCCAGCCAAGGGATCGGTGACTACTTCTTTTGTGTGTGCTAAGTGTCCCTTGTCGATCTTCGACAGATACTTTGTTGTTGATTTGATTTGTTTTCCGTTAAGAGGTTTGGATGTGATTTTGGGTATGAACTGGTTAGAGCATAACTGCGTTCATATTAATTGTTATGACAAGTCGGTAAAGTTTACTACTCCTGAAGAAGAGGAAGATGGTCTGTTGTCTGCTAGACAGTTGAGAAAGTTGATGCAAGAGGAAGCACAAATGTTTTCGTTGATGGTGTTGCTATCTATAGAGACTCAAGCTATAATTGAGGAATTGCCGGTGGTATGTGAATTTCCTGAAGTTTTCCCTGATGATATTCCTGATGTACCGCCAGAGAGGGAAGTTGAATTTGCAATTGATCTTGTACCTGGTACCAGACCTGTGTCTATGGCACCATACAGGATGTCTGCGTCTGAGTTGTCAGAGTTGAAGAAACAATTGGAAGAGTTACTTGAGAAGAGGTTTGTAAGACCAAGTGTATCGCCGTGGGGAGCTCCAGTGTTGTTAGTGAAGAAGAAAGATGGAAGCATGAGGCTTTGTGTTGATTATAGACAATTGAACAAGGTGACAATTAAGAACAAGTATCCTCTTCCAAGAATAGATGACTTGATGGACCAATTGGTGGATGCCCGTGTGTTTAGCAAGATTGATTTGAGGTCGGGTTACCATCAGATTAAAGTGAAGGATGAAGATATTCAGAAGACGACTTTCAGAACGCGTTATGGACATTACGAGTATTCGGTGATGCCTTTTGGTGTTACTAATGCACTGGGAGTATTCATGGAATATATGAATCGTATCTTCTATACTTATTTGGGTCGGTTTGTAGTGGTGTTCATTGATGATATTTTGATTTACTCTAAGTCAGAAGAAGAGCATGCTGAACATTTAAGAGTAGTATTGCAAGTTTTGAAAGAGAAGAAGTTGTATGCAAAGTTGTCCAAGTGTGAATTCTGGTTAAAAGAGGTTAGTTTTCTTGGTCATGTGATTTCAGGTAGTGACATTGTTGTAGATCCGTCAAAGGTTGATGTTGTGTTGCAATGGGAAACTCCAAAGTCAGCTACTGAGATTAGAAGCTTCTTGGGATTAGCTGGTTATTATAGAAGGTTTATCGAAGGGTTTTCTAAGTTGTCACTTTTGTTGACTAAGTTGGCTTGTAAAGGTGGAGCTTTTGTTTGGGATGTTCAGTGCGAAGAAAGTTTTACGGAATTGAAGAAGAGGTTGACGTCGGCTCAGATTTTGATGTTGCCTAATCCAGGAGAGCCTTTTGTGGTGTATTGTGATGCTTCTAAGATGGGTTTGGGAGGTGTGCTTATGCAGAGTGGTAAGGTAGTTGCTTATGCGTTGAGGCATTTGAGGACTCATGAGAAGAACTATCCAACGTATGATTTAGAGCTTGATGCAGTTGTTTTTGTGTTGAAGATTTGGAGGCATTATCTTTATGGTTCTAGATTTGAAGTGTTTAGTGACCATAAGAGCTTGAAGTATTTGTTTGATCAGAAAGAGTTGAATATGAGGCAACGAAGATGGTTAGAATTGTTAAAGGATTAT
Source organism: Vicia faba (assembly GCA_948472305.1). Classification (NCBI taxonomy): domain Eukaryota; kingdom Viridiplantae; phylum Streptophyta; class Magnoliopsida; order Fabales; family Fabaceae; genus Vicia; species Vicia faba. The sequence continues at coordinate 1,504,841,310 of OX451736.1, forward strand.
GATTTTAGTTTGAACTATCATTCAGGAAAGGCGAATGTGGTAGCTAATGCATTGAGTCGAAAGACTTTACATATGTCAGCAATGATGATTAAAGAGTTGGAATTGATTGAGCAGTTCAGAGATATGAGCTTAGTTTGCGAGGTTACTCCGCAGAGTATTATGTTGGGTATGTTGAAGATTAATAATGAATTTTTAGACAGTATCAGAGAAGCTCAGAAGTTGGATGTGAAACTGGTAGATTTGATGGTTGGGACTGATCAATCTGAGAATAGTGATTTTAAGCTAGATGAGCAAGGTGTGTTGAGATTTCGTGATCGGATTTGTATTCCTGATAATGCTGAGATGAAGAAAGTGATACTTGAAGAGAGTCATAGAAGTAAGTTGAGTATTCATCCAAGAGCTACAAAGATGTATCAAGATTTGAAAGGTTTGTTTTGGTGTCCTGGGATGAAGTGTGATGTAGCTCGGTTTGTGTATGCATGTTTGACTTGTCAGAAGTCGAAAGTTGAACATCAGAAGCCTGCAGGGTTGATGCAACCATTGGAAGTTCCAGAATGGAAATGGGATAGTGTGATGTGGTGGGAGAACTGACTTGAGGTTTTGTGTTTGTGTTTGCAAATGTTGCGGTTAGCAAGAGTCGCCACCGACTTTTCTTTTATCCAAAAGGAAAGGTAAAAAAGCACAGGAAAGACCTTTGAGATGTTTTCTTGAGTTCGGGGGGTATATTATGAAAAGGGAAGGTACTAGCACCCTTTTCATCCATGGTTTTCCATGGGCTCTTAGTTACTTGTTTAGATCACTTGCTTTGCTTCGTTTTGTTTAAAATGGTGCTTGGTGTGGTTTTGAAAGTATTTTGAAAAGAGGCCATTGTTTAGGCAATCTTTGTAATGATTCTCGTTCGTAAGAATGTATACAAAGATGTTTGTCTTTTGAAAAATGTTTCAATGTTTTGTAAGATGTTTTGAAATGTTTGTGTGTTTGTTTTTGAAAATAGCAAGGATGGTTTTAAAATTGATCAAGTAACTAGAATCTATCTACCTACTCAAATGTCTTTCTTGTGCATTTTTATTCCTTTGACATTATTGATTTACCATTGATTTGGTAAACAACCCTATCTTTGGATGTAAATGGGACGGGCGTGGGTCACCGTATGACCATGATAGCAATGTTGCTAAGTATCTTAGCATGTTTTGAGGGACCAAGATCATCTTTGTTTAGGCAACCTTTTGATAGCGTCATCGAGGGACTATGATCTTATATTTGTTTTGTTTTGCCAAGATACTTCGTGTGCGTAACATGGTCATTTTTACTTAGGCAACCAAGTGGGAGAAACCCTAAGGGTGCTTGTGTGCAATGTGTGTCATTTTTCATGCTTTTGTCTTGCATTTAGGGTTTTCTTTGCTTTGTTTTTTTTGTTCTTGTCATGCAAACCCTAGTTTTAGTAAACATGGTATATGAAAGCAATAAATTGCGTAAATGTAAACTAAGCTATTACAACAATTATTATGGGATGGGGGATACAAGTTTTGAATGGGGATATTGCACAAATATAAACCTAAATATATTATTACAACCCAATCGAATATTGTGCGAATTAAATAAATATACAAATATTTAAAATGCAATGCAAATATATTTATGTAAAAAATATTTTGTATTTGTTTTTTGTATGAGAAAATAATTTAACCTAAATCCTAAAAAATAAGGAAAAATAATATTATTTTTTGAAAGGGTGAAACCCTAGTTTTTAATTAAAAGAAAATAATGTTTTATGTTATTATTTTGTCCATTTCTTGTATAAGAAAATAATAAATAATATTATCTATAAATATTAAAAATTAAGTCTGTATGGAAAATAAATATTTTATGTGTGTAAATAATATAATAAAAATACTAAGTATTTTTAATATATTTACAAGTTATTTAAGACAATAAGTTCTATTTATTAAAATAAACTATTTTTTCAAGTAAAAAAAAATTGCAAAAAAATTATTTAATTATTTTTAGGATTTTTTAATGTTCAGAAAAAAAATAATCAAAAACAATAAATATGAAAATGTGAAGAAATATGAAAAATATACAAAATTAGCCCGGGGGTGCAAATATCAAGTCAGAGGGTGTGAAGATAAAAAACAAAAAGGCCCAAAAGCGCCAAAAAGCCCAAGGCTTCGTCCCTGTCCTCCAGCCATCTTCCTTGCACGCGTTTTTCCTTCAAATCTGTAACTTGCTAATGCTTGCACAAAAACAAAAACTTATAACATGAAACTTGTGGCATTTAATCTCACGATTCCAACCATATAAAATTTGTAACCTAACTCTCAAAGATCAGAGAGAATTTTGGGACCCCTAATTCGTGACCTAAAAATTTCATGAACTTCAAGCTTCAAATTCTCACAACATAGTTAATATAAATGAAAAGTATGCATATGTACAGCTTCAACATGATAAGGACTACATATTTTCTTCACAAATCGTGGCTTGAGGATGCCTATTCAGAGAGAGAGAGTTTTGAGAAATACCTCCTTCAGCTGGATTTGGATAGAGCAATGTAGGGACTTTAATGGAGGCCTGAGGATCGTGTGAGCTTCCTTGAACTTCCTTCAAGCTATTCCAATGCTTAGCTTGCTCCGAGGATGGCTGAAACTCTTTGCACAAGTCAAGTTGCAAGCTTTCAAAATGAAAATGGCAATGGCTGAAACAGGGGTTACAGAACCAGGGCAAGGGCTTGGATAACTTTGGTAGGATGTTTATGAAGTGCTTGGAGTGTTTAATCACAAAATGCACGAGCCAAATTTATGTTGGCTATGGTTTTGCATAATCTATGAGTTTTGGCAGAAAAATGGAGTTTTTGAGTTTGAGTCAGTTTCAGATGTCCAGCAATCGTTTTCTAGTTTGTAACAAGTTTGTAAATATGTATAGAAAGGATCCAAGTCCACTCTTCACTAGATGTGCAAGCTTTTCACCTTTTGGCAACTTTTCTTGTATTTGAAGAAAAGTGAAGTGACCATACTAACAGGCCTGTCCTTGCTTGCTTGATAGCTGAAATTCACTTGTATAATTTGCTTGAGATCTGTGGAAGTTTCTTGCACCAAAGGGACAGGTCCAAGGCTCAAGATTGACAAAATTGCAAAAGCTCACCTTTATGAAAATGGCAATGTGAACTTTTGGCCAAAAACGGAAATGTCTCTTGTACAATGCTTCAAAAGTGAAAATAAAGCCTTTAACTTCTGAGTTTGCATTTAATTATGGAGTGTAGAGTGAGTTTAGGACCTGTAAAGCAAGATACAACCATCATGGATATGATTTTCAACTTGATACTTTGTGAAAATGGCATGAAAAAAAGTGATAAAATGCCAACTTCTCCTCTTCGATTCTACCTAACCAAAAATGATCTTGGAGAGTTCTTGGACATTTTGTAAAGCTTGTAATGTGCTCTATAATCCATCTTTGAAATGAATTTTGATATACCTCTTGGAACTAGGTGAACAATGTCCATGAAGTTGGGTCCAAAACCTGCCTAAATTAGGACAAAATTTCACTAAGTTATTTAGTCCATGGACCTATGTTCACAAATTCATAACTTGAGAAGTTTTCTTTGAATCAAATTGCATCATGGTGAAAAAGTGGTGGAAAGTTGGGGAAAAATAAGAAAATTTCCATACTTAGAAAAATTCTAAGTTATGAAAATTTTCAAATTCAAAACCCTAATTTTCAAAATTGGTTTTCTTGGTGAACAAGTTTCATATTTTGACATATCTTGATGAATTATGACCCTTGGCACTTGATTTTGACCAAAAAGTCAAAGTTTGACTTTTTAGTGCACAGTTGACTTTTGATCAGTTAACTGCAAAATTCATCTGTCAATCCAATGAACTTAAGATCTTTTGAACCATGTAATTAGGTCAAGATGATGTCATTTAACCCTTGAAATCATGTTTGAACTCAATTGGTCATTGTCTAGGTTAAAAATCAGGAATTGCCCTTTCTCAGTCAAAACCCTAATTTTGACCATTTTGCCCTTTTGATGATTTGATCAAATTTCTTAAGGAGTTGTGATCCAAACTTGATCAAATGGTACATATGAGTCTAAAATGTTTATGTGGATAAAAAATTATGAAGTTTGAATGTAAATTGGCCATAGTTGACTTTTCCCCAATACAACTAATTTTTAGATCAACTGTCCAATTGACTGATCAAAAATGTGATTCAAGGCTTGAAACTTGACATGAGCAATCTTAGGGGTCCAAAATGATGTATGAAAGTCACATGAAGCAATGGTGATCCAAAACTCCTTGTGCAAACTCAAACCCTAATTTTGGGTGATCAGTGCAAGATGAGATGTCTTGAGCTGACCAGACCCTAATCTTGTCTTGAGTCCAAGAAGTCTTGTGAGAAAAATCTTGATAAATGAGAGGGCAAATTTGGGGTACAACAGATAGCATTTCGATGGACTTTGTGACGGGGTTACCTAGTACTTCAAGAGGACATGATTCGATTTGGGTGATTGTTGATAGGCTTACGAAGTCAGCTCATTTTATTCCTATAAACATCAGTTTTCCAGTGTCGAAGTTGGCTGAGATTTATGTTAGTGTGATTGTGAAACTACATCGTGTTCCTTTGTGCATTGTGTCAGATAGAGATCCAAGATTTACTTCTGATTTTTGGAAGAGTTTGCAAGAAGCGTTGGTGTGATACGGTGGGAGAACAGACTTGAGGTTTTGTGTTTGTTTTTGCACTTGTTCGGTTTAGCAAGAGTCGCCACCGACTTTTTATTTTATCCTAAGAAAAGGTAAAAAAGCACAGGAAAGACCTTTGAGATGTTTTCTTGGGTTTGGGGGGTAGATTATGAAAAGGTAAGGTGCTAGCACCCTTTCCATCCATGGTTATCCATGGGCTCTTAATTACTTGTTTTAGATCACTTGCCTTTACTTTTCAACTGTTTAAAATGGTGCTTTGTGTGTGTGGTTTTGAAAATGCTTTGAAAAAGAAGCCTTGTCTAGCCAACCTTTGTAATGATTCTTGTTTGAATATATATAAATGTGTGTGTCTTTTTGAAAAGATATTTCAATGTTTTGAAAGTTGTTTTGAAATTGTTTTGAAGTTGTGTAGTGAAGTGTGTTTGAAAATGGCAAGGATGTTTTGCAAGGATTTTGATCAAGTAGCTAAGAGTTGTCTACCCTATTTTACTCAAAGATCCTTCTTATGTTTTTAACCCTTTTTAACAGTGTTGTTTCACCATTGTATTTGATGAACAACCTTGTGTTAGGATGTTAAACGGGACAGGCGCGGGTCATCACATACAATCATTGAAAGCAACTTGTGAGACGCTCTAGCAATTTTGTAAGGGACGAGATCGTTTTATCAAAGGCAACATCGAGGGTCATCGAGGGACTACGATCTTTGTTTATCGAAGGGACATTTGCTAGAGTGTCTCATATTCGAGGGACATGATTGCATTTTCCGAGGCAACAAGCGGGGTTACCCTAGAGGTGCAAGTGTGCATTGTGTTTGTCATTTTCATGCATTTGTCTTGTATTAGGTCATCTAGCGATTGATTTTAGACTTTAACATACAAACCCTAATCTCTAATCATGGCATAACTTAAAAGCATAAAGTGCGAGAATTAAATTCTAAGCTATTACAAAAGAGTATTCGGGGATGGGGTACAATTATTTACAAATGAGGATGAGTTTCTCAAGAATAATAATGTCCCAAATATTATGGGTTACAACCAAATTGAATCATCGTCATTCAACATAAGATTATAACAATTTATAAGAGAAAGAAAATCAAAGAAATATGAGATGTATGTATTTATTTACAAATAAACAAATAAAATTTAACCTAATAAAGATTAAGGTATTATTATTATTTTATGTGTTTTTTATGAATTATGTAAAGGAAAAGTTTTAAAGAAAACCAAGAATTATTTAAATTAATGTTTCTATCATTTTGTATATTTTTATTAGTATAACAAATATTAAGAAAACTAAAACTATGTATATATGAAAATCAAAATAGTTAATCAAAAATAAGATTTTTATGCATTGTTTGGTTTTTCTTTTTATTATTAACAAAACAAATTATTTTAGAATGAAAATAATAAAAAAAGAAAAGTATTAGTTTAAAGAAAAAGAAAATAAATTAATTAAAATTATATTAATTAAAAGTATTAGTTTTAAAAAAGAAAATGGCCTTAGGATTGTTGTTAAGGAGTAGGCCCATTTGGAAGAAGAACAAAAAGGGCCAGAAGGAGCAAAGGGGGGGGGGGGGTGCGTATTCAGTAAGAAAAAAGTGGGCCTAAGCGTTTTGTTTGGGAAAAGGCCCATCTGAAGTATTGTGACAATTTTTTAGGGTTTTCCCATTTGATTAGGGTTTGCAAACTTGGTACATAGCGGCGCCGCTCCTGCTTCTCTCGTTCTCTTCGTCTTTCTCAAGCCAAAAAGATGATTTCTCCTTTCATGTCTTAGCCACCGGAACGCCGCCTTCATCCACTCTCTACCTTCTCTTTACAGCGGCCTAGGGTTCTTGCTTTGTAAACGGTACGGTTTCGTTTCAATCGCGCTTTTAGGGTTTTTTACAGTTTTGTTTTCGTTTTGCTCTTGCATGTTTTAATCTATGGTTGTTATGATGTTTACATGTAGTGAAAGTGGTTGAGAAAAAGTTTACCTTGAGCGTTTTGCTTCTGAGAAGTGGGAGAGGGAGGGTGAGCTGGCTGGTGGCGCTCCCAGGAGGCTAGGCGGAGGGAGGAGAAATGATGATTGCTTCGGGTATTTATGTACCTCTTGACTTGTTTGATGATGATATTGTTTTGAGAACTTGCTTATGTTGTTCTGCTTTGAGTTTTGATTCCTCTCTCTTTTGGCCCTGATTGCTTGATAATGATGATTCTGAAATTTGTTTGTTGATTTGATTTTGCTAATTATCTTTCTTCCTCTGAGCGTTTAATAATGATGAAGGAACTTCTGAAACTACTGTGTTTTGATGTTAATGATGATCTGGGTTCTGAAACTATTTTTGGTTGCTTCTAAACTCTTCCTCTTTCTGGTTTTTGGTATTGAGCATTGATGAAGAAGTTCTGAAACTACTATGTTTTGTTCTTTGTTGTTTTGGCCGGCTTGGCTCGAATCTGTAGTTTGGTAAGTTTTGTTACAGTTATGGTGGTTTGTAAGCTGTTGAGTTTGTGCAGGCAGGTTTTGCTATAGCTTGCAGTTTTGCTACTGGTTTTCTTGAGTTTGCAAGCAGGTTATACAGGTTTGCTTATTTGATTTGCAAGCAAGTTTGTTTGGTGTTTGGCCTATGTGTTTAGGCTTATGCAGGGTTTTAGAGCTTTTGTATTTTTGTTTTGGGTAAGCTTGGCTAACAGGCTTGAGTTTTGCAAGACAGGCTTGCAGGTTTGAGTTTTGGAAACAGGCTTGCAGGTTTTTTGTTTGTTGAGCAAGCCTGTAAGTTTGGGCAGGTTTGTTATGCAGTTAGAGATGCAGGTTGTTTGAATTGCAAGCAGGTTATGCAGGTTTGTGCCTTGATAGCAGGTTTGCAATTTGTAAGGCAGGCTTGTGATTTTTGCAAGTAGGTTTATGAAATGCAGACTTGGGTTTGGCCTGAGTGTTTGTAATGCAGGTTTGAGTTGTTTTGGCTCAATGTTTTCTCCCCTTAGACTGTTATGCAGTAGCCTCTTTATATCTTTTTGTTTTCTTTTACTATCTTGAAAAACCTGCCTTTGCCAAAACTACAAACTTTTCACTGAGGTTCTCCCTTTCTCTCTCTCCCCTCATAAGCATTTTTAATTGCTTATTATTTTAATTCTGAAAAATTGGCTGTCTAGAAAATGATGAAAACCTTTTGACAGGTTTTGACTTGTCAAGTGAATTTCCTCTTGTTGTCTTGCTTTTGTCTGCTGTATTTCTGTTTTCATGTTGCATTACCATATTTATCCAATTTATCTTGTAACTTGGTTTTGGGAAATTTATTCTGTAGCTGAATATGGGACTTTGCTTGCTGTTGTATTATTCATTTGCTTGACTTATACCTTGGTAGTTTTGGCGCCTATTTGTCTCTTTGAATTTGTGACTTAGTTTGGTTTGACTGCCGTGTTTGGTTTGCTTGGTTAGACAGTTTGTAACTCAGCATGCTTGCATTTTTTCAATTTGTATTTTAATTTTTTCTTTGTGAACCAAGAAGAGAAATCTTCTTGTGATTTGCAGAGAGAGAAAATAAAGCGTGACGAAAATAGGCAATCTGATTCTAGACGGCCAATTTTAATGATGACTTTTTTTCTTCCTTTCATTTGAAAATTCTTGTGTTGATTTTCTTTTCTTTCTTCTTTTTTCAGGTGGATGTATCTTGGACAATAGCAGAAGCAGTAGAAGCCAAAGATTTTAGGAGATTAGGCTTAGGTTTATTATTTTTTTTCATTTATTGTAAACAAATATTATTGTAAATACTGTAAGTTATAAATTTACAATATCAGATAAATTTTGTAACAATATTTGAAAATAATAAAGAAAGTCTTTGTCAAATATCTTCCAATCTTTCCTTGCATTGTTTATTTAATTATTTAAGACTCTTAAATCAAAATAATTGGAACTGTATCCCAATAATTTTAATTCAGATAAAATAAATAATCAACAAACTTTGCAGTCTCGTACCCTTGCATTACTCGCAATACGCATGGTATTCCAATTAACACACGCATTGTACAGTTAAACAAACAAAGCATTCCAATAAACAGTAAACCTTTCACTCCACTTAATCAAGCAGATGCCTTAATGTTCCAAATAAAAGTCTCAGCTTTTATCCCAGATAACCAGGCCTTGAGAAACAAGTAAACTTGAACAAGCGTGAAAACAACGTAACAGTTAACTAAATTTCTGAGGATTCAGTTCCTTTTGAGAAATGCGAGCGAAAACCCTAATTCCGGATTTGTCACCAAAGAAAGATCGGTCTGATCGATTCTTGAGCCAATCTTCAAAAAATCAGGGAAAACCCTAATTCTGGATTGACTGATAAAGAAAAGTTTGTTTGACCGATTCTTGAGCCAATCTCAAAAATTAGAGAAAACCCTGGGGTTGTGATTTCTTGTAAAAAAGGGAGGGCAAATTTCGGGGTATAACAGTTTCCCCTATTCAATCTTCTTGAACCTGAAGAGTTAGATTGGCGAGTTTGCCTTTCACGACTCGAAGGTAAAAGATGATTGGACACTAGAGTGCCCATAAATTTGCATTCGTTAAAGCATAGTTGAGGGAATGGGCTTAAATATGCCATTTGGAGATGTGATAGAATCTTGTCGGGATGGGCTTAAAAGATGCCATCGAGGAATGTGTGTTGGACTGTATGTTATAGGTGAAAGGATGAGGATCAGAAAGGTATCCATGTTTGGAGAATCTCTGAACCGGGGGTCTGAACAAGCAATAGATTAGCATCCGCGTTTGGAGCTTCCGTAAACTGTTTTCAGCAAACTGAATCTGAACAAGCGATAGATTGACATTCATGTTTAGAAGCACCCGTAAACTGTTTTCATGATTCTGGAGTTGAACAAGTAATAGATTAACATCCGTGTTTGGAGTATCCGTAAACTATTTTCAAAAGTTGAATCTGAACAAGCGAAAGATTGACATCCATGTTGGGAAGCATCCATAAACTGTTTTCAGAAGTCTTGAAGTTGAATAAGCAATAGATTAACATCCGTGTTTGGAGTATCCGTAAACTATTTTAAAAGTTGAATCTGAACAAGTGATAGATTAACATCCATGTTGGGAAGCATCCGTAAACTGTTTTTAGAAGTTGAATCTGAATAAGCGATAGATTAACATCCATGTTGGGAAGCATCCATAAACTATTTTCAGAAGTTGAGGTTGAATAAGCAATAGATTATCATCCGTGTTTGGAGGCATCCGTAAACTGTTTTCAAAAGTTGAATCTGAACAAGCGATAGATTAACATCCATGTTGGGAAGCATCCGTAAATTGTTTTCAGAAGTTGAGTCGAAGCTTGCTAATCTTATCCTTGGAAAGGGTAAAATATTAGCTGAAACACAAAGTTATGTTGCATGAAATGTATGATGCAATATGTGTGTTATATCAATGTTTATGATATATGAATGTAATGTATGCGCATGTAAGCCGATGAGCTGTCTTGCCGAGGAAAATAAATCCTAGATAACTGGAGATAATAAAATATTTGATCGCTGTCAGGGAAAATAAATCCTTGACTGTTGTTGGGGATTGAGAATCCTTCGATTATTGAAAATGAGTAGTCCTGGGACCACAGCTGAAGAGTATGTGTGTCTTCAAGCTTTTTGACAACCTCTGCAGGGAGAAGTTATACTGCTGGGAGAAGTCAGGAGTTTGGGTTGTATGCCAATCTATTGGGGATTCCTATTTTGCCGTTTGAGAAGAACCCCGCTGGGGAATATCTGAAAACTCTATGGAGAAATGAGGATCTTCATTCTGCTAGGGGAATTTGTGCCGAGGAATCAAAAATGAGAATCTTTGACCTGCAGGGGATCTGAAATTCTGTGGGGAATAGCCATACTGCTGGAGAGTAAGCTCGGGATCCTAGGAAAAGCTTATTCTTGGTTGGAAGAAGCTCAGTAGCTTAGTTTGTATGTCACTTTACCGGGGAAGCAAGAAGGAGGAACTCTGTTCTATTAAGGATATCAGGGAAAAGCTGAATGGCTCCCGCTGGGGATTGGTAGCTCCAAGTTTTCTCTCTGTTGGGGGTCCTAGTGACATGTTGATTTGATTGGCGACTTTACTGGGAAAAAGTTTAAAAATAACTTTCTGATGAATTATCTGGTTTGAAAGCAACTTTTCAGGAGAAAGGAAGAATTTGGATGATCTTCGCTGGTGTTCACAGGTTCTCTGCTTGGGGAAGAAAGTTTCATTCTTACTGATGATTTGTAGTTCAAAGTTCTGCTCTGCTGTTGGCTGAAAATTTGAATACTCAACTCCAATGGGGATCCTTGAAATTTAACTCTACTGGGGATATGACTTTCAAAATTTTAATCCTGCTTAGGAACCAGATGATGTATTTGCAGGGGATTTCTTCTGGAATAGCCTAAAGACACTTTCCTACACTTCCATCCTATCAGTAATTATTCTTTCTCATTTTGTTTTATTTGTAAGTGGTGATTTCATTCAAATGCATATGCTCATTTAATAAATCATTGGACGTTTTCAAATAAAGCACAAGTGTAGAAAAGAAAGAAAAAGGCAGACAGTTTTCTGTACTTTGAAGTAACTTTGTATTAACTTGTGTAAGTATTTGTACAAAGGAGACAGACACCCTAGTAAGAGAATGTTGTCAAAAAGCTGAGAAAATTTTTATACAAAGAAAGATGGTTATGTGTATCAATTCCATGGGGTTCTCATTCTGCTATAGCCTTCACAACTCTGAGTATCTTGTCCATTTGTTGCTTCGTCCGCAGATGATTGGATTGATCAGAAGCTTTGGAGCTTGCCCGCGAAGAGATTGTCCTTAAAGTGATCCGACGAGACATAGTCATACACTTTGATTCCCTAACTTTTGCCTGGATTGCCTTTTCAGGTTTTCGATTCACCGGGAAACCCTTTTTTTCCCAAGTCGCCCTTTCGGGTTTTCAACTTGCCGGGTGTACAGATTTTTTCGTTTATCCCTAATTTTTGCCTGAACCACCCTTTCGGGTTTTCGATTCACCGGGATGCCCATTTTTTTTCCAAGTCGCCCTTTCGGGTTTTCGACTTGTCGGGTCGTTTATGCGTAATATCTTTTGACTACGTCTGCATTCGCAGAGTGTGGCAGGTCGTCACCGTCCATGGTAGTCAGGATCATTGCCCCGCTAGAAAAGATGTTTTTGATCACAAATGGCCCTTCGTAAGTAGGAGTCCACTTGCCCCTGGGATCACTTTGAGGCAAAATAATTCGCTTGATTACAAGATCCCCAACTTGATATACTTTTCTCTTGACTTTCTTGTTGAAAGCCTTGATCATCCGTTTTTGATACGTCTGACCATGACAAACAGCAGTAAGTCGCTTTTCGTCAATCAAGTTAAGTTGATCAAGCCGGATTTGAATCCAATCGTCTTCATTCAAACCAGCGCCCTTCATGATTCTTAAGGAAGGAATCTGAACTTCTATAGGTAAAACAGCTTCCATGCCGTATACCAAAGAGAAAGGTGTTGCCCCAGTTGATGTTCGCGCCGTGGTACGGTACCCGTGTAGAGCAAACGGTAACATCTCATGCCAGTCCTTGTAGGTGACCGTCATCTTTTGAATGATCTTCTTGATATTTTTGTTTGCGGCTTCAATAGCACCGTTCATCTTTGGCTGATAGGGAGATGAATTGTGATGATAAATCTTGAATTGCTCGCACATAGCGGTGATCATAGTGTTGTTCAGGTTTGTAGCATTGTCCGTAATGATTCGGTCAGGAATACCATACCGGAAAATGAGGTTCTGCTTGATAAAACGGGCAACCGCATTCTTTGTAACAGAGGCGAAGGAAGATGCTTCGACCCATTTGGTAAAGTAATCAATAGCCACCAGGATGAAGCGATGCCCATTGGATGTTGTAGGCTTGATTTCTCCAATCATGTCGATGCCCTACATTGCGAATGGCCAAGGAGCTGTTAGGACGTTGAGAGGAACTGAGGAATATGCACCTTGTCAGCATAAACTTGGCATTTGTGACAAGTACGGGCGTATTAATGACAATCAGCTTCCATGGTAGACCAGTAGTAGCCCGCCCTTAGGATTTTCTTAGCCATCGTATGTCCGCTCAAATGGGTGCCGAATGTGCCACTATGCAGTTCAGTCATGATCTGCTCAGCTTCAATCTTGTCCACACAACGAAGCAGGACACAATCATGGTTGCGTTTGTATAGGATGCCATTGCTCAGGAAGAACTTAGCAGCAAATCTCCTTAAGAATTTTTTGTCATTGACAGAAGCTCCCTTAGGGTATTCTCGAGTTTGGAGATACCTTTTGATTTCATGAAACCAGGGTTGTTCCACTACTTCTTCTGTATTATTCTCATGACAGTGCACAGGTTCATCCATTCGCTCGATGGTGATTTGGGGAGCCTCATTATCCTAGTTGAGTTTAAACATGGAAGACATTGTAGCCAAAGCATCTGCTAGCTGATTTTCTTCTCGCGGGAAGTGTTCGAAGGTAATCTGCTCGAAATGAGGTAACAATGTCAGGACATGTTCTTTGTATAGGATGAGGTTAGGATGTTTAGTGTCCCACTCTCCTTTGATTTGACTAATAACCAAGGCTGAGTCTCCAAATACCACCAAAGATTTGATTCCCAAGTCAATTGTAGCTTTAAGACCAAAAATACAAGCTTCATACTCAGCCATGTTGTTGGTGCAACTGAAACAGAGTCTAGCAGTGAAGGGTGTATGGCAACCTTCTGGAGAGATAAGTACTGCGCCGATACTGTTGCCAAGTGAATTTGAAGCACCATCAAAGTACAGGGTCCATCGGGACCCTTGTTCAGGTCCGTCATACGGTCCGTTAACTTTAATGTTGTCCAATGTCATAATGTCCTCGTCAGGGAAGTCGAATCTCATAGATTGGTAATCTTCGACGGCTTGATGAGCTAGATGGTCAGCTAGTACACTCCCTTTTATAACTTTTTGGGTAGTATACTGGATATCATACTCAGTCAGGATCATTTTCCATCTAGCGATTCTTCCAAATAAAGCAGGCTTCTCAAAGATATACTTAATTGGATCCATCTTGGAAATCAGCAAAGTGGTATGAGCCAACATATATTGTCTTAGCCGGCGAGCAGCCCATACCAAAGCGCAATAAGTTTTCTCGAGCAGTGAGTAGCGAGTCTCACAGTCGATAAACTTTTTGCTAAGGTAATAAATGGCATGCTCTTTTCGACCAGACTCGTCATGTTGGCCCAGTACACACCCCATTGAATTATCCAAAACAGTCAGATACATGATTAACGGTCTTCCTTCGACGGGTGGCATCAGAATAGGAGGTTCCAGCAAATACTCCTTGGTCTTATCAAAAGAAACTTGACAATCATTGTTCCATTCAACCACCTGATCTTTCTTCAATAGCTTGAAGATTGGCTCACAGGTAGATGTTAGGTGAGAGATGAACCTCGCAATATAGTTTAAGTGTCCCAAGAAACCCCTAACCTCCTTTTCAGTGCGGGGGGCAGGCATTTCTTGTATAGCTTTGACTTTAGCAGGATCAACTTCAATGCCTTTGTTACTGACGATAAATCCTAAAAGTTTACCAGACCTGACTCCAAAAGTGCACTTGCTTGGGTTCAGTCTGAGCTTATACTCCTTCAACCTGACAAACAGCTTTTGCAGATGGTCAAGGTGCGCTTCTTCTGTCTGTGAACGGGCTATCATATCGTCTACGTAGACTTCGATCTCATGATGTATCATATCATGAAACAAAGCCACCATGGCTCGCTGATAGGTTGACCCAGCATTCTTCAGTCCGAATGGCATCACTTTGTAGCAGAAGGTACCCCACTGCGTGACAAAAGTAGTCTTCTCCATGTCTTCGGGGGCCATTTTGATCTGGTTGTATCTCGAGAATCCATCCATGAAGGAAAATACCTTGTGTTGAGCTGTGTTGTCAACCAAGATGTCGATGTGTGGCAGTGGAAAATCATCTTTAGGGCTAGCCTTGTTTAAGTCTCGATAATCCACACACATTCTTACTTTGCCGTCCTTTTTAGGCACGGGCACAATGTTAGCAACCCATTATGGATAGGAAGTAACAGCCAGAAAGCCAGTGTTGACTTGCCTCATTACCTCAGCTTTGATCTTCTCAGACATGTCGGGCCTCATCCGGCGGACCTTTTGTTTGATCGGTGGACAGTCTTCTCTTGTAGGGAGACGGTGAACCACGATATCTGTATCTAGTCCCGGCATGTCTTCATAGGACCAGGCGAAGATTTCAACATATTCGTTCAACAACTGTACTAAGCGCTCTTTGACACTTGGTTCCAAGTTGGCACCCACCTTCACCTCTTTCTTGTCTTCCTCTGTTCCCAAATTGATGGTTTCTAGCAACTCTTCATGGGGCATAATAGCCCTTTCTTCTTGTTGCAAAAGCCTGGCTAACTCTCCCGACACTTCACAATCTTCGTCAACTTCGTACTCAGCATGATTGACCAAATCTTCAGAGTCACCGAAGGCTAAAGCAGAATAGTCACCCATGGAATCCGGAGTGGATGGGTACCTGCAGTTTGTGAGTGTGGGTGTGTGTAAAGGATAGCCATCCTTAAATAAAACAAGATGCAAAAGGAAAGAAAATTAACACAACAGTTTAGATGAAAACATCCAATGATTCACTAAAACATGGCATATGATAATGAAGAAAATCAAGCCCTTACAAATGGACCTACATGCCCCGGGCAAGGCATGAGGTGAAAATAGTATACGAATTGTTTAGTTATTACATACCAAAATAGGAAATTGTTCAAAGATAAATTACTGGTTGATGAAAGTGATAGGAATAAAATCCTTTGCTTCCCAGTTGCTTAATCCTCCTTCGACGGTCGGAAAGATCCAATCTTCAAAGTTGTCTTCTTCATCATCATCTTCTATAGCATTAATTCCATGGTGAGTGATTTTGACGGGTGGTCCTCCAGCCTTGGAGCGACGCATAGCTTTCGGGCCTACAGCAGTAAACCCTAGCCCAAACTTGTCCGTCTTATGGGGAAAATCAGGCAGTTGCCCCCATATTATACTCTTTCCTTCTTTGTTTACAGCATCTGCATCCTTGAGAGATGCCATCCTAGATACATGCTTGGGAACGATAGGCACATCAACTGTTGTCTTCGCAACTGCGACCTCGGGAGAAACTTCCTCAAAAATGTTGGAAAGCGTTTCTATGAACTCGCCATCCAACTCCACATAGCGGAAGGAGTTGAGGTGACTTATCATGTACTCTTCCTCGCCGTGCACCATTATAATCTTACCATGAACATGATATTTTAGCATTTGGTGCAAAGAGGAGGTAATTGCCCCAGCATAGTGGATCCACGACCTTCCCAATAAGCATGAGTATGAGGGACGGATGTCCATCACGTAAAAGGTAGAGTTGAAGATCTCGGTGCCCACTTTGATAGGAATGTCAACCTCTCCGTGAACCATTCTCTTGGACCCATCAAAGGCCCTAACAACGATGTTACTGGGTTTGAGGGTCAATCCTTCGCAGTCCAAACGGTCTAACGCTTTCTTTGGCAGCATATTCAAGGATGAACCAGTATCAACTAAGACATGGGCAAGGGTGGTTCCTATGCATTCTACTGAGACATGCAGCGTGTCGTTGTGCTTCCTTCCCTTGGGGGTCAAATCAGCATCGGAAAAACCAAGACCGTTATCAGCAGTTAGGTTGGCCATGCATTCTTGAAATTGGTCAGTCGAAGTTTCTTGAGGCACATGTGCCATCTTTAAGAATTTGATTAAGGCCTTAGCATGGGCCTCAGAGCAGAGTAGAAGAGCCAACATGGAGATTTTGGAAGGGGTCTGCCCTAGCTGTTCCACGACGTCGTAGTCGCTTTTTTTTATTATCTTTAGGATTTCTTCCATTTCTTTCTGGGTGGTTTCGGGGATAACCATAGTATGAGCCTTCGTCCTGACAGGCACTTCTAGTATCCCCTTACCCTTATCAGTAGTATCAACAGATGGTCTAACTTCAGGAGTATCCAATTCTTCAATTATCGGGTCTTGCACAGATGGCTTAACAGGCACAGAAGCTTTCGAGGGTCCGAAGACTGCTCTGGGGGGAGCAATCTCCG
The DNA here is from genome assembly GCA_948472305.1 of Vicia faba. Taxonomy (NCBI): domain Eukaryota; kingdom Viridiplantae; phylum Streptophyta; class Magnoliopsida; order Fabales; family Fabaceae; genus Vicia; species Vicia faba. Next base: position 1,504,858,078 of record OX451736.1, read on the forward strand.
GAGAGAAAATACATCAGATGCGAGTTATCTTGCTTGTTCCCGCAATGTTCCCTATATCAGGGGTTTCATCATCAGAGTTCTCTTGGACTGATTCAATTTGTTTGATACCATGATAGAAGATTTCTCCTCCGTAGTTCCATGGTATCGTCTTGTTAGATTGATACGGGACAAGCCCCGACATGGTGATTTTTAACGGCACAATCTTTGGATCAGGCATAATCTTGACAGGCCTTTTGCAAGCCTTGGGAAGATTGTCGGGGATGGTTATTATTGTAATGTCATTGGTTGAAGTAGCAAAAGTAGCAGGAGTAACAGGAATGAAGGTATCAACAGGAGTCTTTTGGAAGAGTATCTCTTGGGTATCCATCAGGCGTTGGATGCCTAATTTCAACAGTGCGCAGTTAGCTCGTACATTTAAACAAAAGTAACACTCTTTTCCACAGCCTGGGAATATCCCGACTCTCATCAAATTCACTTTAATCACTGATAAGGGAGTCAAAAGGTCAGCAGCATTGGTAACATGAAGGTCTTCCATAACGGCATGAACATTATGACCTTGCTTGGGCATCGGGACAGAAATCACATTCGGCTTTTCGGGCGCATCGAATTCTACCTCCTTGGCGTCGATCAAGTCTTGGATTTTGTTTTTGAGGGCCCAATAGTCGTTGGTGTCATGCCCTACACTGTCTGAATGGTATGCACATTTTGCATTGGGATGATAATGTGGAGAAGTGGTATTTGAATTCTTAGGTGCCTCTCTCAAATTAGCAAGGTTCAATTTCAGGAGATGTGGAAGGATCTGAGTGGTGTCATATTTATCGGGGTATATTGTCGTGGTGGCCTTTGCTGATAGGTTCTGGGCCGATCATTCCTCGGTTGACTATTTCTAGGCCGGTCTGATGCGGACTTCTAAATTAATATGGCCCCCACTGTTGGCTGACGTTCCTCTCTTTCCCAATTTCTATGGGTATAAACAGCAGAACTCTCCTTCTTAGCTGGGAAGGTCTTCTTCATAGCGGTGGACACGGAGGCATATTTTTGAATCTTACACTTTTAATGTCGGCCTCGACCCTTTCGCCGGTCAGAATTAATTCGATAAATCCCGCGGAGGAACTCCCAATTAAATGATTGAAGAAAGGGCCAGACAGGGTCCCTAAAAACATGTCAACTAGCTCTCTATCCGACAATGGGGGTTGCACCCTTCCAGCCAGATCGCGCCACTTCTGGGCATACTCCTTGAATCCTTCATTAGAAGCCATACCCATACTCTGTAGTTGAGTACGAGTGGGCGCTAAATCAATGTTGTATTGGTATTTCCGGTAGAAAGCAGCAGCTAAGTCTTCCCAATTATGAACCTCCGATCTCTCGAGTTGATAGAACCAGTCCAATTATGTGCCTGACAAACTATCTTGGAAAAATGGACCCAAAGATCTTTATCAGATGAGTGGGGTTGGATCTTCCTGACGTAGGATCTCAGGTGCATCTTCGGACACGACAGACCGTCGTATTTAGCGAATGTGGGTACTTTGAACGTGGGAGGAATGATGATCCCAGCAACCAATCCCAGCTCTTCGAAATGCAGTCCGGGAACCCTTTGCACTTCCATGGCTGCTAACCACTCTTCTAGATTTTTATACCTGTCGTCCGCAGGAGGGTACTGCTGCTTGGAGTAATCTTCATCCTCTTCAACTTCTTCCTCTTTAACCTCAGACTCGGAGGGTACTGCAGCTCCTTTTCCTTTGTCGGTCCCTTCGTCAGACATCGAGGGGAACTCCAGAACTCTTCTAGCTTCGTTCTCAAATCTTCTTCCCAGCGTAGCTACCCCGATTCTTTTTCTTTTTCTTTTTTCCTTTTTCCTGTTCTTTCTTCTCTAACAGTGCTTTAAGATCCTCTTGACCCTTTGCCAAGGTCATGAGGAGTTGTTGGAATTGCGAATTCTGTGCTTGCAGATCCTTAACCGTCTGCTCCAAATCCATCTTGCTGAAATAAACAGCAGAAAGATAAGGAAACCTGGTGTGAAGACCTGTTTATGCATATGATGAATGATATGTTTATTCATGTAATGCATCCAAGGATTCAGAAATTCAAAGTTGTTGCAGACAAAAGAACACACGTCATATTAATAAGTTATGAAAAACCCTAATTTTTTCCCAACTTTGCCCCATCTTTTCACCAAGATCCATTTGGATTCAAACAAAAGTCAAAACATGAAAGTTGTAGCTTGTTGCATAATCTACAACTTTGATTCACAAAGTTTTCTCATTTGAAGCTTGTATCTCAAGTTACAATTTTTTGAATAAGGGCACTAAACCATTTTTAACTTAGTGAAATTTTAACCTATTTTGACAAGGTTTTCTACCCCACTTCAAGGCCATTTTTCATACCCTTCCACTTGGAATTTCAATTTGCATTTCAAAGATGGATTCTAGTACACATTCCAAGCTTTCCAAAATGTCCAAGAACTTCTCAAACAACCTCATAACTTGAGAGATTCGAATTTCACAAGTTGGCAAAAATTCACTTTTTGTTCTTAACCAAGACATGTCCATAATCTTGCAAATTTGAACTCAGATTGCTTTATGCTTGATTACAGGTCCTTGAACCATTCCATACTCAATAATTTAATGCATATTCAATGTGTTAAAGTGTTGTTCTTTGAGTGCAAGCATTGTATGTAAGTTTAATCCTAAACTAGATAAAGTGAACTTTCCATTTTTGAAAAGATTAAACTTTATGTCCAATTGCAAATCAAGAAAGTACATGGAAAATCTGCTTGGCACAAGATTATGTGCATAACACACTGATCAAGAGAGGATTATGCAGCACATTAGGGGGTCCTCTACTGACCTAGAAAGCCAACTTGCTTTTGTTTGCTTCAAATTCAAGAAAAGTCCATAACTTGTACTAACTCTCTCTTCAGCATAGAGACACAAGAACAAAGTGATCAAACATCTTCCATAGAACCTAACCAAGCCAAGACACGACCCTTGCACCTCCAAAACACCCTCCATCTCAGAATCATCCTCAAACTGCAAAAACAGAGTTGCCTCTGCAGTTTGAGTGCCAACTCCCATTTCCCTCGAGCATTCTTACCAAAATCAATCCATACACATTCCCTAGCATATATGCAAGCTAACCATGACCTAAAACCTGACCTGTAATCCCTCTAACAGCTTCCACCATTTTCATTTTTTCCTTTTGCAGGTGAAGTTCTATAGCTTGATACAAGAAGTTTCAAGACAAAGTAAGCATTGAAAAAGCATCCCTGGACCTCAAGGAAGCTTTTCCAATCATTACCTTGCACTAGAAGTTCCTCATTCTCCAGATAGAAGTTCAACTGCACAGGTAAAACTTTGAACTCGTATCTCTCTTATCATGCATCTTTAGTCTTAAGTTTGTGAAGAAACAAGGTTCTACTCATAGCCCTGAACATGTACATATCTTTACATTTCATTTCTTTTGCCTGAGTAGGGAGAATTTGTAGTTTGAAAATGGCAGAAAAACTAGGTTAGGATTTGGGGGAGGAGAAATTCTCCCTCATCTTAGAGAGTTAGGTCAAGTTCCATACATGGTTAGAATCGTCTCTTCATGCTGAACATTTGTTGTGTTATGAGTTTTTGCTAAAAAGCCAGGAATCAAGAGTTGGACATTGAAGAACAGAGGCGCGCGTTTTTTCAAATGTTTGTGCTGGAGGTTGAAGACAGTGGTATTGGGTTGGGCTTGTCTTGTGCTTTTCTTTTCACACCCCATAATTACTCATGAACCCCCCAAGCTCATTTGTCTTATTTTTAATTCTTTTTGACTTTTTCTTTTTTTGTTTGACTTGTTTATTTTTTCTCAGCATATTAAAATTTTGAAAATATTTTTTCCATCCTTTTTTGAATTTATGGCATATTTATTTGATTTATTTCTTTGTTTATACATAAAATATATGCATATTTTTATTTAGAATAAATACAAAAATAGTGTAAATACATGTTTTTTTTTTATTTACCTTCTGAAAAATATTTCACATAAAAATACCTTTTTATTGATTTTATTAAAAAATTAATTATTATTATTATTTGTATATAATATTTAGAACTTAATATATATATATATATATATATATATATATATATATATATATATATATATATATATATATATATATATATATATATATATATATATATATATATATATATATATATATATATATATATATATATATATATATATATATATATATATATATATATATATATATATATATATATATATATATATATATATATATATATATATGTGTTTATTAATATATTTAGGTTAGAATATAAATACTTGAGTTTTTTTCACTTTTATTAATATTTGATACAAAAATACTTTTTTTCATAATATACTTCATTTTATGTTTATTTTTGTACATAATAAATAAATACTTGTATTAAGCCAATTAATATCCATTTTCATTAAAATTAGGGTTTTTTTGCCCTAAATTCAAAATACTCCAAAAAATAATATCTTTAATTTTTTTTCACATAAATAACATTTTTTTCATACATATACAAAACATTTTTGCATCTTGCATTTTTATTCCATCTTTATTTATTCAATTATTGTACATTATTTACTTTGCAAATATTCAAATTGATGTAATAGTTTTAGGTTTACAATTACTTGTCAATATCCCCATTTGAACATTTGTACCCCCCTTCCCATATTTGGTTTTGTAATAGCTTAGTAAATTTATTTTCGCACTTTATTGCTTTCTAATGATAGCATGTTAGAATTAGGGTTTGTATGCGAAAAAACGATAAAAAATAGTTATGACCTAATCTCAAGATAAATAAGCATGAAAATGGACACACAAATCACACTTGCACCCCTAGGGTACTCCACTTTGTTGCCTTCAAATAAATGGGCCATATTGTATGTTGAACTTCTTTGGGAAAAGCAAACAATTTGAATGATCATAGTCCCTCGATAACATTTTTCAAAACAAACAAAAACAAATGATCAAGTCCCTTAAGGAAAATTGCCCAAAGACATTTAACGCCGTTGCAATTATGGTCTAAACGATGACCCGCGCCTGTCCCTTTCACATCCTAACATAAGGTTGTCCACCAAATTCAATGGTGGAACAAACTTGTTAAAAGGGTTAAAACATAGCAATAATCTTTTGAGAAATTTAGGAGTAGATAACCTCTTAGTTACTTGAATCAAACTTGCAAAACAAAACACTTGCCTAATTTCAAAACCACACCTCACTACACTTTCAAAACAACTTTCAAAAACAAATGAAAACCTTTTTCAAAAGACATACACCTTTGTATACATCCCCACATGGATCATTACAAAGGTTGCCACCACATTGGCCTCTTTTCAAAATATTTTTCAAACCCACACACACACTCAAGCACCATTTAAAACAATTGAAAACAAAAGGCAAGTGATCTAAGCAAGTAACTAAGAGCCCATGGATAACCATGGATAGAAAGGGTGCTAATACCTTCCCTTTCTATAATCTACTCCCTGAACCCAAGAAAACATCTCAAAAGGTTTTTTCTGTGCTTTTTAACCTTTCCTTAGGATAAAATAAAAAGTCGGTGGCGACTCTTGCTCAACCGAGACATTTGCGAAAACAAACGCAAAACCTCAAGTCAGTTCTCCCACCGTATCACAGAACTGGCGACTCTGCTGGGGAAATCTTAAAAGTGGAGTAACCTTAGGGCTTAGATCACCTTTGTCTTCAATTGATTGTCTTGTTTGCTTTTACATTTGTGGGCTTTGTATCGGAGTTTTATAGATCCTAACCCGGATCTGGGGATACCTTCTTAGAAAGTAGCAACAAGGCTGTGAGGGAACTGTGCGGGGTATACCGACATGGTTGAAGAAGTCTGCTACGTTGATGTGGCACTTTGGTGTGTACCGGTAACCCTTGAGTTTAGTCAAGGAGAGTACGGGGCCGCCGCGTGGTGTCGTGAAGCATCAACTGACCTTAGGAACCTTAATTGAACCATCTAGGCCTTTTTAGGGTAGTGAGATAACTGACTTTGGTGCAGTCCGAGGTTGGTTGATACTCGATACTACACTCAATTGAGGGTTGCTTTCCTGGGATATTTCGGTCGCCAGTTCAGTGGCTAAATCGAAACGATGAACAATGAAAGTAATCCAGTGATATTGGGATCCTTAGAACCCGGTTACTTCTAATAGGACAGGTTGAGCCCACCAAACTTCAAGAGGGTAATACCCAGACCCCATGCAGGCCTAAACCCTAAGGGTTTGTCTTGTGTGACTTGTGTGCCTTATCATGTTTGCCTTTGTGAATATTTGTGGTGTATCTAATCATAACATCATGACATCATACAACATCATGTGCATTGACTGACCATTTCAAGGGTTTCGAATCTTCATCTTTGTTCTTGTTTTATAGGACATGGAAACTGCTCGCAGAAAGACAATTCAGATTAGCCTTGTAAAGATCCCTCCTCAGCTTAAGGAACTTATGTCCAGGATTCCCGAGGGTTCTTCATTCAGTGAGAGACATGGAAGACTCATCAGCTTGGTTAACACCAACATTGAGGAAGATTTGATAAAGGTCCTGTTCCAGTTCTTTGACCCTCTGCATCACTGTTTCACTTTTCCGGATTATCAATTGGTGCCTACATTGGAAGAGTTCTCCCGACTTCTGAAGGTCCCTATCCTTGATCAACTACCCTACAACGGTACGGAAGAGGAACCCAAGCTTGAAGAGATTGCTAAAGCCCTGCACTTACAACCGTCTGACCTCAAGGGACATTGGGAAGTTAGAAGTGGCATCAAGGGGTTCTTAGCCAGGTTTCTGTTTGAGAAGGCCCAAGAATGTTGGAACTCCCTTGACTTACAAGCTTTTGAAGAAGTTATGGCCCTCCTTGTCTATGGTTTGGTGTTATTCCCTAACCCAGATCAGCTTATTGATATCAGTGCTATCCAGATCTTCATGACCAGGAATCCTATACCTACGTTGCTGGGGGATATCCTTCACTCATGTTACACTCGAACCATGAGAAGAAGGGGTGTCCTTATGTGTTGCACTCCTCTCCTGGGAAGGTGGTTTATTTCGCACCTTCCACAATCAGTTTTGAAGAACGAGCGGGGTTTGAGATGGTCACAACGGTTAATGACTCTCACGCATGCAGATATACATTGGTGCCCTAGGACCAGGGAAGACGTCACTATCATTGATCGTTGCGGGGAGTACCCTAATGTTCCTTTATTTGGAATCAAAGGAGGTATTACTTACAACCCATGCCTGGCTTGGAGACAGTTTGGTTATGCTCGGAGGGATGGCCCTCATGACATGTTAATTCCTAACATAGTTTTTGACTTCGACAACGATACTCAAGGACTTCGCCAGAGATTTATCAGAGCTTGGAGGATGCCAAGTAGGATGGACAGCAAGACACTGGGGCACAGGAACTCCATCCCGTTGGAACCTTATCTCAAGTGGGTACGAGCCCGCTCCCAGAAGTTAGTAATGCCTTATCCTCATATGCTCCCTGTGATCAAAGAACCAGTCTTGGGAGGAGAAGTGTCCTACACCATTCAACATTCCGACATGCCCACCTCCTGGGAAGAAATGCAGAAGAGCTGGGTCCAGCTTAAGGAAGAACGGAATTCTCTTGAGACCAGTCTACATGCTAGTGAAAAGAAGGTCCTGGAACTCACCCGCCTACTGCACGAGGAGAGGAATCTCAACACCTACATCTCACCAAAGAGGATGCGCAATGTTTTTTTGCCTTGAGGAGTCATTTTGTAATATTGGGCCCATGGGGCATTTATGTACTAACGAATTTCTCCTTATTAATATGATGTGCGTTCCTTTTTTGTCTACAACAAATTTTGAATGTTCTAAATCCTTGAATGCATTGCATACATACGCATTCCATTGCACCATATGCATAGCAGGTACCCTATTTCACAGGTTGTTTAACCTTCTTCACTGTTTGTGTGCACAGTCATCATGAATCCAGACTCCTCCAGTGAGCAAGCAATCAAGGCCCTTCAGGCCTAAAATGCATAGTTTCAAGAGATGGTCCTGAGCCTGGCCCAAGGACAGCAAGAGTTGAAGACTCTACTCCTGAAGAAGAAGAAGAAGAAAAAGAGGACTGCGTTGTTCAACACCGGACGCAGATTTGGGAACACACTCCATAATGAAGCTGATCCAACTACTTCTTCTGCTGAGAAAAACAGTCCCCAAGGGGGAGGAGCTCCTAGTCTCGCAGTCTCCGACAACGAGACGGACTATAACGACGAACAATACCCACCTGCTGCTGACAGATACAAGCAATTGGAGGACCGCTTGAGCGCCATGGAAATTCAGAATGTGCCGGGGCTGGATTTCGGAGACTTGGGGTTATCATCTGGGGTAGTAATTCCACACAAGTTTAAGGCGCCTGCCTTCGCCAAGTATGATGGGGTCTCCTGCCCAAAGCTGCATCTGAGGTCGTACGTAAGGAAAATCCAACCTTACACGGCGGATAAGAACCTCTGGATTCACTTCTTCCAAGACAGCCTCTCGGGGTCTCAGCTTGAATGGTTCTACCAATTAGATGGAACTAGCATCCGACACTAGGAAGATTTGGCAACCGCATTCTACAGACAATACCAATACAATTCTGATCTCGCTTCTACGCGTACCCAACTTCAGGGTATGTCTCTAGGAACGGGTGAAGGGTTCAAAGAGTACGCTCAAAAATGGAGAGATTTGGCTGGCAGGGTGCAGCCTCCATTGACTGATCGAGAGCTGGTTGATATGTTTCTAGGGACATTGTCTGGTCCGTTTTTCAATCATTTGGTTGGTAACTCCTCCGCTGGGTTTACAGATTTGATATTGACAGGAGAAAGAATTGAAGCTGGCATCAGGTCAGGCAAGATACAAAAGGCTGCCTCCACAAGTGCTGAGAAGAGGCCGTTTAAGAAAGAAGCAAGTGTCGTCTATGGTACTAGAAGACAAGTCAAGCCCGAAAATCGCCAAGCCGTCAATGCTTTGGTCATCTCAAAACCTGTTGCTGCTCCTCAGCAGTACAATCAACAAAGAAGCGAAAGGCCCAAAAGGCAGTATACCCGACTGAGTATGACCTTATCTCAAATTTTACCCCAACTGTTATCCACCAACCTGGTGACCCTCAAAGAAGCTCCTAAGGTCGTCAACACCGCGTCTCTTAAGTACAACCCAAATGCCCGGTGTGCTTATCATTCTGATAGTCCCGGGCACGTTACTGATTGCTGGGCCTTGAGAAACAAAGTGCAAGATCTGATTGACGCAAAGGAAATTCAGTTTGAAGCCCCGGAAAGACCAAATGTTGTAACTGCTCCTATGCCCCGACATAAAGTAAATGCCATTGAGGAAGAAATGTATGCTGTTTCGGTAGATGAAGTTGTCACCCCTCTTTTGACTGTCAAGAAGAACCTACTGCGGGCCGGTTTATTTCCGGGTTGCAGTGAAGGTTGCCTGTTCTGTGCTGTTTCCCTATCTGGTTGTCCCTTGTTGAGGTTAGGCGTCCAAAGCCTAATGGATAGCAAGGAGATTCTATTCAAGAAGTCTGCTGTCCAGTTGGTTCCGATAAAAGAAGTTTTTGTGGTTACCATCTTCAAAAATCCAATCAAGGCTCTCCCGAAGAAGCCTGTTCAAATCATGACTGTTGCACCTGTGATTATTACTGTTCCGGGGCCTCTCCCCTACGTATCTGATAAAGCTATCCCCTTGCATTATGGGGCAGACGTATATGTGAATGGAATCAAACAAGAATTCGACACTGGCGCCAGTATCTGCGATATCACTGGTCCAGCCAAAGTTACCCGCAGTGGCAGGCTCTTCTCGCCTGACATTGCACCGCCCGCTATTCGAAAACCCCTCCTTATAACACCTACAAGTTTACCTGTTCCTGCTACTGATCAAGTTGTTTCCCCTGCTGCCGAGTCATCTAATGCTCGGGGCAAAGGGATTGAAGAAGAGCCTGCCCGGATGGAGGCATCAACACCTATAAATGCTGAGGCCTCCCAACAAGAAGTGGAGGAGATCCTGAAAATAATAAAGAAAAGTGATTTCAATGTTGTCGAGCAGTTGGGGCATACGCCCTCCAAAATCTCCATGCTCTCCTTATTGCTATGCTCCGAGGCCCATGCTAAGGCCTTGATCTCATTTCTCAAAACGGCCCATGTGCCATAGGAGACATCTGCAGTCCAGTTCACTGATTGCATAGCAAATCTGACAGCAGATAATGGCTTGGGTTTCTCAGATGCTGACCTGACTGCGAAGGGAAGAGACCACAATGATGCCCTGCATGTCTCTATCGAATGCAGGGGCACTACTCTGGCGCATGTATTGGTGGATACTGGTTCTTCTTTGAATGTTCTACCGAAAAAGGCTTTAGACCGTTTGGATTATGAAGGCCTAGAACTGAAGCCCAGCAATATCATCGTCAGGGCCTTTGACGGTTCAAAAAGGATGGTTCATGGAGAGGTTGACATCCCTATTCGTGTGGGCTATCAGGTGTTCGACTCTACGTTTTATGTGATGGATATACGACCATCGTATTCTTGTCTACTGGGTCGACCTTGGATCCATAAAGCTGGGGCAGTGACCTCTACCTTGCACCAGAAGCTGAAGTATCCCGTCAGGGGAAAGATCGTCACTGTGCAAGGAGAAGAGGAGTATATGGTGAGCCATTTGAATTCCTTCAGATACATTGAGATGGATGGGGAGTTTATTGAAACCCCCTTTCAGCATTTCGAGGAGGTACATCCAATTTCAGCAGCAGCAGAAGCAACAGTCGAAGAGAATGTTTCCTTGAAGATAGCTTCCCTAAGGGATGCCCGGGTTGTGGTTCAGAAAGGCAATTGTGCAAGCTGGGGTCAGCTTCCTGATTTCACTCAGAAGAACGACAAGTTTGGGCTGGGCTTTACTGCAGAGGCTCAGAGGGTTGTGCGCAAAGAGAAGACCAGAAAGGCTCCGGTGTTTATCTCCAGCTCAAGGGTGAATGCTATCGAGGAGGATGTAAAGGAAGCAGAATTTGACAGTTGGATCTACCCGACTACCAGCGACGGACCAAGCAACTGGACGGCAAAGGATTTTACCCCTATCACATTTGTCACGCAGTAATTAATTTCTTTTGATTTCCAATTTGTAACAAACAATATGTTAAAACTTTGTTGGCTCGGTGTCCTACCCTGGGCATCGTAGCTCCATTTGTGAGGGCTTTTTGTATGACATTTTCATATATCATCAATCAAAACATTGGACGTTTGTTGCATTTCGAATCTTGTGCTCTTTTCCCTTCTGTGTTATATATATTGCAAAACTACTATATTTACACACACTCACTTATACAGGTTTCAATCCACTCTGGATCTCACTGGTAACAGCTCTGCTACCGCCAGTTATGACTTCGAAAATCCGATCAACTTGGCCGAAGACGAAGGTGAAGATGATTGCGAAGTGCCTGGTGAACTCGCAAGACTGCTACTCCAGGAAGAGAGAGCTATTCAGCCACATGAAGAGCCTGTGGAAACAATTAACCTGGGTACTGAGACAGATAGGAAAGAAGTCAAGATTGGTGCCAATTTAGAGCTCAGCGTGAAGCAACGATTGATCCAGATGCTACAAGACTACATGGAGATTTTTGCTTGGTCCTATGAAGATATGCCCGGTTTGGATGCCGACATTGTAGTTCACCACCTGCCAACCAAGGAAGATTGCCCTCCGGTAAAGCAAAAAGTCCGACGGATGCGTCCAGAGATGTCTGAGAAGATCAAGGCCGAGGTTATGAAACAGTTTGATGTCGGTTTCCTTGCAGTGACTTCTTACCCTCAGTGGGTTGCCAATGTGGTACCAGTGCCGAAGAAGGACGGTAAAGTCAGAATGTGTGTCGACTACAGGGACTTGAACAGGGCCAGCCCCAAGGATGACTTCCCCCTACCTCACATTGATGTCCTTGTTGACAATACCGCTCAACACAAGGTGTTCTCCTTCATGGATGGTTTTTCAGGGTATAATCAGATCAAGATGGCTCCAGAAGATATGGAGAAGACTACATTTGTGACTCAGTGGGGCACCTTCTGTTATAAGGTCATGCCATTCGGATTGAAAAATGCTGGGGCAACCTATCAACGTGCCATGGTGGCTTTATTTCATGATATGATCCATCATGAGATTGAGGTATACGTTGATGACATGATTGCAAGGTCTCAAACTGAGGAGGAGCACCTTGACCATCTGAGGAAGTTATTTGACCGACTCAAGTTGTACAAGCTGAGATTGAATCCCAACAAATGCACCTTTGGGGTGAGGTCTGGAAAATTGCTAGGTTTCATTGTAAGTGATAAAGGTATTCAGGTGGACCCTGCCAAGGTAAAAGCCATACAAGAGATGCCGACTCCAAAAACAGAGAAAGAAGTCAGAGGCTTCCTGGGACGACTGAATTACATTGCCCGATTCATCTCACACCTGACTGCTACTTGTGAGCCAATCTTCAAATTACTGAAGAAAGATCAAGTAGTACGCTGGAATGATGAATGTCAGGCCGCCTTTGAAAAGATAAAGGAATATCTCCAAGAGCCACCCATTCTTATGCCACCGGTGGAAGGAAGACCTCTGATACTATACTTGACAGTACTTCACAATTCAATGGGGTGTGTGCTGGGGCAGCATGACGAGTCTGGCCGAAAAGAGCACGCTATTTATTACTTGAGCAAAAAGTTTACCGACTGTGAGTCTCGTTACTCACTGCTTGAGAAAACTTGCTGCGCTCTTGTATGGGCTGCTCGCCGGCTGAGACAGTATATGCTGACTCACACTACTTTATTGATTTCAAAAATGGATCCCATCAAGTACATATTTGAAAAGCCCGCTCTGTCTGGAAGAATAGCAAGATGGCAAATGATCTTGACAGAATATGACATCCAGTATACAACTCAGAAAGCAATTAAGGGAAGTGTACTGGCAGATCATTTGGCACACCAACCTGTGGATGATTACCAATCATTGAACTTTGATTTTTCGGACGAAGACATCATGGTGGTAACCGACTGTGAAGTACCTGGACCGGATGAAGGACCTGAGGAAGGATCCCGATGGTCTATGCATTTTGATGGAGCCTCCAATGCTTTGGGTAACGGCGTCGGCGCTGTAATCATATCTCCCAACGGAACTCATACTCCCCTCACCGCCCGATTATGTTTCAGCTGCACCAACAACATGGCAGAATATGAGGCATGTATCATGGGTTTACAAGCTGCAATCGACTTAAGGATAAAATTTCTAAGTGTCTTCGGAGATTCCGCCCTCGTGATCAACCAGATCAAAGGCGAGTGGGATACGAAACACCCGAATCTAATTCCTTACAAGGAGTATGTGTCGACCTTGCTTCCCCACTTTGAAGAGATAACTTTCGAACACTTCCCTAGAGAGGAGAATCAGCTAGCGGACGCACTAGCCACGATGTCTTCAATGTTCAAAGTTAAATGGGACAATGAGGCTCCCCGAATCATTATCTGGAAGTTGGATGAACCGGCATACTGCTGCGAGCTCGAGGCTGAAAAGGTTATTGAAAAACCCTGGTATCATGAGGTGAAAAGGTACTTGGAAGCTCAGGAATACCCTGAAGGTGCATCTGTCAATGATAAGAAGTTCATGAGGAGGTTTGCTGCAAAATTCTTCCTCAGCAACGGCATTCTCTACAAACGGAATCATGATTCAACTCTGCTACGTTGTGTGGATAAGGCAGAAGCAGAGAAAATCATGATAGAACTGCATGAAGGTACATTTGGAACACATTCCAGTGGACACACCATGGCTAAGAAAATCCTTCGGGCAGGATATTTCTGGTCCACAATGGAAGCCGATTGTTACCAACACTCCCGAACTTGTCATAAATGCCAGATCTATGCTGACAAGGTGCATATCCCTCCGGTTCCTTTGAATGTCCTGACGGCACCTTGGCCCTTTGCAATGTGTGGCATCGATATGATCGGTGAGATCCGACCGACGGCATCCAATGGGCATCGCTTCATCTTGGTGGCGATCGATTATTTCACGAAGTGGGTTGAGGCCGCTTCCTACGCCACAGTAACCAAGAGCGTCGTGGCACGTTTCATCCGGCATAATCTGATCTGTCGGTACGGCGTCCCGGAAAGAATCATTACGGACAATGGTACCAATCTCAATAACAAAATGATCACTGAACTCTGTGAACAATTCAAGATACAACACCACAATTCTTCTCCCTACCGGCCGAAGATGAATGGGGCTGTAGAGGCAGCCAATAAAAATATCAAGAAAATTGTGCAGAAGATGACAGTGACCTATAAAGATTGGCACGAGATGTTACCGTTCGCTCTTCATGGGTACCGTACCTCAGCAAGGACGTCAACCGGGGCAACTCCCTTCTCCTTGGTCTATGGCATGGAGGCAGTATTGCCAATTGAAATCCAGATACCCTCTCTCCGGATAATGAAGGATGCAGACTTGAATGAAGATGATTGGATCCAGACTCGACTTGATCAATTAAATCTGATCGACGAAAAGAGGCTCACTGCTATCTGTCATGGTCAAACGTATCAAAAACGGATGATCAGGGCATTTAACAAGAAAGTCAGACCACAAGAGTATCAAGTTGGGGACCTGGTAATCAAACGCATCATCCTTCCTCAAAGTGATCCCCGGGGCAAATGGACCCCTACATACGAAGGGCCATTTGTGGTTAAACGTGTGTTCTCAGGAGGAGCCATGATCCTGACCACCATGGATGGTGACGACCTTCCTCACCCCGCCAATGCAGACATAGTGAAAAAATACTACGCATAAACAAAAAACCCGCTAGGTTGACATACCTAGGCAAAAATAAGGGATGAAATGAATAAAAATCTGTACACCCGGCAAGTCGAAAACCTGAAAGGGCGGCTTGGGCAAAAATGGGTATCTCGGTGGACTGAAAACCCGAAAGGGCGGTCCAGGCAAAAGTTAGGGATAAAAGCGTAACACTATGTCTCATTGGATCACTTCGCATCCGGAATTCGGCATCAACTATCTGGCTCCAGATTTCGGCATTGACCAATCAGCTTCATCTTCAAATTAGGCAACAAAGCGATGAGACGTTCGAAGACATAAAGGCGATAGCAGAGTTGGAACCCAGTGGGATTGTTCACATAGCTGTTTTGTTTCCTTTTTCAAATTGTAAACTCTATGTTATTTGGCGGCATCCTCTTACTAGGATGTCAGCCTCTTGTACAAAAACGCCTATTCACAGGCCAAGTCTAAATCAATACAAATTCACTTGTTCATACAAATTACCATTGTTTTCCTTTTTCTGTTTTGTCTTGCGAAGAACGTCCAATGTTCATTTTTGATGTATGCATTTGACATTAAATTGCTAATTCATAAATATTTGCAAGAGATTGATTACAGGTGACATCAGAGACAGGGGCAATGTGAAGTTGTCTAATGCAGTCTGGTTGTTTTGACCGCCAAGGTACCAAGGTAGGTTCAACTGAAGAATGTGGCCAATTCATCTCGACTCCCCGCAGAGTAAAACAAGGTTCAGTAGTACTTTCCCCAAGCGGAGTTGGTCCCCCGTCGATCCTAAAGGCACAACATTCCCCGGCAGGTCTTAAAGCTCATCCCCAGTAGATTCTGGAAGCTTGTTCCCTATAGTACACGGACGTCTCTCCCGAGTTTTATTTAGAGTTATTTCCTCACAAGGATTTATAACTGGGTTATCCTCAGCTAAAAACCACGGAAGACCGCCCTCGGCAAAGTTCCTTCAATCCCCAGCGGAGTTTATCATCATTACCCCCAGCGGAATCCATCATTAAAGTCCTCAACAGGCCTCTCATCAAAACTTCGGCCAAGTATCTCTTCCACAGAGCGACTCCCCGGCCGTTTGTCAAGGATTTATTTTCCTAAGACGAAATTACATTCATAAACATTTTACATTTTCATACATCTCGCTTACCTACATGATAAAGCGCATACAACACTATCTCATGTTGAACATCATGCATATCATACATCATGACGTTGCATACAACTTATGTTCTTGCCTTTTCAGGAAAAAGACAATCCCAAAAACAACTACCTTCAACTGTCACAATTCCAGATCCGATACCTGTATCTAGCCAGGGCACATCTGAAAGTGATCAGTTTCCAGACTCGATTCCTGTATCTAGCCAGGGCACGTCTGAAGATTTCTCCAGATTCGATTCCTGTATCCAGCCAGGGCACATCTATCAACTACAACATCTCCAGATTCGATTCCTGTATCCAGCCAGGGCATATCTGTTGACCACGTTTCCAGACTCGATTCCTGTATCTAGCCAGGGCACGTCTGAAGAGTTTGAAGATTCGATTCCTGTATCCAGCCAGGGCACATCTATTAACGACTATTTCCAGATTCGACTCCTGTATCCAGCCAGGGCACATCTGTGAGCAACCGATTGTAGATTCGATACCTGTATCTAGCCAGGGCATATCTGCATAAGGAGACTGAAGATCAAACACCTGTAACAAGCCAGGAAAACATCTGTCTTTCTCAAATACACAAGTTCTCGCTAAGGAATCTCTTATGCGATCGACACTTCCAAATGGCATCTATAAGCCCATTCCCGACAAGGTTCTGTCACATCTCCAGATGGCATCTATAAGCCCATCTCCCTCTCCGCCACCTCTCCAAATGGCATCTGCAAGCCCATTCCTGACATCACATTGCTGAGACTCCAGCATGCGAGTGCAAATTTCCGGGCACTCTAGTGTCCAATCTCCTTTTACCCTCGAGTCACGAAAGGCAAACTTGCCAATCTAACTCTTCAGGTCCAAGAAGATTGAACAGGGGCAACTGTTGTACCCCAAAATTTGCCCTCCCATTTCCTCAACATTTTCTCATCACAAGACCCTTGAAGATCAAGATCCAGTTAGGGTTTCCTCTGCTCAAGACTTCTCCTTGCACTGTGGACTCAAATTAGGGTTTGTGTTTGCCCAAGGATGTTTTGACCTAAAAAACCTAAGATTACTTTCATGTTTTATGTTGGACTCCCAAGTTTATCCTCACCAAGTTTCAAGTCTTGATTCCAAGTTTTGCCCAGTCAATTGGACAGTTGACCTAGAAATCAGCTGTATTGGGGAAAAAGTCAACTGTGGCCAATTGACAGTCAAACCTCATGAAATTTGACCCACATCAACATTATGAACTCATATGAACCATTTGATCAAGTTTGGATCACAATTCCATAAGAAATTTGATCAGATCACCAAAAGGGCAAAATGGTCTTTTTTAGGGTTTTGACTGTACAAAGGCAGTTTTTGACTGTTTGACCTAGCCAATGGCAAACCAAGCTCACATATGGACTCAAGGACCCCATGGAATTATCTTGACATGCTCAACAAGCTCAAAAGATCCCAAGTACACAAGATTGACAGTTGAATTTCCTAGTCAATTGATCAATTTTGACTGTATACTGAAAAGTCAAACTTTGACTTTTTGGTCAAAATCAAGAGTCAAGATTCATTTTTCATCAAAATATGCCAAATCATGAAACTTGTTCACCAAGAAATCACAAAATGCAAATTAGGGTTAGAAAATGGAATTTTTCATAACTTAGAATTTTTCTAAGTTATGAAAAACCCTAATTTTTTCCCAACTTTGCCCCATCTTTTCACCAAGATCCATTTGGATTCAAACAAAAGTCAAAACATGAAAGTTGTAGCTTGTTGCATAATCTACAACTTTGATTCACAAAGTTTTCTCATTTGAAACTTGTATCTCAAGTTACAATTTTTTGAATAAGGGCACTAAACCATTTTTAACTTAGTGAAATTTTAACCTATTTTGACAAGGTTTTCTACCCCACTTCAAGGCCATTTTTCATACCCTTCCACTTGGAATTTCAATTTGCATTTCAAAGATGGATTCTAGTACACATTCCAAGCTTTCCAAAATGTCCAAGAACTTCTCAAACAACCTCATAACTTGAGAGATTCGAATTTCACAAGTTGGCAAAAATTCACTTTTTGTTCTTAACCAAGACATGTCCATAATCTTGCAAATTTGAACTCAGCTTGCTTTATGCTTGATTACAGGTCCTTGAACCATTCCATACTCAATAATTTAATGCATATTCAATGTGTTAAAGTGTTGTTCTTTGAGTGCAAGCATTGTATGCAAGTTTAATCCTAAACTAGATAAAGTGAACTTTCCATTTTTGAAAAGATTAAACTTTATGTCCAATTGTAAATCAAGAAAGTACATGGAAAATCTGCTTGGCACAAGATTATGTGCATAACACACTGATCAAGAGAGGATTATGCAGCACATTAGGGGGTCCTCTACTGACCTAGAAAGCCAACTTGCTTTTGTTTGCTTCAAATTCAAGAAAAGTCCATAACTTGTACTAACTCTCTCTTCAGCATAGAGACACAAGAACAAAGTGATCAAACATCTTCCATAGAACCTAACCAAGCCAAGACACGACCCTTGCACCTCCAAAACACCCTCCATCTCAGAATCATCCTCAAACTGCAAAAACAGAGTTGCCTCTGCAGTTTGAGTGCCAACTCCCATTTCCCTCGAGCATTCTTACCAAAATCAATCCATACACATTCCCTAGCATATATGCAAGCTAACCATGACCTAAAACCTGACCTGTAATCCCTCTAACAGCTTCCACCATTTTCATTTTTTCCTTTTGCAGGTGAAGTTCTATAGCTTGATACAAGAAGTTTCAAGACAAAGTAAGCATTGAAAAAGCATCCCTGGACCTCAAGGAAGCTTTTCCAATCATTACCTTGCACTAGAAGTTCCTCATTCTCCAGATAGAAGTTCAACTGCACAGGTAAAACTTTGAACTCGTATCTCTCTTATCATGCATCTTTAGTCTTAAGTTTGTGAAGAAACAAGGTTCTACTCATAGCCCTGAACATGTACATATCTTTACATTTCATTTCTTTTGCCTGAGTAGGGAGAATTTGTAGTTTGAAAATGGCAGAAAAACTAGGTTAGGATTTGGGGGAGGAGAAATTCTCCCTCATCTTAGAGAGTTAGGTCA
Organism: Vicia faba; assembly: GCA_948472305.1. NCBI lineage: Eukaryota > Viridiplantae > Streptophyta > Magnoliopsida > Fabales > Fabaceae > Vicia > Vicia faba. The sequence goes on from OX451736.1 coordinate 1,504,877,137, forward strand.
AGTTCCATACATGGTTAGAATCGTCTCTTCATGCTGAACATTTGTTGTGTTATGAGTTTTTGCTAAAAAGCCAGGAATCAAGAGTTGGACATTGAAGAACAGAGGCGCGCGTTTTTTCAAATGTTTGTGCTGGAGGTTGAAGACAGTGGTATTGGGTTGGGCTTGTCTTGTGCTTTTCTTTTCACACCCCATAATTACTCATGAACCCCCCAAGCTCATTTGTCTTATTTTTAATTCTTTTTGACTTTTTCTTTTTTTGTTTGACTTGTTTATTTTTTCTCAGCATATTAAAATTTTGAAAATATTTTTTCCATCCTTTTTTGAATTTATGGCATATTTATTTGATTTATTTCTTTGTTTATACATAAAATATATGCATATTTTTATTTAGAATAAATACAAAAATAGTGTAAATACATGTTTTTTTTTTATTTACCTTCTGAAAAATATTTCACATAAAAATACCTTTTTATTGATTTTATTAAAAAATTAATTATTATTATTATTTGTATATAATATTTAGAACTTAATATATATATATATATATATATATATATATATATATATATATATATATATATATATATATATATATATATATATATATATATATATATATATATATATATATATATATATATATATATATATATATATATATATATATATATATATATATATATATATATATATATATATATATATATATATATATATATATATATATATATATATATATATATATATATATATATATATATATATATATATATATATATATATATATATATATATATATATATATATATATATATATATATATATATATATATATATATATATATATATATATATATATATATATATATATATATATATATGTTTATTAATATATTTAGGTTAGAATATAAATACTTGAGTTTTTTTCACTTTTATTAATATTTGATACAAAAATACTTTTTTTCATAATATACTTCATTTTATGTTTATTTTTGTACATAATAAATAAATACTTGTATTAAGCCAATTAATATCCATTTTCATTAAAATTAGGGTTTTTTTGCCCTAAATTCAAAATACTCCAAAAAATAATATCTTTAATTTTTTTTCACATAAATAACATTTTTTTCATACATATACAAAACATTTTTGCATCTTGCATTTTTATTCCATCTTTATTTATTCAATTATTGTACATTATTTACTTTGCAAATATTCAAATTGATGTAATAGTTTTAGGTTTACAATTACTTGTCAATATCCCCATTTGAACATTTGTACCCCCCTTCCCATATTTGGTTTTGTAATAGCTTAGTAAATTTATTTTCGCACTTTATTGCTTTCTAATGATAGCATGTTAGAATTAGGGTTTGTATGCGAAAAAACGATAAAAAATAGTTATGACCTAATCTCAAGATAAATAAGCATGAAAATGGACACACAAATCACACTTGCACCCCTAGGGTACTCCACTTTGTTGCCTTCAAATAAATGGGCCATATTGTATGTTGAACTTCTTTGGGCAAAGCAAACAATTTGAATGATCATAGTCCCTCGATAACATTTTTCAAAACAAACAAAAACAAATGATCAAGTCCCTTAAGGAAAATTGCCCAAAGACATTTAACGCCGTTGCAATTATGGTCTAAACGATGACCCGCGCCTGTCCCTTTCACATCCTAACATAAGGTTGTCCACCAAATTCAATGGTGGAACAACTTGTTAAAAGGGTTAAAACATAGCAATAATCTTTTGAGAAATTTAGGAGTAGATAACCTCTTAGTTACTTGAATCAAACTTGCAAAACAAAACACTTGCCTAATTTCAAAACCACACCTCACTACACTTTCAAAACAACTTTCAAAAACAAATGAAAACCTTTTTCAAAAGACATACACCTTTGTATACATCCCCACATGGATCATTACAAAGGTTGCCACCACATTGGCCTCTTTTCAAAATATTTTTCAAACCCACACACACACTCAAGCACCATTTAAAACAATTGAAAACAAAAGGCAAGTGATCTAAGCAAGTAACTAAGAGCCCATGGATAACCATGGATAGAAAGGGTGCTAATACCTTCCCTTTCTATAATCTACTCTCCGAACCCAAGAAAACATCTCAAAAGGTTTTTTCTGTGCTTTTTAACCTTTCCTTAGGATAAAATAAAAAGTCGGTGGCGACTCTTGCTCAACCGAGACATTTGCAAAAACAAACGCAAAACCTCAAGTCAGTTCTCCCACCGTATCACAAGCGTCGTTGTTGAAGTCAAAAGCCAAGTCAGGAATCAGCATATCATGAGGGCCATCTCTTCGGGAATACCCAAATTGCCTCAGAGCTAAACAGGGGTTGTAGGTAATGCCTCCCCTAATGCCAAGTAGTGGGACATTAGCGAATTCCCCACAACAATCAATGATGATGACATTTTCTCTGGACCAAGAACACCAATGAACATCAGAATGTGTTAAGGTCATCAATCGCTGTGACCACCTTAAACCCTACTCATTCTTCAAAACTGACTGGGGAAGGTGAGAAATAAACCACCTTGCTAGAAGAGGAGTACAACACATGAGAACACCTCTTTTCCTCATTGTTCGTGTGTAAAATGAGTGTAGGATGTCCCCAAGCAATGTAGGCACAGGATTCCGAGACATGAAAATCTTGACAGCATTCACATCTATAAGTTGATCAGGGTTCGGGAACAAGACCAACCCATAGATGAGTAGTGCTACAATCTCCTCAAAGGCTTGTAGATCTAGAGAGTTCCAACAGTCTTGTGCCTTCTCAAACAGAAACTTTGCCAAGAAACCCTTGACACCACTTCTGGTTTCCTAATGTCCTTTGATATCAGATGGTTGCAAGTGTAAGGCTTGAGCAACATCTTCAGGCTTTGGTTCTTTTTCCGTACCGTTGTAGGGTAGTTGATGAAGAATAGGAATCCTCAGGAGTTGAGAAAATTCCTCCAAAGTAGGTACTAGTTGGTAATCAGGGAATGTGAAACAGTGGTGTAAGGGGTCAAAGAACTGGAATAGGACTTTCACCATGTCTTCTTCAATGTTGGAGTTGACCAAGTTTAGAAGTCTACCATGTCTTTCACTGAAGAGAGAATTCTCCGGAATCCTGGAAGTAAGCTCCTTGAGTTGAGGAGGGATTCTCACAAGGTTGACTTGAATTGTTTTCCTGCGAAGAGATTCCATGACCTACAAAACAGGAACAAAGATGAAGATCCAAACCCTTGAAATGGTTAGTGGATGAAAATGATGCTTCATGATGTTCATGATGTATGCACAAGCATATGTACAAGCAAATCACACAAGATCCTAGTTTCAGGCTTGCATGGGGTTTCATAGGTAAGTACCCTCTTGAAGTTAGTTGGCTCAACCTGTCCTATAAATAGTAACCGGGTTCTAAGGAGCTCAATATCACTGGATTATTTTCTGTGTTCATTGTTTCGGTTTAGCCACTTAACTGGCGACCGAAATATTCCAAGAAAACAACCCTCAATGAGTGTAGTATCGAGTATCTACCAACTTCGGACTGCACCAAAGTCGGTCATCTCACTACCCCTAAAAAGGCCAAGATGGTCAAGTAAGGTTCTAAGAGTCCATTAGTGCTTCATGACATCACTCAGCGGCCCCGTATTCTCTTTGATTGACTAAAAGGCTACCGGTACCCACAAATATGTCGCACTAATATAGCTATTGCTTCAACCGTGTCGGTATACCCCGCACAGTTTCCACAATGTATTGCTATTTACCTATGAATGTTTCCCAAATCTGGGTAGAGGATTTCAAGCCCAAACAAAAGAACCAAATGTGAAGCAATCAAGGCAAACAAGATAATCATGCAAAGGTGATCTAAAAACCCTAAGGTAACCCCACTTTTAGAAAAATCCCAAGCAGAGTCGCCAGTTCTGTGATACGGTGGGAGAACTGACTTGAGGTTTTGCGTTTGTTTTCGCACTTGTTCGGTTTAGCAAGAGTCGCCACCGACTTTTTATTTTATCCTAAGGAAAGGTCAAAAAGCACAGGAAAGACCTTTGAGATGTTTTCTTGGGTTCGGGGGGTAGATTATGAAAAGGGAAGGTGCTAGCACCCTTTCCATCCATGGTTATCCATGGGCTCTTAGTTACGTTTTTTAGATCACTTGCCTTTTCTTTTCAACTGTTTGAAATGGTGCTTTGTGTGTGTGGTTTTGAAAATGCTTTGAAAAAGAAGCCTTGTCTAGGAAACCTTTGTAATGATTCTTGTTTGAATATATACAAAGGTGTGTGTCTTTTTGAAAAGACATTTCAATGTTTTAAAAGTTGTTTTGAAGTTGTGTAGTGAAGTGTGTTTGAAAATGGCAAGGATGTTTTGCAAGATTTTTGATCAAGTAACTAAGAGTTGTCTACCCTATTTTACTCAAAGATCCTTCTTATGTTTTTAACCCTTTTTAACAGTGTTGTTTCACCATTGTATTTGATGAACAACCTTGTGTTAGGATGTTAAACGAGACAGGCGCGGGTCATCGCATACAATCATTGAAAGCAACTTGTGAGACGCTCTAGCAATTTTGTAAAGGACGAGATCGTTTTATCGAAGGCAACATTGAGGGTCATCGAGGGACTACGATCTTTGCTTATCGAAGGGACATTTGCTAGAGTATCTCATATTCGAGGGACATGATTGCATTTTCCGAGGCAACAAGCGGGGTTACCCTAGAGGTGCAAGTGTGCATTGTGTTTGTCATTTTCATGCATTTGTCTTGTATTAGGTCATCTAGCGATTGATTTTAGACTTTCACATACAAACCCTAATCTCTAATCTTGGCATAATTTAAAAGCATAAAGATGGAGAATTAAATTCTAAGCTATTACAAAAGAGTATCCGGGGATGGGGTACAATTATTTACAAATGGGGATGAGTTTCTCAAGAATAATAATGTCCCAAATATTATGGGTTACAACCAAATTAAATTATCGTCATTCAACATAAGATTATAACAATTTATAAGATAAAGAAAATCAAAGAAATATGAGATGTATGTATTTATTTACAAATAAACAAATAAAATTTAACCTAATAAAGATTAAGGTATTATTATTATTTTATGTGTTTTTTATGAATTATGTAAAGGAAAAGTTTTAAAGAAAACCAAGAATTATTTAAATTAATGTTTCTATCATTTTGTATATTTTTTAGTATAACAAATATTAAGAAAACTAAAACTATGTATATATGAAAATCAAAATAGTTAATTAAAAATAAGATTTTTATGCATTGTTTGGTTTTTCTTTTTATTATTAACAAAACAAATTATTTTAGAATGAAAATAATAAAAAAAGAAAAGTATTAGTTTAAAGAAAAAGAAAATAAATTAATTAAAATGATATTAATTAAAAGTATTAGTTTTAAAAAGGAAAATGGGCTTAGGATTGTTGTTAAGGAGTAGGCCCATTTGGAAGAAGAACAAAAAGGGCCAGAAGGAGCAAGCGGAGGGGTGCGTATTCAGTAAGAAAAAAGTGGGCCTAAGCGTTTTGTTTGGGCAAAGGCCCATCTGAAGTATTGTGACAATTTTTTAGGTTTTCCCATTTGATTAGGGTTTGCAAACTTGGTACACAGCGGCGCCGCTTCTGCTTCTCTCGTTCTCTTCGTCTTTCTCAAGCCAAAACGATGATTTCTCCTTTCATGTCTTAGCCACCGGAACACCGCCTTCATCCACTCTCTACCTTCTCTTTACAGCGGCCTAAGGTTCTTTCTTTATAAACGGTACGGTTTCGTTTCAATAGCGCTTTAAGGGTTTTTTAGAGTTTTGTTTTCGTTTTGCTCTTGCATGTTTTAATCTATGGTTGTTATGATGTTTACATGTAGTGAAAGTGGTTGAGAAAAAGTTTACCTTGAGCATTTTGCTTCTGAGAAGTGAGAGAGGGAGGGTGAGCTGGCCGATGGCGCTCCCAAGAGGCTAGGCGGAGGGAGGAGAAATGATGATTGCTTCTGGTATTTCTGTACCTCTTGACTTGTTTGATGATGATATTATTCTGAGAACTTGCTTATGTTGTTCTGCTTCGAGTTTTGCTTCCTCTCTCTTTTGGCCCTGATTGCTTGATAATGATGATTCTGAAATTTGTTTGTTGATTTGATTTTGCTGATTCTCTTCCTTCCTCTGAACGTTTGTTAATGATGAAGGAACTTCTAAAACTATTGTGTTTTGATGTTAATGATGATCTGGGTTCTGAAACTATTTTTGGTTGCTTCTAAACTCTTTCTCTTTCTGGTTTTTGGTATTGAGCATTGATGAAGAAGTTCTGAAACTACTATGTTTTGTTCTTTGTTGTTTTGGCCGGCTTGGCTCGAATCTGTAGTTTGGTAAGTTTTGTTACAGTTATGGTGGTTTATAAGCTGTTGAGTTTGTGCAGGCAGGTTTTGCTATAGCTTGCAGTTTTGCTACTGGTTTTCTTGAGTTTGCAAGCAGGTTATACAGGTTTGCTTGTTTGATTTGCAAGCAGGTTTGTTTGGTGTTTGGCCTGTGTGTTTAGGCTTATACAGGGTTTTGGAGCTTTTGTATTTTTGTTTTGGGTAAGCTTGGCTAACAGGCTTGAGTTTTGCAAGACAGGCTTGCAGGTTTGAGTTTTGGAAACAGGCTTGCAGGTTTTTTGTTTGTTGAGCAAGCCTGTAAGTTTGGGCAGGTTTGTTATGCAGTTAGAGATGCAGGCTGTTTGAATTACAAGCAGGTTATGCAGGTTTGTGCCTTGATAGCAGGTTTGCAATTTGTAAGGCAAGCTTATGATTTTTGCAAGTAGGTTTATGAAATGCAGACTTGGGTTTGGCCTGAGTGTTTGTAATGCAGGTTTGAGTTGTTTTGGCTCAATGTTTTCTCCCCTTAGACTGTTATGCAGTAGCCTCTTTATATCTTTTTGTTTTCTTTTACTGTCTTGAAAAACCTGCCTTTGTCAAAACTGCAAACTTTTCACTGAGGTTCTCCCTTTCTCTCTCTCCCCTCATAAGCATTTTTAATTGCTTATTATTTTAATTCTGAAAAATTGGCTGTCTAGAAAATGATGAAAACCTTTTGACAGGTTTTGACTTGTCAAGTGAATTACCTCTTGTTGTCTTGCTTTTGTCTGCTGTATTTCTGTTTTCATGCTGCATTACCATATTTATCCAATTTGTCTTGTAACTTGGTTTTGGGCAATTTGTTCTGTAGCTGAATATGGGACTTTTCTTGCTGCTGTATTATTCATTTGTTTGACTTATACCTTGGCAGTTTTGGCACCTGTTTGTCTCTTTGAATTTGTGACTTAGTTTGGTTTGGCTGCCATGTTTGGTTTGCTTGGTTAGACAGTTTGTAACTCAGCATGCTTGAATTTTTTCAAATTGTATTTTAATTTTCTCTTTGTGAACCAAGAAGAGAAATCTTCTTGTGATTTGCAGAGAGGAAAATAAAGCGTGACGAAAATAGGCAATCTGATTCTAGACGGCCAATTTTAATGATGACTTTTTTTCTTCCTTTCATTTGAAAATTCTTGTGCTGATTTTCTTTTCTTTCTTCTTTTTTCAGGTGGATGCATCTTGGACAATAGCAGAAGCAGTAGAAGCCAAAGATTTTAGGAGATTAGGCTTAGGTTTATTATTATTTTTCATTTATTGTAAACAAATATTTTGTAAATACTGTAAGTTGTAAATTTACAATATTCAGATAAATTTTGTAACAATATTTGAAAATAATAAAGAAAGTCTTTGTCAAATATCTTCCAATCTTTCCTTGCATTGTTTATTTAATTATTTAAGACTCTTAAATCAAAATAATTGGAAATGTATCCCAATAATTTTAATTCAGATAAAATAAATAATCAACAAACTTTGCAGTCTCGTACCCTTGCATTACTCGCAATACGCATGGTATTCCAATTAACACACGCATTGTACAGTTAAACAAACAAAGCATTCCAATAAACGGTAAACCTTTCACTCCACTTAATCAAGCAGATGCCTTAATGTTCCAAACAAAAGTCTCAGCTTTTATCCCAGATAACCAGGCCTTGAGAAACAAACAGTAAACTTGAACAAGCGTGAAAACAACGTAACAGTTAACTGAATTTCTGAGGATTCAGTTCCTTCTAAGAAATGTGAGCGAAAACCCTAATTCCTGATTTGTTGCCAAAGAAAGATCTGTCTGATCAATTCTTGAGCCAATCTTCAAAAAATCAAGGAAAACCCTAATTCTGGATTGACTGATAAAGAAAAGTCTATTTGACCGATTCTTGAGCCAATCTCAAAAATCAGAGAAAACCTTGGGGTTGTGATTTCTTGTAAAAAAGGGAGGGCAAATTTTGGGGTATAACAGTTGGGTTCTAAGTTAAGGTTGAGTTCAGCGTATCATCCTCAGACAGATGGTCAGACTGAACGGACGATTCAATCGTTAGAAGACTTATTGAGGGCATATGTGTCTTGAGCAGGGAGGTTCGTGGGATACTTATCTTCCGTTTATAGAGTTCACTTATAATAATAATTACCATTCTAGTATTGGGATGACACCTTTTGAAGCGTTGTATGGTCGGAGATGTAGAACTCCGTTATGTTGGCATGAATCTGGTGAGAGTGTTTTACTTGGACCTGAACTTGTTCGTGAGACTACTGAGAAGGTGAAGTTGATTCTAGAAAATATGAAAGCTTCATAAAGTAGACATAAGAGTTATCATGACAAGCGGATGAAGGATTTAGAATTTCAAGCCGGTGATCATGTGTTTTTGAGAGTTACGCTTGTGACTGGTGTTGGGCGAGCGTTGAAGTCTAAGAAGCCCACTTCTCGTTTTATTGGACCGTATCAGATTTCAGAGAGAGTGGGGAATGTTGCTTATAGAGTGGCTTTACCGCCTAATCTTTCGAATTTGCATGATGTGTTTCATGTGTCGCAACTTCGAAAGTATATTTCAGATCTATCTCATGTGATTCATATGGACGATGTGCAAGTACGGGATAATCTTACGGTGGAGACGATGCCTGTACGGATCGCAGATCGTGAAATGAAGACCCTGAGGGGAAAAGAGATTGCATTGGTTAAAGTGGTTTGGTTAGGAGTTGCAGGAGAAAGCATGACTTGAGAATTGGAGAGAAAGATGCGAGACTCCTATCCTGAATTGTTTGATTGAGGTAAATTTTCGAGGACGAAAATATTCTAAGTGGGGGAGAGTTGTAACGCCCGTAATTTAATTAATTATTTAATTAAATTATTTTTGGAATAATTGTGAAGAAGTGTTATTAAATTGGATTTATTTTATTAAATGGAGAAATAATAATATATTTGAGGTATTATATTATTATGTGAAATAATGTTAGAAGCTAATATTATTTAATGTGGGCCTATATGGTGTGAGTGGAAGTAATAAGGGGTGTAGGTTTTGAGCCCATTAAGGAATAATATAATAATATTAGGTTATTTTATTAGTTATGTGAAAGAATAGAAGGAGGAAGCAGTAAGAAGAAAATAAAGATTGTGAAGAACGTGAAGCTGCTAGAAAAAGTGGAAAGACGACAAGAACAAAGATTCAACCCGGAAATTGTAGAGTGACCTTCGATCCAAGGTAAGGGTGGGGTTCTGGCTTTATAATTGGGTTCATGATGTTTGATATTGATCGTGGGATTTGTACTTATGTATCCAATGATTCGGACTGCAAGTGCACAGTCTTGTCGAGTAGTTTTAAAAGATATCGAACCACAGAGACTGATGAATCGATCTACCGTTTTCTATTGTTACTATGTAAATCTAAAGCTAATGAATATTTGATTTGGGTTGTAGGGAAACTAATCGCTAAATTAAGTTGTATTTTAATAATCGATGAGCTTAATTATCAGTATGCAACAATCTTACCTCGGGAACTAGCGACCTGTCGGGCGTCTTTATATTTTCAAAACAGTTTTCAGTAAAACCTATCTAGTTTAAAAACCCTCGTCTCACACTGTCGTTTTGTTGATCTAGGCTATGCAGTTAAGTCCTAACATACGCTTCCGCCATCCCGCAGGAGTTAAAAACACTTTTTGGAAACTAAACAAAATCTTAATTAACTTTAAAGTGCTTTCGATGTATTTTAAGCCAATGCCTAATTACTACTGTCCAGTTAAAAGATCTCAAACTTCCGCTTTGTTGATCCTAACCTCTATCTGTTTTTTACTTCCGTAACAAAACAATTTAATGATTTGAAAAATAGTAACTTAGGCCAGAAAAGAAAGTTTCATAGTAAAAATAGTCCGACTAAGTTACTCGTTCCCTCGGCTGATTGACTTTACATACCGGTATAAGATTTCTAGCCTGACATAATATTAAACCAAACCGCAGAATAATATAAAGGACAAACACAAATAAACATAATTATATTAATTAATAAGCAATAAGAATTTGTAAACATAAACCTGGTAATAACTCTGAAGACAGAAGTACTCCTGCACAGATTGTAGGCTTTGCTTCGATCGGAGAATATATTTAACGGTACAGAAGAAAATAATGCTGAAAGAATGATGCTGGAAAGAAATAACTGGGAAAAGAAAATAATGCTGAAAAGAAAATAATGCTGAAAGAATAATGCTGGAAAGAAATAACTGGGAAAAGAAAATAATGCTGAAAAGAAAATAATGCTGAAAATAATATATGCCTAATAAAATCTCTAGACTTTCTCGCCAAAAAGAAGAACCCTTTCTACTGTGGTCTCAGGCTCTATTTATAATGCTTGCTTGATTCGTTGCTCTCGAAAATGTAGGAACGATTCACTTTTCTTCCTTGAGAAATAATAGGCCATTTAATTGTCACGTTCGTTGCTCTTTTGACTGAGTGGGTGAGAGAATGTAGGAACTCGTTGGATTAACCTTTGAACGTGTTTATGTCTGTTGAATGAGGAGAAAGTGGGGTGATAGGCTGTAACGTTTGTCACGTCCCCTTGACGGTCGTCAGGGCTTGATTGCTTGTGGGCCACGTGCTCACACTTGTAATGGGCTTTTGGGCTGGTTTCTTCTCCTTAGGCTCTTTTACTACTTTTTGCACCCTTTTTTCTTCATTTCTTCAAAAGTGTTCAGCTCAGTGCATATCTGCAAAAATAGAAAAATACCTGCATAATACTTATAAAATAATTTAATTCAAACTAAAGTATGAGAAATATTTGGTGTATATCAAGCCAGAAATATCACATATTTGTGTGTCATCAGATATATGAGGTTAGATGTAATTGCTATTTGTTCTTGTATGAATTGCATTATGAATGATGTATGATGAAGATTTGATGAATTTTTGATGAATAAGAATGTTATTATGTTGTTTGATCGATGGAGTAATAGAGTGTAATATTAGGTGATGAATTATCGTGATCATAATGAGGTTTATAGGACTGTAATTAAATTCCCGTAGTGAAATTACAGTATAAAACACAGAAAATTATGCAGAAAATCGCAGGATGCGTCAACCTCAAACTGGATGAGTCGATGCAAGGAGACTGTTAGACTCAGGATGAGTCGATGAATGGAGGGTTTGCATCGATACATGTTCGATGTTGGACTCAGGATGAGTCGACCGGTGCGATGCATGTGTCGATACATGCTGCATTTTGAAGTCAGGATGAGTCGATCGGTAAGTGCATGTGTCGATACATGCTGTGATTTGAAGAAAAATGAGTCGATCCATAAGGAGGATGCGTCAACTCATAGTGAGCAAATGAAGCAGGATGTGTCGACCCAAGGAGTTTTGTGTCGACCCATACTGAATAATTTTGATAGAATTAGTTTTTAAATTGCTGTAACTTGAGTTTTAGGATGCTGTTTGAGATGCCGTCCGGAGCGTTGATTAGCTAACGCGATGAACTTTATTCTAGATGATTTAAATAATGAAAAAGAAGTGTAATCCTAGTAACTAGTTTATGATTTAGGATTAATTCCCGTAGATGACCGTTATGCTGGATTTTGGACAGAATGATGAATTTTGAGATGTTAGAGGCTGCTGTTAGAATTATGACACCAGGATTAGTATCAATAATGATGTACAGTAGAAGAATAACGGTATGGATTACTGTAGTATTAATATACAGCTGCGTTATTAATAAGATGTGGTTATTAAAGTTGTGTTTGATAGTTATGATGAACAAATGACGTTTGATAAATAAATGATGTTTAATAATTTTGAGATGAAGGCTATGCTTTGTTGATGCCTCTATTAATTGGCATATTAGATGTTTTGAGATGTTCATGAGATGCTATAATTGAGATGTTTTGAGATGTTTATGAGATGCTGTAATTGGGATGTTTTGAGATGTTTATGAGATGTTGTTATTTTGAAATGTTTATGAGATGCTGTAATTGAGATGTTTTGAGATGTTTATGAGATGTTGTTATTTTGAAATGTTTATGAGATGTTGTTGTTTTGAGATATTTATGAGATGTTATTGTTCTGAGATGTTTATGAGATGTTGTGTTTTGAGATGATTGAGATGTTGACATTACATTCATGGCATACATTGCATTTTTGAGATGGAGCTTATGCTCGTTGAGATGGCCTGGATTGACAAATTTTGAGATGAAGATTATGCCTTGTTGATGCCTCTATTAATTGGCAGATTAGATTTTTGAGATGAGAGTTCTGCTCCAATGGTACCACATGCATTTGCATAGTTTTGAGTCGCATCATATGAATGAATAATGAGATGTATTTGATGTTGATGAATGAGTATATATGCTGTAATTGTTGTTGATTATGAGATGAGAAGTGGTGATATTATTGATCTAATTTAATATATTAATTATCATGCGCTTTATTATATTGTTAGATATCTCACCCCTTCTGTTTGAATGTTGCCCCTATGTTGGTAACGTGCAGGTAATCGCGAGTGAAAGCTGTATACCTTCAATAGATCGAGTCAGTGTCATTGCTCTGATATGTAACACTCGGGGGGATGAACGCTTGCTAATTTTTGATTGCTGATTTTTAGTTGTTGAACTTTAAATTGTTTATTTACTAAATATGAAATGTTTCGAAATTACCGTTTTATTTAAAGATGTTATTGAAGAATTCCGCTGCGTAGTTGTTGAATTATTTTATTAAAGATGCTATATTGATGGTTCATCCGATGTTTTATTAAAAGTGTTATATATCCATGATGAATGCAATGAATTTGTTAGAAGAATTTGTGACGTCCCGATTCGTCTGTATGAATGAAATTTTATAACTCTGATTTATTTTGCATAATTTACTTGGGGGTAGAATTGGAGTGTTACAAGCCGGCCTGAAAGACCACAATTCATTTTACCACCCTCTAATTTCATCAAATTATATCACCTCTTAGATAATTTGCTAAGATTATATATAATTTATTTAACTTAAACATCATTTTGATACTATTAAAAGGGAGATAATTAAGTGATGTATGTGTATGAGAGAGACTACAATCCACATACACGAGACATAAATTCGTTAATGAACTCACTTATTAAAAGTTTATTTGTAACTAATATTTAATTTATGATTTAAATTTAACAAATTTAATTACAAAATTAAATCAAAACTTATTTTGTAGTTGGTTGTATTCAATGCGAAACCTACCCACAAACTCGACACCAGACAGAACTAGAACCAATAAATAAAACTGTTTACTTCAAAAAAATCGCTATAAACCAAACGAACCACAACCGTTGGATTATCTCTACCCTAGTCTCCGATTGGTCATTAAAGCATCATCACGAGTTTCACCCCCGAAAAAAATCACATTCAATGGCGGTAATAAGTAATAACTGACTTTATTCAGTAGAATAAAAAAAATAAAAAAACCAAAAAAGAGAAAGAAAAATAAACAAAAATGAAAGAAAAATAGAGGGAAAATTAAACGAAAAGAAACAGAAAAGAAACATATAGAGAGCGTGAAGAAAAGTGAGAGAAAGACGAAGAGACTCTGAACAAGAGCGAGAGTTTCACTGTTACTTTCTTCACTTTCTTCTCAGATCTTCAATTTCTTCACTCAATTTCAACCTTCAACGCATCTTCGATCTTCTCATAGGTTTTGATTCAGTCCCTTTTGCTTGCTATGGACCAAGTAAGTTCAATGCATCTGAATTAGGTTTCGATTTTTGCTTCAACACTCTCTGATTTTGATTTTTGTGAATTTCGTTTTTGCAGTATGAAAAGGTTGAGAAGATTGGTGAAGGAACTTACGGTGTGGTTTACAAGGCGCGTGACCGCGTTACGAATGAGACTATAGCTTTGAAGAAAATCCGACTCGAACAGGAGGATGAAGGAGTTCCTAGCACTGCTATTCGTGAGATTTCTCTTCTTAAAGAAATGCAGCATAGGAACATTGTTAGGTATAATTTAAATCTCTTTCTGTTTATTTCTATGTTAAGTTAATTTTATGATGTAGATGGTGGAATTCTTGTGTTTATGTAGTGAATCGGAAGGTTAAAGAGGTTTTTTAAGTTTGATGCTTATTGTTAAGTTGGATCTGGAAAAATATTGATGCTTATCATTTTGGTCATCTGAAAAAAGTGTCTGTGTCAAGTGTCCGAAACTGACACTGACATTTGTGGTTATGTTTTATTTATTCATTTTTTCAAGTTATTACCGGTGTCGTGTTTCTGGTGTCCGTGCTTCATAACAATGAATGACAGGAGGTGGCTTGATATGGTACTTCATAAGGTCTCGAGGACTGTTTCTCATAATTTTTATGCTCTGTTTGAAGTTTTTATTATATTCCGTATGTTTTTTTTTTCTAGGTCTTGAAAATGCTATTGCCATTGCTGTTGTTTTGTATTTATTTTCTGAGTGCCTGTGTTGATGTTTGATATTGGCAACTGATTCTTATCTGGCTTGGTGGGGTTGGATGTGTGGATCAACTAACAACCTGTTTTTGATAGTTTGATTACATTCATTGAATGTTCGTGTTTGGCAAACTGGTCGAGCAATTGGTAAAGCTTTCTTAAGTACTTGTTGGATGGCTTTATGCTCTTTATTGTTCATGTAGTTGGGGTGATTGTAGGATGAAGTATCAATTGTATGAACAATATTGTTATCGAGTCTTACTTTTGAACTTACTAAATTCCTATGTTTAATGTACTATGAGACATGAGTACGGTTTCATCTGTTATAAAAGCTTTCAAGAAGGCATTCTTTTGTGGTGCTGTGAAATTTTTTTTCAATGAATTATTTTCTTTCAATTGCGATGCTTTGTTAAATCTTATTCTGAATCCGTTGCCATTTCCTTCTCAAGATATGCTTGGTGGTTGTTTTGTGGATGACAGGTTGCAGGATGTAGTACACAGTGAGAAGCGATTGTATCTGGTTTTCGAGTATCTGGACTTAGATCTGAAGAAGCATATGGATTCATCTCCCGAGTTTGTAAAAGATCCTCGACAAGTAAAAGTGAGTGGCTTCTGTGATTTTCTTATCGCTCCCTCTCTGTTTCTTTAAGATGTCACTCATGCTTTTGTAACTCAAGTTTTATGGTTTTCTTATCCTATGTTTTGTCCTTCCACAGATCAAATTAAACAATGAGAGTGATTGATGAATGCTTATAAGCTTGTCAAACTGCAGATGTGTACATATAAATATAATGCAGATGTGTACATATAAATATAATGCAGACGTGTACATATAAATATAATGCAGATGTGTACATATAAATATAATGCATTTCTCGCTAGTTTCATGACTAGTTGCAGAGTTTAGTAGATTACAGTTTCTTAAGATGATTTGATTATGTTTGACCAATAGCATTTTGGTTGGATTTGCCTTGTGTTTATAAATCAAGTTGTTCAAATACTATTTCACGTAGATGATAAAGTAGAGCTCCGTTGTGTTCATTCAAGTTGATGTAGCATGGTTTATGGCTATATAGATACTGTACTCCAATCAGATGCAGCTCTTGCTTATTTCTTTGGTTATGGTTATCTTTCATATTTACTCAACTGCCTCATTACATTAGTGTACCATCCAAGTGTATCTAGTTATGTATCTGCTTTTACCTGCCATTCCTGTCCTTCCCTTCCCATTATTTGTATTTTGACTTCTAGTTTAAGTATTTCCTCTTCACATTGATAATTAATACACAATATGATTAAAAGGGAGAGCTGCTAATTTTTGTGAAATTGGCCAGTTAATTTGGTTTCTGAATTCTTTAATGATCCGTCTGCAGATGTTCCTTTATCAAATGCTCTGTGGAATTGCTTACTGTCATTCACATAGAGTTCTCCACCGAGACTTGAAACCACAGAATTTGTTGATAGATCGCCGTACTAATTCTCTAAAGCTTGCAGATTTTGGATTGGCCAGGGCATTTGGCATTCCTGTCAGAACATTTACACATGAGGTTCGTGTGCTTACTTATATTTGCTTCTAGTTGTTCATTCAAGTGTCAAGAAACTAAAAAAAGGAGTGTAGACATGAATAAAAAATATAGTCTTGCTATTATTGGAGAGGAGTCCGATGACGAAAAGAGTATCACTGCTTGAACCAAGAGGACAGTGTATAAAAGAAGAAATTAGTAGAGATAAAAGATGAGCACATGAAAACAAGAGGACAGAATAAGAGAACCCAAAGAAAATAGAATCACAAATAAATGGAAGAGATAATTAGGGTAGAGAAAGGGATGGAATCAGAAAAAGGAAAAAAAGAAGAATAGAAAAGTGGATGGACTCGGATGTAAAATAAGAGAAAATGAAAGGTAAAAAATAGAGGACAGCAAGAGGTTAGAATAGAAAGAATGGGAATCTCTAGATAGGGGGTGTTGCTGCTTCTCTGGAGATGAATGAGGAAAGACCGGAGTTGGAATGGGGTTCCAAACAAGGAAATGGGGTTTCAACTTTCAAACCTTCTTGTGTCGGGTTAATATCATCAATTGAATCCATTTCTCTTTCTATGTGTTTCCACCCTTGGTTTCTCTTCCATTTCCATGAGTTGTGCCCTGGGTACCATGAGAATGGGGGCTGCCATGATCCTTTATTGCTAGCGTCATGGGTATGTACTACTGTAAGCCCTCACTAAGTCTTCTAACAAGTCTCAACCTTGGCATGGGGAAGCCGCCCCTTCCCCAAACTTTGGTTAACCTAGAAAATATATGTATTATCATTTTGAACAGAAACAATTAAATTTACTAAGAGTGGATTAGGAGTTCATGTAAAGTCTTGTGTAAAGGTGTTATTAAATATGGTAAACATATTTAAAATTATTTCACTGTCATTGATGATTGTCTGTAGGTAGTTACACTGTGGTACCGAGCTCCAGAAATATTGCTTGGTTCCCGTCATTATTCAACCCCAGTCGATGTTTGGTCAGTGGGATGTATATTTGCAGAGATGTCAAACCGACGACCTCTATTCCCTGGGGATTCTGAGATTGACGAGTTGTTTAAAATATTCAGGTGAATATCTTTATTTCCATAGGTTTATACTTCTTGGTAGATAATTTAGTTATCTATCATCCGATAATGCATCTTTTGACTTTAAAAATGACATTTTTTAATATTTATAAAATATTCGACTGTAGAAACTGAATTCTATTTGGTAATAAACTTATTATTATTAAGTCTACACACAGATTCGTGTTTTCCCATGTTTATATCATTTCATGGCCAAGGCCCTTTGAATGTAGTCTCACAAGTAATTGAATTGTCGTGTAAATTGGCTGGTTGGCCTCATTCTTGCTTCTCTATCTGTTTAATTACCCTTCTTTTTTCTTTCTCTAAACCTTAGAACTCCACCCCTTTCATATTTGAATTGTTCTTAAGCTAGCACAAGTTAATAGAGAAAGTATGGTTACTAATGACCTTGGTGGAATATTTATGCTAACTAATGAGT
This sequence comes from Vicia faba, assembly GCA_948472305.1. Taxonomy (NCBI): domain Eukaryota; kingdom Viridiplantae; phylum Streptophyta; class Magnoliopsida; order Fabales; family Fabaceae; genus Vicia; species Vicia faba. Next base: position 1,504,894,935 of record OX451736.1, read on the forward strand.
TAGTTATCTTTAGCCAAGAGTTCCACAACATCTATAGTCTTAGATAGTTCTTCTCTATTTTGCTGTCTTTAAAATATCTTCACGTGGGGCTATGCTAGTGGGGTGCAGCTGCTACTGGTGGAAGCTCTGGTACAACTGCTACTTCTGCAGTCCCTGAGCGGGCAAAAGTTCCGAAATGCACAAGAATGTTCCTGGATACAAATGATGTGGGGGTAGAGGCATGGTATTTCCATTGATATAGATGGCAGAAAAATGAAGTGCAAAATCTTTCCCCAAATATTTACTAGAGGGGCTTATTGATTGAAGCCTCATTAAGCAGGAACTCAACCTTATTTTCACAATTGTAGAAATCAACCTGAGCTGAATTCAGTCACAGGGGGGATACCAGTACCACCATTCTTCACTTTTTCGTAATTTTGAACCTGGTGATTTATCTGTCCATTGATTTTAAACTTGTCTTGCTCTTTTTGTGTGTTGAAATGTAAATTGTGATCCTATACAATGTTTGTATTTTCTGTTTGTTTGGTCTGGTCTGGTTTACACTACAAGCTTGGCTGGAGATGTGACCATCTTAGTACTATTTAAGTAGTGGCCGCTCACAAAATATAAGGTTTAATTTATTAATAAGTTATAATAATTAACATTTTCTATGCACCTAGGAAAATATTAACTAATTTATAATGTTCAATTAATTATTTTTGTATTAAGTAAACTATAAGTAAAGTGTATAGAGATTTCACGAGTTTATGTGGACTCTTGAGTTTGACAAGGCAAATGATGAAAAAATATAAATGATTTATTGTACGGTATGATTTACAATATGACATGATGGTATTGTGTAATCAATGTAGTTAACCTCACTTAGTAGGAAAAGGTTTTTGTAGTAGTTACTGAGGTGGATGTTCGTCCCCTTTAGAATCTAACTGTTGTGCTAGAGTTTCAGTATAAATTGCAGTCATGGCATGGCTAATGCACAAACTAAAATTGTGATCGACTCTTGAAATCTTCAAGCCGAGCTTTCATTCTTAGTTATTTCTTCAACATTTATTGCCATCCTTTCCTTTGCAATCATAATAGTCTACATTTAACTACAAAATTGGTTAGCTTTGTTTTTGTTTAAGTTTCTGTCTCTTTTCATTGTGAGTTGTGACTATGGCTAGACTTTGAGATGTGCAATCATCTTGTTTCAAATGATGAACGTGATTAGCTTTTAAATAAAAGAAAAAGAAATGAAATATGAACAACTTTATCTTGATAGTAACTTGACTTTCAGATGTGCACGCATCTTGTTTCAAATGATAAACATGATTTGCTTTAAAATGAGAAAAGAAAAATAAACTAAATATGAACAACTGTCTTGATTGTAACTGGACTTTGAGATGTGCAAGCATCTTATTTCAAATGATAAACATGATTAGGTTTTATAAAAACAAAAAGAAAAGAAATATGAACAACTTTGTCTTGATTGTAATCATTATGATTATTGTATTTGAACTTGTGGAAAACCAGCAATTCTATTAAATTTTATAATGAGTTCCTTCAAAAATTTCTTTTGGTGAAATAATGAAGAAAGCAAGAACTTTCTTTTTTTTGGTTTCAGGATGTTATGGCTGTGAGGGAAGTGTTTTTCAGTGAGATTTGAATTCTGAGATAGCATTTCCTTTTGCTATTTTCCCCGCTTTTTAATTTAGCCTCTCTTATTTACTGGCTGAAATGGATAGCAGAGGAGTTCTTAATGGTGATTTTTTAATCTAACAATTTCTGTAGCATGCCATGAATATACAAATTCTAGTTGACATCAACATCTGTTAAATGGATTTGAAAAATGGGACCATAGGAAAACATTCCTTACTTTCTAACAAGGATGTATATAAGAAATAATTAAATTTTCATATAGTTGTCATATATTTACGTATTGTTCTTTATATGAAGAATCTTGGGTACACCAAACGAAGATGCATGGCCAGGAGTAACTTCATTGCCTGATTTTAAATCAACATTTCCCAGGTGGCCAGCTAAGGTAAGTAAATTGCTGTTTGTCCTTCATCTGAATTGATGTAATCTTTATTACTATAATAACTCAACCTTATCTCGTACTTTGCAGGACCTAGCGACCGTGGTTCCAAATCTTGAGCCAGCTGGTCTTGATCTTATTTCTGTAAGTGCAATATGTGTTACAATATTCTTTTTCTTGCCATTATTAAAAATTAGTGCAATAAGTTTATATCTCATTTTCCGCCAACTTCAGTCTCTTAGGCCTCTTATGCCCCAGCCTCAATCTTAGTCTGTGTTATTGGGATAAAACAAAAACTAGTTTATTTTGTTTTTAATCATGAGACAGCACTTTTTATTTTGTTGAAAAATTAACAAAACCAGAGAAATTTATTTAGAAGCAAAAATATAAAGACAAAAATTAGGTGGTAGTCATCCTTTCTGTTTCTGATCCTAGCTTAGAAAACATGGTACTTCATGAGGTTAAAGATTATCATTTACGGGGGAACTTAGTTAAGAAGGCATTCTTATATTAAGTGTCTGAATCATAATGAATGACATACTTACTAAAAATAACAGGGGCAGTGCTCGAGATTTACAGCCATTAAATTTTCTTGTTTCTTTTTTTGGTCTTAAACATGTCAATTTTTATTTATATTTTCATTTGCACAAAACACGTTGTGTTAGAAAGTTTTCAATGTGAGTGTTTCCCATCATTCTTTTAGTAATGTTTAACGCGTTGAAAGCTGAGGAAAAATAAAAGGAATATTCTTTGGTTATTAATCCTCTATCAGTTTTTATGCCTTCTCATTTTGCATGAATTGTTTGCATTTTAGATTTTAGATACGGAAGTATTTGTCAGTTTGTCGGCAATTTCTATTATTTTTCTATGGTGCTGACTGTATTGTCTATGTTTATCTATTATATTTCAGAGCATGCTTTGCTTGGACCCCAGCAAAAGAATCACCGCCAGGAGTGCCGTCGAACATGAATACTTCAAAGACATCAAATTTGTACCCTAATTCCACATCTTAATGGTAAAGGTGTTTATAGCAATATGTGCAGAATTTATGAATTTTGATTTTGCCAGAAATGCGTGTGCTATTTTTGTTATTTTCTTCAACGACTTGGGATACTGTCAGATTTTAATTTTTTGTCCTAAAATATTTCAGATTCAACTCTGATATTATAATATTGCAATTACCTTTTTTTGTTCAACACTGAATACCAATATACAGGTAAGGCAACTGTTCAGTTTGCTTGATTTATGATCATGCTTCATGCAAAACCTATACATTGCAAGATGTAAACATTTTCCAATGCATAACTATCATCTTCAATGGGAAAGTAAATTTCAAAATCATATTTGCAAGCATTCCATATAGAGCCAATTTCTCCCTCAAAGACTAGAAGCAGGTTTACAAGTCACCTTCTCATATCACTTGCTCATAAATTATTATCTTCCCTTGGGGACCCTCAAGTACTTGAGGAATACAAACTCGTGCTCTGAAAGGTGTATCCACTCGATCCTTGTTAAAGGAGAGAATGATTCATCTCCTACCCTTACCCAACAAATATGTCAAACTTTGCTAATTGTTCTTGGTCCTATTAACAAATAATTTTCGAAATAGTTCTTGACATGCAAATTCAATATGATTTTATTGGAAAGCAAATTGCTTTCCGCAAAGTCAAATTTGAGTGGTTGGAATAGAACTATCTTTCAACAATCATAATTTGAATATTTGACAAATTCTAAACTTAAACTAGCTTGGCAAGAAATGGATCAACATTAATCCACACTAACAGAAATTTATGCATACACACCCACAAGTACATACAACATATGGAATTACTAATGTTATCCTCGTGAGTAAAAAATGTTATCTAAATGGTAGATGTGGTTTCACTAAAAAGAGGTTTGTGAAACTCTATACGTCAAGAATCATGGTTTCACTCTTATCTTAAAGGTTCTTCTTTGACCTGAGACGTGTTTGAAACGTAAAAGGGTCAAGAGTCAATTATGGTAGTGTGGCTAAACAAAAAGAAATTATAAATTAAATTATATTGAAAATAAAAAATAATATTCGAAATAATATAATTATAAAAAAAACTGTCTACCAAATATGAAGATCAATAAATATAAAAAGTGAGAGTGAAACTTTAGAAGTGGTTATAGTGTTTCAAAAACCGTATTTGATTAGGAAGTTGAATTGGGAGATAGAGAGTTATCGATCTGATTTGATTGTTGAATTCGATAAGCTATTAAATAAATGAAAGCCGATCACAACTGACAAGAAACTAGAAAAAATCGGCGAACCAACAATTTTGGAAAATCGACTGGTTAAATGTTTATTTTTTGTCTTAGACAAAACGATATTTTTGATAATTTAAAAAAATATATAAAATTAGAATATAAATAGATTTTGTTCAAAATTTATTTAGAATATTTTTTTTTGAATTAAATTTATTAAATATTATATTTATTTTGTTATTCAGTTTATGTTATAATTAGATTTTATTTAAAATTTATTTTAATTTATATTTTGTATTACTTTTGTGTGTGTTATGATTATATTTAAAATTTAAACTTAAAAAATGAAATTGTAAAATTATGATATTTTGTAATTTGGTAGGTGTCGTGATTTTCTTAGGGACCAAGTCATCTAGTTCAGTCGTTTTATTAACTATAAAGTTTTGTTATAGATATCAATTTATTCAATTGAATTATCCAATTTAATTGGTTTATTCATGTAATTCAACTAGTAAGTCACTAATTCGACAAATAAACTACTGATTCACCCTCATCGATTTGTCGGTCGGTCTAATTTTTAAAACATTAGGAAGAAATAAAAATGAGATATTATCACATGGGTCGTCATCCCAAACTCGTGTACATCAGGAGGAGGAGGATCTAGGTGCACGTGATGATCTTCCTTCACTTGCAGACCTATTTTCAAGAGGATTCAGTGACACATTATTATTGATATATTTTGGATATCATGTTGCTCCACATGTCTGGGATGAAGATGTATATTTCTTAATGATTTTTATTTTTATATTTTAACCAAATTCAAATTCGTCAGAGACTATTATATTATCTTTTTTAACAGGAACACGAGTGTTTGAAATCTGTTAATCCTTTAAAAAAATTAACATACTTGCTTAACTACAACAAGAGTGGTTCCTAAGTATGCTCTAGAACTTCGGTCTTGCCGATCAGTGTTCTCACTACTACAAATAATACACGTCAGTCGGTTGCGAAATGTGTTTAATCTCGGCTACCCAGATGAGGTATCAAAGGGTGACATGAAAAGTTAGCACTTAACACCTTAGTGTTTTTAAAATCGAGGTTATAATTTAAAAGATCATAGGTTCTATCTCTAGAAACTGCATATTTTTATTTTCTAAATTTTGTTGCATGCGTCGTATAACTCTCAGTTTTATTTAAAATTCGAGGTAATAAGGTATTCATACACGTCGGTTTTATTTAATAATCGAGGTGTTAAATTATTTTTTTGCTTGTGTTATTTTCACTGGCCTGTATCATTTTCACTGGCCTATACAATTTTTTTGCTTGTATTATTTTTATTGGCTTGTATCATTTTCACTAACATATATCATATAATAAATCTATTAACATGTATCATTTTTAACACAAAACTACAAAATATGCAACATAATTGAAATATATCATATCATTTTAAATCAAATATACAAATTACAATATTATCGTCAAGACAGAATACAGACATCTGACATTTACATATTTGCATATCAAAATGACAAAACCTCTATTCATATACAAATTAAGATTGCAACAAACCAAGAAAAACTATCGTTGTCGTTGAGACTCATAACAAGATAAGAAGACACTAGCCTAAAGTAATCAGATGTTATCCATATCTTCTTTTGAGTATGATGTTTGGTTGATAAACTCCTATAATTAGAAAAAAAATTTAAATTATGATAAGCTAAAAACAACAACATTAATTTAAGAAGTATACTTATGTATATATGGCCATGAATTAAGCTAATATCTTATTCTTTATCCATCCTTGTGTAATGCCTACGGAGATAATATGAAGCATATATCTCTTAACATAGAATCCACAAGAGTGGTTGTCAAATTGTTTTCGCCACTACAAATAGTTTTCATATATTTATGTCACACTAATACACACAAATAATATAATGTAAAAAAGAACAAGTCATTTATACTTACTTTTGGATAAACATATGTTGGCTTTTTACCAAGTAAATTTCATGTGAGCGTATTATATTCCCTCATCGCTCTACACATGCACGTCGGTTAAAATTAAACATGAATAAAAATTATTCAAATCTAAAATTAAAATTCGAGTATTAAAATTAACACCACTCATCCATTCTAAGCTTTAGTCACAACTTCGGGCGGTCCAAAGTGCAATGAGCAAAACACAACTATAATATTTCTTTTGGGATATATAATAAGCAGTTGCCAATGTCGATTATATAACAATTCAGAATAAATAATAATATGGATAAAATTGATTTATAACTGAAAACAAAAATTAATATATACTTACTCGCGGTAAAACGAGGCCAAATAAAAATCTCTGATGTCCCCTTTATCCTTATTCAACCTGTCTTGTATGTGCTCTTTGATATTGTATCATGGCGAATCGCGAGTAAGAGAAATCATCGAAGCATCTAAGATATAATACTTGTTTAGAAACTTCCTTTCAACACAGACCTCATGGATGTACCTACAAGGTCAAATCTTTATGTTAAAGTAAAAGAACGTATAAATACAAATGAAAATCAACATAAAATTATACTTACGAGCTTCAAAGTTGTAATATAAAATTGTCTAGGTCCTCATCTCTCTTTAAAAATTCATATATAGGAAGCTTATCAAGTATGAATAACTTCCCTAGATCACGACTTAATATATTGGGTCTGGAATACTCACCATCACCATCTCTAGTCTCTTAAGGCTATATTGTTTTGGTGGTGAGGATTCAACACTGCCCTGGTTGGCAGAAAAACTATATGTCGTGCTTGTACCTACCGAAACTTTCTCTTGAATTTCTGACTAGTTTGAGTTTGTGTGGCTGAATAGACCCAACGAACTCAATTTCTGCATCATAAAAACAACACAAATGCAGTTCAAAATTAAAATTCGCAAACAATAATAACAATAACATACGACTTGTACCTCAAGTACATCGCGAGTAAACTTATTGGACACCTTCTCATTCATCCTCTCTCGCTCCTCTTGCTCCTTATGACCACTCATCCGTATTGACTGCAATGACATCTCCCTCTCCTCCTCCAAGAACTTCTCCCGCACCGTCTACAATAAACTCTCTCTCCCCTCCTCCAATAATTTCTCCCGCACCATCTGCAACCAGCTCTTCCTCGCCTCCTCCAAGATCCTATCTTGCCCCTCCTTCCACTTTTTCATTTCCTTCCCCGACTCAACAATAACAATCCCTTGAACCTGTCTCTTAATAATTCTCTTTCTAGATGATTTAGAGCATCTAAAATATACCTTGAAGCCAACACCTCTACCAAGACCACTGACACACCCAAGATGCTCCTCTCTTCCAATCACTTCTACCAAGATGTCGTGATGATCTTGTGAAATTAAGAGACCGACTTTGGTTTGTTGAACCAGACCATCCTACAAACACATATGAAATTTCATCTTTACTAAATTGATTTAACTAAAATAAATTTTGTAAAAAAAATATATACTCCCAAACATCTTGATCAATAAATGAATACACCTCATATGTAGTATTTTCTTTATCTTCTTCATGTTTAATATAATCATGAGTGAGTTGTGTCTTAAATCCCCTCAAACACTCACCATAATATGCAAGCATTTTATTTTTCACATACTTATCATCTGAGCTAACTGTAAGAACAAGAAGTGTTTCTACATTTGACCTTAAGATTTTGATGATAACTTTACATGGTATCATAAAGAAAAATTATATACTCTAATGGTTTTGTTCTAGTGTATAACTGCTGCTGTAATGTTCTAACTCTAGTACTAAGGTGTGTGACGTCATCAGGTTTTAAACATACATTACTGGAAGAAAACATGTGGTTACGTGTTACAGTTGAAGTCAAGATTATGAATACATCTTATGCGACGTGTCTAAGGAACGTTAGTACAAGAGATTCTGATCGTGACTTTATAGTTAAGCTTTGGAATCCTTCTAAAGCTTTGCTTGTGTGTGTTATAAGTTCTGAAGATTATGAAGGCGAGGTTCTGCTGAACAAGTTCTGATGATCTGAAGAAAAGCAAGTTCCTACGACCAAGCGCTGAAAATTCTGAAGACAAGATTCTAATAGAACAAGTTCTGAAGACTCCAAGACTTAGGTTCTAAGACTTAAGAGTGATTATTCTACAACAAGCTTCAAACATTCAAATTATCTAAAGCCTCTGAATATAAGAAGAAGTTCAAATGGTTAATGTGTGATAGTGTACAAAAGGTACATAAAGTGTTTGTGACCTCTATCCTCTAGGGTGGCATAAGGACAGTCCTTTTGCACTGTATTACCAACCACTCTCATTGTGATCGTTGGGAACTAACGGCTGGATTTCCAGCTATATTTCTTTACTTAGCGAATCTCTGTTTACAAGCTTATTAGAAAAATATTATTCTGAGAAAAGGTGGAAAGCTATTATTGAATAGTGACAGGATACATAAAATATTATTTTATACTGTCTAAAGTCTTACACCTTATACTATCCGTTGAAGAACTAACTGTTGGTGCAGGAAAAGACTTTTTCTATTCTCACAGCGTCTCTCTCTCTTTCAAGGCTATAAAAGAAGATAAAAAATTCGGAGAAAAGTGCCCTTGGCCATTAAGCTGAAATACCGTGGATGCTAAAGTTGTCAAAGCTGCAATGCTAAACATGTTGAAGACCACTATACAGAAATGAGAGAAAAGAAAGAAAGATAAAGAAGAAGACTACAAGATGTTACTCCAACTATCATCATATACATCTTGATAGATCTCAGAAGAAGGAAGGAGTTGTTGCTTGTAACTTGATCAACCTGAAGATGAAGAAGAAGAACACTACAAGATACTACCCAACTTATGATCAAATACATATTGATAGAACATTGTAATGAACACAAGAGTTGTTGCTCGTATTATGTTACAATTTAAATCTCTTCATGTGAATTGTTTTAACACTAGATTTGTTTCTCGAAAATATGTTAAACAATATGTGCTTAAATCATTTGTGTAATCTGCTTGGAAGAAGTAAACATATAAACACAAAAACCTCATCAATTGTTGTTGATTAATTCCTTGAGTGACCGAGTGACTGATCTCAAGAAGATAGTGGCTGCTGATCATTGCAGGAAATCCTGGTAGGAGGTTTTAAGTGATCTGATTCTATTGGCTTAATGATTGTTATATTTGTTAAATCGTATCACTAAACATATCATTGAAAGTTTTCTTGGGTGACCGAGTGAAGATCTGATCTCAAGAAGACAATGACTGCTGGTCATTATGGGAAATCCTGATAGGAGATCTTAAATGATCTGATTCTATTGGATCAATGATTGTTATATTCGTTAAATCAGATAACTGAATATATCATTGAAAGGTTCCTTGGGTGACCGAGTGAAGGTCTGATCTCAAGAAGACAATGATTGCGATCATTGTGGAAAATCCTGATAGATGATCTTAAGTTATATGATTCTATTGGGTCAATGAACTTTATATCCGGTTGGATCACTGAATGTGTCATTGGTTGTTAGTCACTGGCCGTTGCCCGTGCATTTGTAATCCGTTTTATTATAGTGGATTAAGTATGTGTTGACGGCGAAATCATCCTTGAGGGGGTGGATAGGATTAACCTTGTTAAGGTGAACCTGGATAAATCACTCGTGTCCTTTACTCTTCATTATCTTTATTGTCATTATCATTTGAGTGCTCAAAATTTCTAAAGGGGAATATTTTCTATAAACCTAATTCAAACCCTCTTTCTTGTGTTTTCTCTACCTTCACTAACATCAAACAATTCCTATGTTTACACAATAAAGATGTTATTAGTATTAAAAAAAACCCAATTTACTCAATACATAAAATTCAAAATAAATATCGTGATATCAGTCCATATGTCGTCTTTCAGATCACCATCAACGTCATGCCATTTATCTAGCAAAATACTCACTCTACTTCTACTTTATAATACAATGTAACCCAAAAAATCATCAACATGTTCACTAGAAACCCTACCGGTTTATACATAAACTCTAACTGGGTAGCGACCACCAATTTTATGGCCTTTTTTAATCTTTGTATACATCGTGACACCTATAATTTTTCTTTTACGTTTTGTATTAATAAAGGTTGTAGCAAATGTTGTATGAGAGGTACTTGTTGAATCAACCATGACTATCCTGAATCAAACAGTAATGTTTCAGTAACCCTAAGCGAAATGATCAATAGACAAAATAACGTAGAAACCCTAAATGTAATGATCAAGAGACATAGTGAAATAAAAACGTTTGATGAACAAATCTGTTGTGAAAATGAACAAACCTGTTGCAAAAATGACGTTTGATGAAAATCTGTTGAAAGAGTTTTGATGAAAATCACCTAGGGTTTTTGAGAAACGAGAGTGACGAAATGACATTTGAGTGTTGATAGGTAAATAAAAAGTTAGAAACTAGATAGTAGTAGTCTAAAGTATTTCATGCAAATTACGTGTCATATCAGATTTACACAAAAATCGACGTGATAATATTAATGAAAAATAGAAAAAATAAATAAATAAAGTAGCCTAAACAAACTTATCTTAAGATTTGAAAGTATAGTTTATCCCAAATTCATAATTTGTGTAATTATAATTGATGAAGTTAGTATATATCTTTAGACTTTACTTGATCGGTAATTTAACATCAAGACCACATCCTCAAGAAAAAGTTAAAGCTAATTAAATATAAATGAAACTCCCAGGATTTATACCTTCATTTTTCTATTGTTCGAGGTGTAAGTTTCGTCATAAAAAACGTCTTTTGTTGTAGTGTCTTCCAGATACAACATAATCATTCATGGCATGCAGACGACATTTACTGAGAGATGGCATAAGAAAAATGTCATCTTTCCACTTTTCCATTGGCGAGATGACAATTACATTAGATGATGTTTCTTTCCTCCTACACCTTCCCATCAGAGGGAGATTACTTGATCATTCTAGGATCAGACGCGATGAGGTAATGTATATGATGATGATTTATTTAGGATCTGACCCAATGGAAGCTTTGCAGTAATGTGAGAACACCAGGGATGCACATGCCAAGTTTTCTTGGTTGAAGATGTTGTATTAAAACAACTTAGAGTTGACCGACGATCCCGACGTCAATGATCTACAACAGGCTGGCTACCATAGAGAGTGTGCATTGAGGTGCTTCTTCCTATTTTTAGTTGGCACGTTCATGTTTGTGGACAAAAGTGCAACTTACGTGGATGTTGTGGTATACCTCAAGTATTTTATTCACTTGACGACAATTCACGAGTGAAACCGAGGGGCCACATGCTTGGTATACCTGCACTCTAAGTTGAGCGAAAGTTCTCTTTGGAGGATAAAGCAAATGACAAGCTCCTTCACACTCTTTACAGTAATTTTCATACATGTCACTAATTTTTTTTACTTCACCTACTTTTTTTTCACCCTTGTTAATAATGTTTATTTTCTTATTCATTTTCAGGGATAGATTCTTGTCTACTTTCACCGAATGCACGAGTTTGATCATGTCCGCACGTATACTAATGATTACCCACATGCTAGCCTGTATCGTCCACGCAGAAGGAATGCTTTTGTGGTACTGTTTCATGTGTATATTGATCGAAATCAGCATGATGACATCAACTGGATGCCATCAGGACAGAATTATGTTCGACCATATTTCGTTATACTCCAGATGACTGACATGCGGGAGTAGTATCACGTGCATGTATCTTTCAGAGCGGTACATGCAATAATTTGGGCATGTGCAAATTATTCCAAGGTCCCCCCCTTTGAGGCTGCTATTGTGACCATTGTCTGCAGACATTTGGATGACATTCTAGCAGATTTTGAGAGTCATATGATACCAGAGGTGTATTGAAGGATGGAAGCCACAAAACAATGATCTTATATGGACGGTTACATGACTTGGTTCTATTCTGTTTCACACTCTGTCATGACACCAAACACTCCTGAACATCCACTTAGGCATGCTCATGAGGAGATCCTGGAGAATGAGCAGGTCATAGATGACCATGTCGTTCATGTGTTGCTGATCTGTCAGAATATTATGCAGATGACATGAGAGGGCATAAAGTCTAGACTGTTCGAAAGAGGTGGAGATGACGCAGTTGCCCTAACACGTTCTATTCTTATCGAAGCACAAAATGTCTTGGGTTACCATAGGCAGAAGAGAAGTCGGGATGTTAGGATTAGACATACTTAATAGATTGTGTATTTTTGGGATATTTTGGTATTCTTACCGATACACAAAATTGTACTATGATTGTCTTTCTTTTTAATTAATGCATTACTCTGTTTTATGATATTCGTGTTTATTAATCTTTAGAATAAATAATTACAATATTAATCGAATTAAAATTACTTTAGATTCAAAAAACTACAAACTAACTACAATGTTTCTACATAAGAAATATGCAAATAAGACTTTGAAGATGTATCTCAAAATTTACTCTACAAATATTCACAAATGTATCTGCGAATTTTATTTTTCAGAAATAAAATGGCTGCTTGATTAACTAAGAAACAAATGTGACTTTAGATATGTATCGTGAATTAACTTCAGAAAAAATTGACAAGGACATTTTTGAACTATATTTTGACAAAAATAACTTTGACACGTTCTGAAATGTCATTACATTTGGCCCTTAACATGATGAAATAGCTCTCCTATCTTTCATTTTTAAGGCTCTGTTTATTGACACCTCCGTTTTTCTACTATATGCAGACTTTGAAAGTTTATTTTTCTTTGACAAATATTGTCCAGATTTTTTTCTTCCAGAAAAAGTATAAAAAAGTTACCCAAAAATAAAATTCCAGAGTAATTATACAATGCTAGAGAAAGTAATGTGAATCGAAAATACATAGATAAAAAAGAGTTATGTAATGTCATTAAAAAAGAAGTAATTATACTCCTACAGATCAGTGATTCTTTATATTTTCTTCAGAATGCATCATGTCATTGGAAGCACATGTAACAATTAAATGCAACATACACTTGATCAAAAAATAAATTAAATGCAACACACACGTTACTCAAATTGCTTCAAATTTATTATTAAAACAATTAAAATTCAAAAGTAATTAAACAAAAATATACAGTAAGTTGTGGATATAATTATTTATTCCTCTTGCTACGAAAAAATATTTGAATATTAGATGTAGATCAAATGAAGTATACTACACTATAAACAAAATGACTCAAATACAGTTCAATTTCTCAAACCGTTGGCTGTTTTAGATACTGTTATATTGCATCATGTTATCAGTGTTTTTTTTCTTCTTATTATGTTTATGGTATAGTATCAGGACAACTATACAAACATGTTACATTAAGGGCATTAATTAGGATTGTCTCATTAATCTAAAAGATTCTCATTCATAAATTTAACAGACTCTCGGTGTAGCGCTGAAAATAAAAGAAATTTCTTATCCATCCCATATAAAAAAAAGGACACATTATACGATTTCAAAATTATCTTTGGAATATCGAAAATATATTTTCGATTTGCATTATATTTTATATAAAATAGATTAAATATAATTTCATCTTTCAAAATGCAAAAAGCATTATCTGAGATATCCTTTCGATTCTAAATCGAAATTCTGTTTTTAGTTCTATTAGCTGCAAGAGTGAATTTTATTGTCACTTTGACATTTCATATTTAATTGAAAGAATAATTTCAGTTTTATGGATTAAATTGTATCGTGAGACTATGATGTAATTCAATAACATTTTATAGTTTCTGTAAAGAATAAAGTCGAAAATACACATCCGATTTCAAACTAGAATTAAATTTCCGATTTCTATATATACTTTATCAAATCTAAGTGTACATTAGAATTATACTTTCGATTTTAAAAAACATTTATGAAATTTTACGTGGTGCGTAAGAAAGTCAAAAATAAATTAAGAAATTTACAAAATAAAATAAAATTCAATATATATATATATATATATATATATATATATATATATATATATATATATATATATATATATATATATATATATATATATATATATATATATATATATATAGGTTTTAGTGTCTTCAATTAATGTTTTTCATTTATACTTTGTTTTCAGATAGGTAGTGTCTTTTAGTAGGTGGGATCAAATACTAGTGATTAAAGTTTCATTTCAAATGTTAGATATATAACAAAAAAAAAACTCATGTTTAAATTATTTTAAGATTTTTAATGAATATGCGGTGTCAAAATTTTGTAGATATATAAATATTTAATAGATTGATAATTTTAGGTATTTTACTCCCCAAACACTTTACTATGCAGCATTAAAGTCAGGTAAGTTTCAGCAGATGAGTAGAAGTGAATCTTAATATAGATCAAAATTAATGATGTAAGTGATTTTCACTTGTGAGAAAAATTGTTGAAATTTAAATATGAGTATTTAAATTTTACATTAATTAAAAAAGAAATATTAAATTTATAAAAAAAATTATTCATATTTTTAATATTTTAAAATTTTAAATGAACATGTGGTCTGAACATCTTTTAAATCTTCAACGTTTTTTCCATTGAGTGGTTCTCTCCCCCGACTCCTTAACAAATATGTTAATATTCATTATTATATTTTGTTTGTTTATGAATCAGTATTCTAGCTTACTAAAATTGGCTTCTATTTTATATTTATTTAGTGTACCTAGCTAGTAGTTGTTAACACTACATCTGTTAAACCATTGTTCCATGTTGAATTTGTTCCAACCTCAACTCGTCTGTTTGGTGAGACAACAACACACAGGTAATCCAATTTTAACAATATTCTTTTTTTACTTGTGTGTGTGACAAAATGAAACAGCAAGAGATATGAACAAAAGACTATGGTGACTTTTCTTGAACTTGAAATGCACCTAAAGGGAATAAGACATAGGATCTCTAAATGATTCCCAAAATGAAGGCCAATGGATTTACCAAATTGCATTACCCTTAGAAGTAAAGTCATTTAATTTATAGCACATGGTAAAGAGCCACATGGCTCAAGACCCAAGACTTAATCCTGTTTTTCAGTTAATATATGTGTTTAAAGGTTGGGATTTTTTTTCGAAGGATTGCTCACATGGAAGGGATATCAATTTCCAACTCCCAATGTGAATCTTGTATATGAATTATGAACTACTATATGATTTTTATTAGCTTTAACTTTTTCTTGAGGATGTGGTCTTGATGTTAAATTACGGACCAAGTAAAGTCTAAAGATATATACTAACTTCATTAATTGTAATCACTCAAATAATAAATCTTAGGATAAACTACACTTTCATATCTTAAGATAAGTTTGAATTATATTTCATTCATTTTAATTATGTTAAAACCTACTACTATATTACATTGTCACTTAACAAAAATGTAGTGTGTTCATTATATTATGAATAAATATAGAGAAAAATATGCATAGAAAACTTCATTTCTATTAAAAATGAACTAAAGTGCATGCAATTAAATTATTCCTTTTTAAGTTTTGACATAAAAAAAAGAGAGGATGAATTCAAGTATCTTTGGAAAATAAGAGGGGTGAAATTTTTCTTAAGCAGAAAAACGTTTAAAATTCAACTCTTAATTTCTATTAATACAGTACCAGTTTGTTTTAGTTTTTTTTTATTTTTAAATTCTTTGTATCATTAGAAATGATTTTTTTTTAAAATAAAAAAATAGTAAAATTTCTTCGAAATTCATTTTGTATAAATTACATGAGTAATTTAGCATTCAATTAATTATTAAGATTTTAATAATAACTAAAATAACGTAATTTAAAAAAATTCTCAAGTAATTTTTTTAATATAGCTTTTAAATTTAAATGTTTTTTTTTTAATTTTAGTATTTAGAAAAACATTAAATATATAAAATAATAATTTATAAAAAAATTGATTAAACTAAATTTTTATTTAAAGTTTTCAAAATAAAAATGTAAAATACTATCAAAAACATTTAAAAAAATGAAATAAAAGGATCAATAATGTTGGGAAAATAATTTTTTTTTTATGTTCGCAGAAGCATACCAATAAAAGAAGAAAAGAAGTAAAAACTTAAAAAATAAAATTCAAAAAACTCTTCCATATAATTTTAATTTTTAAGAAGAAAATTGCAAATCCTCAAAACTGTAATTTTTAAAGAGAAAATTGCTAACAATTTTAAAGAGAAAATTGTAAACCATCTTTTATTTGGAAATTTTGAACAGAAAAATTGCAAATTCTTTTTCAATTACAATTTTTGGACAGAAAAATTCTCTCAATTAAATTTTTTGAATTGAAAAATTACAAACCCTCTCAACAAATTATTTTTGAACTGAAAAATAAAAAATTCTCTCAAAACTCGCAACTACACAAATCCTCAACACATCTAAAAAGACTACATTTTATTGTTGGGTAAAAAACTCAAACTAACTATCTCTATTTATATTAATACTTAAATTATATTTTCTTCCTATTATCCAATATAGATTTGAATGAATAAACTTTTTAACTCAACAAATAATTGATCGAATCCACACACACATCATAAACAATGAAATAATGTAGATCTAATTATTACATGATGTAAATACAAAGTCTTAGCGAGTTTTTTTATCTGTTTCTATTTTAACTAAGTTAGTTATGCTAGCTTCCTATATATACGGCTATCCCCTTGTACAGTAGATGATTGATTGAATATACAGAATACATTTTCTTTTCATTATTTCCCTTATTTTTCATTAACATGGTATCAGTTTGAAACCTTCTCCTTTTCTGCCTTTTTTCCTTCATCTTCCTCGCGCCTTCCTCTTCCTTGCTGCATCACCTTAACCATGGTGATTTCTTACTTTGATTTCGCTACGAATCCCTCAAATCCCTACTATATGCATCCTAATGAGAATCCCTCCCCTTTTCTTGTTCAACCCATTCTTGATAATCAAAACTACCAGATCTGGTGTAGATCCATGAAGGTGGCTCTTATCTCCAAGAACAAGGTCAAGTTCGTTGATGACACTCTTTCTCCTCCGCCTATCTCTGATCTCTCTATGAACCTTGGCTTCGATGCAACAATCTCGTTCTTTCATGGCTTCAGCGTTTAATTTCTGAAGAAATTGCAAAATCTCTTCTCTGGTATGATCGCGCCTCTCTTGTATGGAAAAGCATGGAAAATCGGTTTTCTCAGGGAGACATTTTTCGTATTGCTGATATTCAAGAAGAGGTCGATCGTCTTCAACAAGGTACTCTTGATATTTCTTCGTTCTTCACCAAATTAATGACGCTTTGGGAAGAAATCGAAAATTTCTGCCCAATTCGTGATTGTACTTACGCTATACCATGTTCTTGTGGTGCTGCTTCAGATCTACGAAAATTCAAGGAACAAGATAAGGTCATCAAGTTCTTGAAAGGTCTTGGTGATTAATACTCTCATGTTCGATCACAGATTATGCTAATATCTCCTTTACCAACCCTAGACAATGCGTTCAATCTAGTTCTTCAACAAGAACGTCAGTTCAACCTTCATTCAACCACTGATTCTTCAATTGAGATTCAATCCTCGGTAAATCACTTTTCATAGATGCCTTCTCGTCCTTCTAACCACTTTGGTCGTGGTCGTGGCCGTGGATACTCCTCTGATGGTCGTAGCAACCGGCTCTGCACTCATTGTAATTGCACCAATCACACTATTGAGACTTGCTTCATCAAGCATGGTTACCCTCCTGGTTTTCACCAGCGTAAGCCTAATACTCCCATTGGGAACCCTGCTGGAACTTCCTCTGCGGTGAATTCTGCTCAAGATGCTGGTTCTTCTCAACTTGTTGCATCCTCAACATCTGCTTCCATATCAACCAATGGTCCAAGTGCTTTACCTACGATTCAAGAGTAATATACTCAGATCTTACAGCTGCTTCAACAATCTAACTTGCAATCCCCTTCACCTTCCCCTGTTAATTCTATTTATGCTACAAATTCTATATCTCATACCTCTCTTCACCCTTCCTCTGGTAAGCATCTCTCACAACCTCCTTCTAGTAATTGGTGGATAGTTGACACAGGTGTCACTGACCACATCACCCATTCCTTTGCCAGTTTTCTTTCAACATATCACATTGCACCTAAATTTATGACCATGCCAAATGGTGACACTGTCACTACCACTATAGGTGGTTCTGTTTTACTATGTGACTCCCTTGTTCTTCATAATGTTTACTATTTTCCTTCATTTCATGTCAATATTATCTCAGTCACTACTCTGTTTGACTCCACCTTGTATGATGTGAAACTTTACCCTAATTGTTGTCAAATTGTGCAGTTGATTCATCCCAAGATGATTGGATTTAAAGCTAGGAGGATTGGCAAATTGCATGTCCTTGACACCACGTCACCTCAGCCTT
The DNA here is from genome assembly GCA_948472305.1 of Vicia faba. Classification (NCBI taxonomy): domain Eukaryota; kingdom Viridiplantae; phylum Streptophyta; class Magnoliopsida; order Fabales; family Fabaceae; genus Vicia; species Vicia faba. The sequence goes on from OX451736.1 coordinate 1,504,913,555, forward strand.
TCTCTCCCACATTTGGTTCTGTCAACAACTCCATCTCTCCTCCATTAGGCCCTTCTAAACATGATTCTGTCACTATTTGGCATTTTAGACTAGGACACTTAAGTCCTCATATACACAAATATATTTCTTCTCAATTTCCCTTTGTCACTTTCAATGACAATCATAAACCTTGTAATACTTGCCATTTGGCTAAACAAAGAAATTTTCCTTTTGCTCATAATACTACTAAAACTGTTGCCATTTTTGATTTAATTCATGCTGATATTTTGGGACCTCTTTCCACTTGTGGCCATAAGTATTTCTTAACACTTGTAGATGATTACAGCAGGTTTACTTGGACAATCTTCATGACAAATAAAAGTGAAACCAGAAATTACTTAGTTAACTTCATCTCTTTCATAGAAACTCAATTTAGTAATAAACTCAAATGCATTCACAGTGATAATGGTCCTGAGTTTCTCATGACTAGTTTTTATCTTTCTAAAGGAATTATCCATCATAGATCATGTGTTGAAACACCTAAATAGAATGGAATCGTGGAAAGAAAGCACCAGCACATTCTGAATGTTGCCCGTGCTCTTTTCTTTCACTCTCACCTCCCCCTTAATCTTTGGCATCTATCTATACCACAAGCTATTCACATTATCAACCGCCTTCCTACTCCTCTCCTGAATAACCTCACCCCTATCAAATGCTCCACTATACACCTCCCAGCCTTAACCATTTAAGAGTGTTTGGATGTCTTGCCCACTCCTTAACATTACATAACCATCAAACCAAATTTGACCACAGGGCAAGGAAATCTGTTTTCCTTGGCTATAGGGAAGGTGCCAAAGGCTACCTCCTTTATGATCCCATCACCCATGAGTTTTATGTTTCCAGGAATGTAGTCTTTTATGAAACTTTTTTTCCTTTTGCCTCAACCCCACCTACACCTAATCATATTCATGATAATCCTGATCCTACTCTACTTGACACACCTGACTTTCCCACCATCAATCCACCAATCTTACCACCTCCAAATGAACCTACTTCTCCTCCATCTCTTCACCATCCAACTCCTTCTTCCCCTACCAGCACATCTTCTTCCTCTACTGACAGTATCTCCCCTTCACTCCATGAACTTACCCCTGTCCCAACCAGAAAATCAAATAGAACTACCAAACCTCCAGCTTATCTATCTGATTACCACTGCAATTTTCTATCCTCAATGCTTCCAGCATCTGATTCAGGTAACTCTAATTACCCTCTCTCTTCTATACTGACATATAACCACCGCAGTCCAGATCACAAACAGTTTTGCCTCTCCATTAGCTCTCTTACAGAAACCAAAACTTATAAACAAGCCTGCAAGTTCGATTGTTGGAATCATGCTATGAAATCTGAGTTAGATGCTCTTGCATCCACAAACACTTGGTTTATTGTTGATTTGCCTGCAGGTAAACAACCAATTGGTTGCGAATGGGCTTACAAGATCAAGCATCATGCTGATGGGTCCATTGAATGATACAGGGCCTGTTTGGTGGCAAAGGGATACACTTAACTAGAGGGTGTGGATTACTTTGACACTTTCTCACTAGTTGCAAAGCTTACCATAATTTGCACCTTACTTTTTGTGGCTGCCATTAAAGATTGACACTTGGAACAACTCGATGTCAACAATGCCTTCCTCCATAATGGTCTGCATGAGGAAGTATATATGGATCTGCCTCCTGGATTCCTATCCCCTGATTCTTTTACCAACAAAGTCTGCAAATTACATAAGTCCTTATATGGACTGAAGCAGGCCAGTAGACAGTGGTTCTCAAAATTATCCACTGCCCTTATCTCCCTTAGATACTCTCATTCATCTGCTTACCACTCCTTATTCATCAAATCACATAACTCTCATTTCACTGCCCTATTAGTTTATGTTGATGATATTGTTCTAGTTGGTGATGATTTGCAGGAAATTCATTCTGTTAAATGCTTTCTAGATTGCACGTTCAAAATCAAGGACCTTGGTAAGCTAAAATATTTTCTTGGTTTGGAAGTTGCAAGATCTACTCAAGGCATTTTTCTCAACCAATGAAAATATGCTTTGGAGTTGCTTGAGGACAATGGTTTACTGACTACCAAGCCTAGTTCCACTCCTTTTGATTTCTCTTTGAAACTCCATGATAGTGACTCACCACCTTATGAAGATGAAACAACTTATAGGAGACTTGTTGGATAACTTCTATATCTCACTACTACCAGGCCTGACATTGCCTTCATCGTTCAACAACTCAGTCAATTCATCTCAAAGCCTATGCAAGTTCATCATTCTGCAGCCATTCACGTCCTTAAGTATCTCAAAGGTGCTCCTGCTAAGGGTTTGTTTTATTCTTCCTCCTCCACACTCAAACTCTCTGGCTTCACTGATTCAGATTGGGCAAGTTGCCCTGCTACTCGCAGATCCGTAACTGGATACTGTGTGTTTCTTGGCACCTCTCTGTTATCCTGGAAATCCAAAAAGCAGACCACAGTGTCCAGGTCGAGTTCAGATGCAGAATATCAGGCTTTGGCTAGCTTAACTTGCGAATTACAATGGATGCAATATCTGTTTAAGGATCTTCACATCTCTCTTGTTCAACCTAGCTCGGTTTACTGTGATAACAAAAGCGCTATACATCTTGCTCACAACCCAATTTTCCATGAAAGGACAAAACACATTGAAATTGACTGCCATGTTATTCGTGAAAAAAATCCAAACTGGTTTAATTCACCTCATACATGTTTCTTCTGCTGCTCAATTGGCAGATGTTCTTACCAAGCCTTTGCCCGCTCCTTCCTTTGATTCACTGATTTCCAAGCTTGGTCTATTAGATATTCATAGTCCAGCTTGTGGGGGGCTATTACATGATGTAAATAAAAAGTCTTAGCTAGTTTTTTTATCTGTTTCTATTTTAGCTAAGTTAGTTATGCTAGCTTCCTATATATACAACTATCCCCTTGTACAGTAGATGATTGATTGAATATACAGAATACATTTTCTTTTCATTATTTCCCTTATTTTTCATTAACACTAATAAAAAACTATTTCCAAAAACCTTACTATATATTTGTAGGTTTTTTATCCATAGACGAATTGATAATAACCACTAAAAATCCACACACACAACTGTGAAAGTTAGAGTTTAAGAGTTCAAACTCTAGAGTAGATATTCAACCTAACAATATCGCACTTACAAACTTCTCTTAACCTTTTTTTAAATTTTAAATATGTTTTGAATTTTAAAATTTAAATGTTTGAATTTTAAAATCCAAACACTCCCGAGCCAAAAACTATTTCCACACCATCAGCTTACTATGTTGGTAGTTTCTTTTATAAAAGGTAATATGAATTAAAAACAGATTGATACACAAAGATGGGAGACAATATCAAAATCCACTTAAATATATCTAAATCTAAAAATAACCATATTTTTTACATAATCATTTCTAATCTCTGCGGGAAGAGAATAAAAAAGAGTGAAGTCAGTAGATATTTTCTTTAAAATCAGAATTTTACAAAAAGTAGAGTCGACTCTATGCAAGAGGAAACCCCAAATTTTTTAAAAGGTCTAATTTTTTTTCCCCACACACACACATATATATATATATATATATATATATATATATATATATATATATATATATATATATATATATATATATATATATATATATTAATAAAAATAAAATAAATTAAAAATGTTATGATAAAAAATGAGATTGATTAAAATACAAAATAATTATTACTAAATTTATTTTTGATTAATATATAATTATATTTTTGATGTACCATTTTTAATTATTATAATTATATATATTTTTTCAATTTGAGTCTATTTTTAAAATTAGAACGAGACCTCCGAGTTGATTTGTCTGACCTTGACAAAAAGCGGGGCAACACAATTTTCTAAGGGACGCATTTAGATAACTATCACGAATTGCACTATAATCAAACAATACATTGACTATGAAAATAATGAAAAAGCTAGACAATCGATGAGTCAATTAATCCAAATTCAATATATATAAGATATCTAAATGGAATCTTATTAATTGAATAGTAAATACAATAGTATTACAAATCTTATACAATTCTAATAACAGAAAAGACAAACAGGATGAGTGAATCTATCCATACTTACGGTTACATGTAATACATTATAAGTTGATAAAACCTAATCACATGCGATTTTAATCTTATTCAAGAGTTAGGTTTTTTCACATCATGACATTCATGTCATGATTTGAATGTCATGATTTTAATCACACTTCCAGAATGAGAGACTTTATTCCAACAAGAGTTTTTTCACATTCATGTCATGATTTGAATCACACTTCTAGAAGTAAATATGATTTTCGCATTCATATCGAGAATTAGTCTAATTAAAATTAGGGTTAAATATATTTTTAGTCCTTATAAAGTACCAAATTTTGTTTTTGGTCCTTATGAAAAATATGACATGTTTTAGTCCCTACAAAATTATTATGCACGTAGCTTTAGTCGTTGTTGTTAAACTGATGTGTATTTTTGAATGATTATTTTGCGTTTAGAACGTTATAAAAAGTTCCTCGAAAAAAAAGGAACTCAAAATTTGATATTTAAGTCGAGATTTTCATTATTTTCATCAATATCTTTTGAAATTTAAAAAACTCATATTTAATTCATCTCATTTTAAAAAATTCTAAAATTTGGTAAAAAAATATTTTATAGTATTTTAAACACGTGTGAAAATTATTATTAAATTTTTTTAAAGTTTAAGGATACTTAAATAGTTTTCAAAATTTTAGAAAATAGCAGGGACTAAAACTGCATGAATAAAAATTTTGTAGGGACAAAAATATGTCATTTTTTAATAGGGACTGAAAATAAAATTTGAGATATTTATAGGGACCAAAAACATATTTAACCCTTAAAATTATGCATTCATGAGTTTCTTTATTCAATTTTTTAACTTATTGACTTGAACCATTTTGCATTGACTTTAGACAAAAGGTTTAGACTTATGCGTGCAAAGTATGATTTAGCAAAAAATGCTCGATTGTAAAAGATGCACAATGATATAACTGATACTCAATTACTAAAATGATAAAGTAAGTGATAAACAATGAGACAAACAACTAAAACCTAAGAAAAACACTCTAAGAGATCATACCAACTTCTGTCTCCCCCTTTTTGATGATTTGACAACTTACAAAACCTGCATTGGATTTGAGTCAACATAAGCATTGAGCAAATCATGATAAATGATTTTCTTTTGCTTGTGCTCCCCCAAAATATTGCAACATATCATAATTGTACAAAGCAACATAAATCGATATTCTAGACTCATTACAATTTTTCTCCTCCTTTGACAAGATCAAAAAGAAATAGATGGTAAGAGGTCAAAACTCAAATAACTAGCAAACATAGATCAAAATATAGAGAAAAAAAGACAAAATAAATAGCTAAATAAGGATATATACAAAAGCAGAAGATTATTTCATAGATAAAACAAGCTATTAGACATGTCAAATGCAACAAATATGCAAACAAACGACATGGATATTTAGAAGCATAACACAATGTTTAAATAACATAAATATATGAAAGAGGGATAAATAATGCATGTGCATAAAAAAATAATGTCAACATACACATAAACAAAAAAACTCACTTAACAAGATTTTAAGTGCAAAAAACAGAGTCAAATTACAACTATAAGATGAATATAATAAACATAAGATATATACAATCACATACTAATACTTGGATCACATAAGGAATAAAAAACTAAGAGATAAAGTTTGGATAGATCTGAAATTCTGGTACTTTCAATTAGATGTTAAGATCGATATCCCAACACCAAAACACAATGTAAAGACAAATGTTAAGACATCATCTGCTAACAAAATAGTTTTACCAAATAATAAATTATGCAAAAGTAAATTGTAGAAGGTAAAAATATACAGTCAATTGTTAACCCAGTTCAGTACAACATCACCTATTTTGGGGGCATCTAAGGCAGAAAGAAAATTCACTATGATAGTATTAGTTTAAAGCTAAACAACCCTAGTTTATAACTTATCACCTAATCACTATCTTATGCAACTTCTACCTAGAAACCTCCTAGATATGAGAACCCCCTCTCACTTCTCACAGTCACCTCAGTGACAATAACAAAAGACCAAAAACATAAGATCACACTTCCAATTACACATAATCTACTCTTTTCTTAAAAGTTCATGCGTGATTGACAATGAACAATAAACAATCAGTAAAACTCTATGTATCACCATGATACATGGGTGACATACAAAAACAAAGCACACTAAAAAACTCTTAAACCCTTAGACTCTTGAATATCAAGCTTCCCCTTATTTTTTCTTAAGTTCTTGTTAACATTAGGTTTAGGTTTTTCTTTTGTAATCTCCTCAGCAGTCCATGGGCTTCAAAATCTTCACCTAATTTGTTGTTGATCCACAAGCTGAGGGCTGCACCAATTATGCAGAAAAATCTCATTGAATTTTGGAACAAAACATCATAAGTTTCCTAAATTGTCTCAACATCCAATTTTAGAAACTAATATACAGTTGTAGATAAAATCAATTGTTCCAAATAAAATCTTCTTGACTTGCACAAATAAGTTAGATGTATCCATAGAGAATCTCACAAAAGAAAATCAAATATGTCAAGAAGTAACAGCAGAATCTACTGTACCAGTTGGTCAAGATGTTATGTCATCTTGCTCAACATCTGGCTGTTATACATATTTTCCTAAATGAAACATGTTTTACCAAAATTGTTGCCAATCATAAAATTATAGACCTAACAATCTCCCTCTTTGGAATTTTTTGGATAAAACAACCTTTTCCCAATAAATCTGAAGATAAGGAATAAAACACAAAAACAATATACAACACAAGCTACACGAAATACATGTAAACTTTGTATAAGCTGCAAACAGAAAAATATCAGAGATAATATACAGATGTGATACGGTGGCAGAACCAACTGTTAATACTGGTTTGCGTTTTTTATTCGTAAATGTCGTGGTAAGCAAGAGTCACCACCGACTTTTATTTCATCCAACAAAGGAAAAGGAAAAAGAACAGAAAAATCTTTTTTCGAGATGTTTCTGAGTAAGGGGGATAGATTATGGAAAGGGAAGGTATTAACACCCTTTCCATCCATGGTTTTCCATGGGCTCTTAGGTACTTGCTCATTTTCTAAATTGCTTGTGTTTTGAAAATGCCTTAGTACGGCGATTCGCTTTGTGATAACTCTTGTATCAGTCCTCAAGAGTGTTGACAAGGCGAATGTGTTTGAAAGTGTTTTGAAATATTTTTATGTAGGTGCAAAAAGTTGTTTTGAGCAAGCATCTAAGAACTTATCTATTTATACTCGAAAGGTCATTATTTTCCTCCATATCCTTTAGACAATGCTGTCCTACTATTAGTGAGTAGGTTCCCTATTGTTGGATGTATGAGGGACAAGCGCAGGTCATTGTTATGGTCATATAAGGCAACATATAGGGATACCTTAGCAGTTCGAAGGGACTGTCATCATATATTCGTAGGCAACATCGAGAGACAAGATCATTTCTTGTAGGCAACTCGAGGGACGTTAAGGGACTGTAATCTTTATGATGACTTTTAGATTGAGGGTCTTTTGCTAAGATATCCCTACGTTCAAGGGACATGACCATTGTTTTCCGAGGCAACCAAGTGGGGAGTACCCTAGGGGTGCAAGTGTGCAACAATGTATTTTTTTATAGTTATATTTATCTTGCAATTAGGGTTTTCTATCGTTCATTTTTATCTTTCCATACAATCCTATTAATCTAAGCATTGCAAAAAATATAGTAGCAGAAGGTACAAGCGGAAATGTAAACCTAAGCTATTCCAGAGCTTTGGGGCAGTTACATAATAGTGAAGAGTGCAGAAAAGAAATCCTAAAACTATTACATCCCAGAAGCAATTACATGATAATGATGAAAAAAAGGGGAAAAATAAAGCCACGCTATTACAGTTGAATGCGGCCTATACACTTTATCTAGGAAAATAAAAATAAGATGAAAATAGCAAAGAAAATGTTTTGGTGATTTTTTATGAAAAAATTGATTTATGATAATTAATTAAACCTAAAAAACCTAATTAATTTTAATTAATAAAAATGTTAATTTTGAAAAAAGTTAATTAAAATACCTAAATCCTAATTAGTTTTAATTAATAATAAAAAGAAAGGTTAATTTTGAAAAAAAAGGTTAATAAAAAAAACCTAAAACCTAATTAAATTTAATTAAAAAAAAGATTTAAAAAAAAAGTTTATGTGTAATGGTTAACAAGAAAGAATTAAGTTTTCCAAAAAATAGATAGGGAAAGAAACATCAATGGAAAATAGGGTTAGAAAATACAAATAATGTAAATGTCAAGGGCGGGTGTTGAACCAAAAATTAATTTAAAATCTAAAATTAAAAAACCTAAAATTAATTATTCGAGTTTATTATGAAAAATCAAAGGTTTGTGAAAAATGTTAGGTTTTATGAAAAATGTGGTTTTAAACAGAAAGATGGAAAATAGGTAAAATGATAGAAAGGAAGAAAACCAAAACCAATAGGGGTGAGTTTTGAACCCACACCCTTAACCTTCTCAGGATGTCTGCCTCGCCAATTGTTCTGTTTTGGCCTCAGCGTTTTGTAATAACCCTGCATGGGACTATTACGATGATCTAAACCTATAATATTGAATCTCATGAACACATTAAGAAAATTAGTATGCCATGAAATACAAAGAAAAAATATGAAATTTTATAATGTTAAAACCGATATGGTATGTATGAATGCTTCTACACCATTTTGATCATGGAGATCAAACCAGTCTTACCCTTACTGGAGAAGTAGTGAGATGGGGGTTTGTAACAAGGATGACCTGTTTGTAGTGAGATGGGGGTTTGTAACAAGGATGACTTATTTGTAGTGAGATGGAGGTTTGTAACAAGGATTTTAAGGTTTTTAGAGTTCTTGAAGGAATTTGATATTTTGACAGGGTTGTGGAAAAGGTTTCTCTTTTTTCGTCCTGGTTGTGAAAAGAATGAGATTATATAATGAAAATTAGAGAAAAAATATGGGCTTTGAATATACAATTGGACCTCCAATAACCACAAGCAATAATGCATATTTTTATTCACTTGAGTCTGACACGTTCCAGGCTAAATCTAGGGACTTAAGTGCAATTTTTGAAATTGAAATGTGAAAATAAAATGTAGCCGACATCAAGAACTAACTCCTGTCTGAAAATGGGCTCAATCAGATAAATGGTGAATTAATTATGAATTTTTGAAGTTTCGCCTCAGATAAACTTATTTTGGGCTCCAGTGTCAACTCTGACACGTTCTTCAATAAAAAACTGGTATTGATCGGAGCAGAATCTGGTCTCGACTTTTGAAACAAAGTTTTAGATCTCTGAGTCAGTGACCTTGTGTAAAAAGATGGGCCCGATCCGATAAAAATTACTGAGTTATGAATTTTCGAAGTTTCGACCCAAATGAAATAATGTTCAGCATTCAGGATTTTCGGTGCGTCACGCGCTCTCTGGGTAAAAAACAAATTCCTTTTGGATACCGTTCAAACTCGATGCCTCTTGAGAAAATATAGCCAACTCAATTTTTGAAATTTTGGCGCCGGAACCAGCTCGATACGATGAAAATCGTCCAATTTATGATTTTCTGAACATGACACAAATAAACTTCCGTCACAAATTCTCTGTACGAAAATACTTGATAAATCCTCATTTTTGAAGACCTTCTGATCGAAATTGGCTTCCATCCGTGAGAGATGAAAGTGTAGATGATGTCAAGACGGAATTTTAGCCACCGGAATGGGTTCAAAATGAGCCACGATATTCAAGTTATAAATTTTTTAGTGTGTAAAAACTGCACTTTTAGCATACTTTTTCACCATATTTCTTCGAGAAAAATCGCACATTTGGAGACCTTCTTTAAAGAATTGGCTCTCGAGCTGAACCTGAATTTGATAATATGTTATCAGGGATATCTTGGTGAAAGAACACTTGAATATGACGCGCCGAGTTGGACCTGTGAATCTTTGAACCCCGAATTGTTGTGAAACAGAGAACCGATCTTCAGCACAGAAAATACTCTGAGAACATCCATTGGTGAAATAAACGTCACTTTTAACCTGATGAAGCTTGCTAAATATACCTTTATTCCATAACCAAAAAAACAATGATATGCATGTATGAAAATAAAGAGGGTAAATTTTGGAGTACAACAGCTGCCCCTGTTCAATCTTCTTAAACCTGAGGATGTAGGTTGGCTGGTCTGCCTTTCGTAATCTGAAGGTGGAAGATGATTGAACATTAGAGTGCTCAAAAATTTGAACTCGTCTAAAATGATACTGATAGTTGATGATATCGGGAATAGGCTTATAGATGCCATTTGGAAGAGTTGACAGAAGATCGTCGGAGATGGGCTTAAAGATACCATCCAGAGAATATGACAGAGAGTTGTCGGAGATGGGCTTAAAGATGCCATTCAGAACAATGAAGATTTCATGAGATATCACTTTGTGGGAATTCCTGCTCTTGCTGTTAGAGAGGACTCCACTGAGGAGTATTGGTCTCTGTCTTGGAACATAGAGTTTTAGGAGCTTCAGTTGTCAGTTACTCTACTAGGGAGTCATCACTTGATTGAAGAGATGGAAGTAAACTTCTATCTGGTCAGGATCCAGCCTTTATAGTGGCTTGCTAAGGATAATAACGCAAACTGTTACCTGGTCGTGCTCCAGGCTTCACAACGACTTACTGGGGAAATGTGAAATTGACCGTATCTGATCGGGTCCAGGTTTTACAGTGTTGTAAACCGTTGTACGGAGATAAAAGAGAAGGAACCTGTATAGGGCTTTCTCGGGATAAGTCCATGCAAAACTACGTCAGGTAATTCATGAAAAGGAGCTTAGATAGTAGGGATATGAGAAGGAACCTGGGTAGTAGGGTTACTTAGAAATGAAAGCCTAAATAGTAGGGCTATGAGAAGGAGCCTGGGTAGTAGGGTTACTTCGAAATTAAAGCCTGGATAGTAGGGCTATGAGAAGGAACCTGGATAGTAGGGTTACTTCAAAATGAAAGCCTAGATAGTAGGGCTATGAGAAGGAACCTGGATAGTAGGGTTACTTCGAAATAAAAGCCTGGATAGTAGGGCTATGAGAAGGAACCTGGGTAGTAGGGTTACTTTGAAATAAAAGCCTGGGTAGTAGGGCTATGAGAAAAAACCTGGGTAGTAGGGTTACTTCAAAATAAAAGCCTGGATAGTAGGGAAATGAGAAGGAACCTGAATAGTAGAGTTACTTCGAAATGAAAGCCTGGATAGTAGGGCTATGAGAAGGAACCTGGATAGTAGGGTTACTTCGAAATGAAAGCCTGGATAATAGGGCTATGAGAAGGAACCTGGATAGTAGAGTTACTTCGAAATGAAAGCCTGGATAGTAGGGCTATGAGAAGGAACCTGGATAGTAGGGTTACTTTGAAATGAAATCTTGGATAGTAGGGCTATGAGAAGGAACTTGGATAGTAGGGTTACTTCGAAATGAAAGCCTGGGTAGTAGGGCTGCTGAGAAGGAACCTGGGTAGTAGGGTTACTTCGAAATGAAAGCCTGGATAATAGGGCTTTGAGAAGGAACCTGGATAGTAGGGTTACTTCGAAATGAAAGCCTGGATAGTAGGACTGTGAGAAGGAACCTGGATAGTAGGGTTACTTTGAAATGAAAGTCTGGATAGTAGGGCTATAAGAAGGAACCTGAATAGTAGGGTTACTTCGAAATAATGTCTGGGTAGTAGGGCTATCTCATTTGATCACGTAGATTAGTTGACCCGTTTGGTTTTGGGAACTGATTTTCCATTAGTTGTTTGCAGATATGACATGTATAGCTTCATGGATTTAATCTTGAACTGTTGGAATTGTTGATGATAACCATCTTTCCTGAAAAGGTACAAGATTAATTATATGTGATGCATGAAATGCATTGTGTGATGATGTTCTCAAAATAAATGAGATTATGTTGTATGCAATATGTATGCGCATGTCATGATGTATGAACATGAAATGCTATTGTGACATATCCGAGTCTGGGAAAATAAATCCCTGACTGCTGCCGGAGAGTGCTGAAAATTGAATTCCTGACCTTTGTAGAAAAAGTGGTTCTTCTACTTCCGCTGGGGATGGTGAACGAAGATGACTATGCCGTAGATTTACTCTTTTCTGTTTGTGAATATTCTGCCGGGGAGAGACTCTGCTTGAGAATAACTCTGCGGGGGAATAACTCTGTCTAAGAGAGAAGATGCTTTGTGGGAAGATTTCGCCGATTCAGAGAAATAAACTCCGCTGGGGGATGAACTTCCGTAGCTGGGGGAATAAAACTCTATTGGGGGATCGAGACTCTGTATTCAGAGGAATAAACTCTGCTTGGGAGACAACTTTATAAACCGCTTGCGATTATAAAATTCGGCTGGGGAATATAGATGTCAGCTCTCTGAAGGAACTTTGCTGGGAAAAGTAGCTCCTGTTTGAGGAAGTCGATGTTAAAGCTTTGGTTGCCTCTACTCTGCGGGGAGCATAGATGTCACATAGTCGTATGCGATGGTGACTTCGTCTCAACCTGTTTCTTCCCCCATACCATGCTGGAGAAAGTATCTGCGGAGATTCTGTGGATGGTTTAAGTGTCATCCCAGCTCCTAGGGTCTTGGGTAGATGTTGATCAGGGTGATAAGTTTTCAACTGATAGGCAAGTGACGAGATGACGGGACATAGTCGTACGCTTTAATTCCTAACTTTTGTCTGGACCGCCCTTTCAGGTTTTCAGTCCACTGGGATACCCTTTTTTGCCCAAGTTTCCTTTTTAGGTTTTTGACTTACCGGGTGTACATGTTTTTTTATTTTATCCCTAATTTTTTCCCGACCCCTTTTGGTTCGCCGGGATGCCCTTATTTTTTCCTAGGCCCGTCAACCTAGTGGTTTTTTGTTCATGCGTAGTATTTTCTGACTATGTCCACGTTCATTGGGTACGGAGAATTGTCACTGTCCTTAGTAGTAAGTGTTGTCACACTGCCAGAAGATGTTTGTTTGATCGTACATGATTCGTTGCTGGAATTCATGTCCAATTCCCCAAGTGATTCATATGGAGATCTGCCCCTGACTATTTGGCATTTTTGAGAGATTCTTTGAATCTTGACTTGACTGCCCCATATCAGCTAGGCATCATGCTATGACCCTTGATCATGAAAGGTCTGTCATTGGAATGTCTTTCCATATGAGGTGATTCTGTCCACTGAGAAGATTTTTGTTCATCGAATATCCATCGTACGAATTTCTCTACTGTTGAACAAATAGTCATATGCAAACAATGGTATTTTAAGAATGCAAAGCTTATGTCTGTCTTGAAGTTTTAAAAATCATTTTTTAGTAAAACAAACAAATTTTGTAAGAGAGTGATATCAACTCATGATTTATGGCAAACCTTACAGGAGTAAGGATACCTTTTGTAACAATATGCTTTTGAACTAACCCATGCTTCAGCTATGACTTTTAAGGGTTATAACGTGGCCTGGTTCACAGTTTAAGAAACAAAGGATAAAGGCTCAAATTTTATTTGTACCCAACCCGCTCTTCGTGATGTTCTTCAGTTCTATGCTCAGCTAATTGTGCGTTTTGAATCCCAGTTGAGTTTTGGAATCTCCTTAATATTCCAGTGATGGTTCAGAGATTGAACGTTTATTTGGAAAAGGTAATCATTTTGTAATCTCTTTTTTTGTCGAGGATTTGTAGTAACCTCTTTTTTTTTAGTTTTCATTATCCCTTCTTTTTCCTGAACTGTTTCTTTTGTGATTACAGTCAGCGGGATGCCCCAGTTTTTCTTAAGTCTCCTTTATAGGTTTTGACTTAGCGGGATTTTATTTTGAGAGATAATGACTGCCTGCTTTAATGATTATGCGGAACCATCACCATCTTCTGATTTAGAAGGACGTCTTCGAGGCCATTCATTATGTGCGAAGCGGAAGATTACGACTGAATGCGCCTCTGAATTAACTTAGAAAACTATCCTGCCCTAGGTTATGATTAAGGGTTTTAATTTGTGTGAAAAGAAAAACTCCTACTTCTTTAGCTCGAAGGGGTTGACTAGGGATTATCTTCCTTATAACTTCACTGTTTAGGATTTGAAACAACACCTTTACATCGTCAGCGGGGTCTAAAAGCATACTGTAGAGATTGTGGTATCATTTTCGTCATCCTCCCTCTAAAGGCTTAGAGCTTTTGATCAAGAGTTGAATATCACAAAAAGGGAAGCAGTTTAAATATAGTGAATACGAATGAATTGATTCAAAATAGACATATGTAATGCATTGATAAAGTAACAGAGTTTGACATGAATAGATATTCGAACAATCAAAAGAAAATTAGAAATTTAAAATTATAATGAACAAAAGCCTCTTTTCCTGAACTTGTCACTTCAGATGGTGTGTCTTTGAGGGATGGCAGAAGAACTCAGCCTGACCATCTTGTGTAAACTCCAACACCCCTTCACCAATCAAGTTTTAAACTTTATATTTCAACCTCCAACAGATGTCAGTATCATGCCCCGAGCTGTTGGAGTGGTATGCACACCTTACATGAGGATTGTAGTTAGGGGAAGAAGTCTTGGGATTCAGATGAGGTCCTATCAACGTAATAAAATTCATCCTCAACAAGTGATGCAAAGCTTAAGACAACGACATGTTGAGTTTGGTAAACTGCCTTTTGGGTATATCTGGCTTACTCTGATTAACCCGTTGTTTTTGGCGAGGTTTTTGTTGGACCCGTGATGTGATGGAAATTTGGAAAAGTCCATTCTTCACCAAACCAACCTCTTGTCTTCTCAGAAGTTGATCAATGACTTGGTCCCCAACCTCGACTATTTGCTTCATACGACTGTAGCTGTCTTGATGAAGTTTCTTGATAATGGATCTCAGCTCTTCTTATCCCCGGGCCAGGCCTTGGATAAGAGCCCTCTGCCCTAGCATCTGGGCTTTCATTGTTTCAACTTCAGCTTACAGTTGTTCCAATCGTTCGTCTTTATTGTCTCCAAGACTTTTCTTGGCCAGGTCCCCAGCGAGGAGTGCTTTCAACTCTTCCTGCCCCTTGGATAGGTTTAGGAACATTTCCATGAACTGAGCCTCTTGAATTTGGAGATCTCTATTGTCTTGTTTGAGAGCCATTTTTGAAATAAACAACGATAACATGAGAGACCTATACTGGAGACTACCTGTTATGCAATAACATGTATGATATGCAAATGTTTTCAAGGATCTCGCAGGGTAAACAAGAAAATGTTAGGCGTTGAACTTTACAACTTTGATTGAAGAACTTCGTATTGTTGAAGGTCCTTCTACAAGAGTCAAGCTCACCATATCAAGTGGGTCATAGCCCCTGACTCAAGTTGTTGTGTTTTGGTCTTTTGACGGTATTGGCCAGAGGAAAATAAATACCCTTGCCCCTTGCTAGACGTCTGGTTCATCATAACCTACATCACAGGCTCTCGAGATCCTTGAAATGGTTAGTATGATATGTCATGTTATGATGATATGATGTGTATGCTATGCATCAAGCAAAAATGCAGGGTAAGAAACCAATTTATTGGATTTATACAAGCAAGGTCATGCAAGGAATACAAACAAAGCCCTGCAATGAGTTCAAATTGTTAGGCAAAGAAAGCAAACAAGTCACACAAGTAGCCTTAGGTTTAGGCTTGCATTGATTCCATAGGTAAGTGCCCTATTAAAGTTTAGTTGGTTTCAAACCTGTCTTAGAAAAGTAACCGGGTTCTAAGGATTCTCAATATTATTGGTCATCCTTTATCGGGCATTGTTTCAGCTCAGGCAATCTTT
The DNA here is from genome assembly GCA_948472305.1 of Vicia faba. Taxonomy (NCBI): domain Eukaryota; kingdom Viridiplantae; phylum Streptophyta; class Magnoliopsida; order Fabales; family Fabaceae; genus Vicia; species Vicia faba. Next base: position 1,504,929,482 of record OX451736.1, read on the forward strand.
TCTTGCTGCCGAAATATTCTGAAAGTCTGATCTTAATGAGTGTAGCATCGAGTATCAAACAATCCTCGGCTTTATACCGAGGCCGGCTATCTCACTACCTTCTAATGGCCAACTTTGTTCAACTAAGGTTCTAAGGTCCGTTAGTGCTTAACGACACCATGCGACGAATATGGTTTTCTAATTGATTGGTTTTAGTCTTTCCATACAAATCCTAATTACTAGCATTTGTATATAAAGCGATAAATTGTGGAATTTAAAATTACTACGCTACTACAAGACTTGTGGGAGGGGGGTGTACAAATTACAAATGGGGAGTGCTAGAAAATAAACCTAATTATCTATTACAACCATATTGAATTTGGATAAATAATATGCAAAAATGAGTAAATATACAAGAATGTAAAATGGAAAGAAAATGGACTTTTACTTGGATTTTTTAGGAAAAAAGGGGTTTTGTTTTAACCTAATTAACTAAAAGAAAAATAATTAATTAAATTAGTAAAAAGTAAAACCTAAATTTACTAGGAAAAGAATTTAAATAAAATCCTAATCTATTAATTGATTAAAAAAGAAATTAAGTTTATAAGAAGAATATTTTTGGTATTTTTGTCTTAAAAATAATTTATAGTATTATAAAATATTTTTGGTCTTTTTATATTTTAAAATAATATATTTTAATAGTATATAAGAAAATAACTAAAAAAAACCTAGTTTCTAATTAAATTTACAAATCAATTAGTGAAATAAATAAAGTATGGTTAAATAAAATAATTTTTGTGTAAAATAAATAAATAAACTATATCAAAATATAAATCTAATATTTTTATATTTTTTCTGATTTTTTTAGTGTTAGATAATATATTTAAGAAAACAAATAAATAAAAACGAGAAAAAGAAAATAAAATGGGCCAAGGTGTAAATAGCCAGCAAGGGGAGTCAGAAGTGAAAAAACATAAAGCCCAAGAGGATGAGGCCCAGCGCTACAAAAAAAGTCAGAATATGTGAAAAATATGAAAACAATCCAAAAGAGTACCACTGGGGCTCGAACCCAGGTCCCTATAGTTACAGGCACGCGCTTCTACCACTGGGGTGACTATACATCCGTTTATTAATATCAAACCATAAATATATATGGTAAACACGTTCTTGAGGCCAACTTCATCTTCAACCTCACGCCTAACCTGAACCTCTGTATCTTATTCAATTCTCAACAAAAATGAAAAATGTAAACAGGAAACTCGTGGCAAATTTCCTCACGATTTCAGAAATGCAAAGCAATAAAATTATAGATCAAAGACAAACATGAGTTTTAATGGCCCTAATCTGAACCCTAAAAATTTCAGAAACTTCAATCATAAAATTCTCTAAGCTTAAGCAACATAAATGAAAACTATGAACATGGTTAGCTTTAGGGCAATGATATCTACATTTTTCATTCACAAATAAACCATTAATGATGCTTGTTTGAAGAGTTCAAAAGTCAGAAAACTCACCTTGCAAGAGGGTATTGTGTTTGGAGTTTGAGTAGCTTTTAGTGAGTTCCAATGATTGGATTAGCTTCCTCAAGTTCCCAGGAAGCTAATGTGATGCTTAGCTTGAGCTGAAAGTGCCTGAGGAGTTCTGGAGAAGTCAAGGTGCAAGGTGCTGTTTTTGAAAATGGTGGATGATGATGGAGGTGTTACAGTGGTGTTGCAAGTGTTGGAATTGTTTGTGTATGTTATTTAGAACTTTTGAAAGTAAAAGGCCAAGAAATGTACGAGCAAATTTGGAGATTGGATTCAAAACTCGGAAATGACAAGTTTTGAGGTGTTTTTGGTGATTCTGTGTTCTTGGTGTTTTCAGGGCTCCAGCATGTGTGGGATTTGTGGCAAATAACTTGTGTATGTATAAGCAAAAAGCTTGAGTGCTTTTGAGAGTCAGAAGTACAAGTTACAAGCTAATGGCTATGTTACTTGATTTTCAAGAAAAGTGGGAAAACAAGTTTCAAGAGGAAGTACAAGCATGAGTTGAGTGATTGTAAATGTCTAGATAAGCTTCTATTGAGTTATGAGACTTGCATGATCAGAAGAGAACAAGTGCAAGGCTCAAGAACAAGTTTTATGCAAAAAGCTACTTTATCAAAATGACATTGTGCACTTTCTTCCCAAAATGGATATAAACATGGCCTTGCATTGAATGCTTGAAATGAGACCTCTAACAGTTGTGCAAGCAATTAATTATGGAGTTCCTAACAAGTTTGAGGCCTGCAAAGTAGATTTTATGCACCATAAATTTGAATTTTGAATTTTGTTCATCACAAAATGACTTGTAATTCAAGTGTGAAAACCCTAACTTCATCTCTTCGATTCTCCCTACTCAAAAATGATCTCAAGGAGTTCTTGGACATTTTGGAAATCTTGTAATGTTCTCTATAACCCCTATTTGAATCACTTTTTAAAATTCACCTTGTAACTATATGAAAAAGTGCCATGAAGTTAGGTCAAAATCCTGACCAAATTAGGGCAAAATTTCACTAAGTGTTTTGTTTCATGACCATGTGTTCTTAAAATTATAACTTGAGATCCAAGCCCTTTTGGAAGGAGTTGTGTAAATAAATGTTGTAGATTTCATGGAGATCTACAACTTTCATGTTGAAATTTTCTTTTGAATCATCTTGCATCATGGTGAAAATTTTGCTCAAAGTTGTGAAAAAATAAGAAATTTCCAACACTTAGAAAAATTTCTATGTTTAGAAATTTTAACTTTTCAAAATGAAATCTTGAATTTTTGATTTCTTGATGAATAAATTTCCTATTTTGACATGCTTTGATTAATTGTGATCTTTGACATTTGATTTTGACCAAAAATTCAAAGTTTGACTTTTCAATATACACTTGACTTTTGATTAGTTGACTGAAAATTCATCTGTCAATCCATTGGATTTGAGCAATGTTTTGAGCCATGTCATTAGGTCAAAATGATGCAATTGGACTCTTGAGATCATGCCTTAAACCAATTGATCATTTGCTAAGTCAAAAATCAGAAATTGCCCTTTCCCAGTCAAAACCCTAATTTTGACCATTTTGCCCTTTTGAAGATTTGATCAAATTTATTGAGGAATTGTGATCCAAACTTGATCAAATGATACATACGAGTTTAAAATGTTGACGTGGATCAAAAATTATGAAGTTTGACTGTAAATTGGCCACAATTGACTTTTTTGCCAATACATTTGATTTTTAGGTCAACTACTCAATTGACTGAGCAAAAGTGTGATCCAAAGCTTGAAACTTGACATGAGTAATATTGAGGGTCCATAGTGATCCATGAAAGTCATATTGGGCATTGGAAGTTCAAATATCCTTGTGCAATCTCAAACCTTAATTTTGGTCATCAGTGCTTAAGGAGGTGTCTTGAGCTGATCAACCCTAGTGCAGTCTTGAGCCAAAGGAGATCTTGTGAGCAAGTTCTTGATAAATGAGAGGGAAAATTTTGGGGTACAAAAATGATTCAGAGTGATTTCCTGTTCTTCTGGGGTTTCTAAATTTCCTCTGTCTGTGTTTCCATAGCTGATCACTCTTCGAGAGAGGAGAGATAATTCGTCCTCTTCCGACGAGGATCCACCAGAGTTTTCTTCTTTTGCCTGAAAAACTTTAGGTTCATATTTTTTATTATATTTAAGAGAAAAAGACTTACCTTGCTTCTGGGGCTCATCTTCTTCTAGTTCTATCTCATGACTTCTCAAAGAGCTGATATGTTCTTCAAGAGATATTTTATTCAGATCTTTGGCTAGTTTTAAGGCAGTGACCATGGGTATCCATTTCTTGGGTAAGCTTCTGATGATTTTCTTTACATGATCTGCTGTCGAGTACCCTTTGTCCAGAACTTTTACCCCAACAACCAGAATTTGAAACCTTGAGAACATTGTCTCAACTGTTTCATCTTCTTCCATTTTGAAGGCCTCATACTTCTGAATGAGTTCAAGAGCTTTGCTTTCTTTGACTTATGTGTTGCCTTCATGCGTCATTCTTAGAGAGTCAAATAATTTTTTTGCTGATTCTCTGTTCGTGCTTTTCTCATACTCGGTGTACGAGATAACACTCAAGAGAATTGTTCTGGCATTGTGATGATTTTTGAAATCTTTCTTTTGTTGATTTGTCATTCTCTTTCCATTGATCTTCTGATTGCTTTCATTAACTGGATAGATGTGGCCATCAGTTATCATATCCCAGAGATCAACTTCATGAGCTAGAAATAAACTTTTGATTCTGTCTTTCCAATAATCAAAGTTCTCACCATCAAATATTGGAGGTTTACCGTTGATTTTGTCTTTCTCATCATGGTTATCATTGCCGATGATATGACTTGGTGCCACGATAGTGTTTTTCTTGCTAGAATATTTTTCTAACACCGTTAAGTGTTTGCACCCAGAACCAGGCGCTCTGATACCAATTTAAGGATAGACAAGCACAAGAAAGGGGGGGGGGGTGAATTTTGGTTTTCAAAAATAAAACAGTATGACACGTTGGTTATCCTGGTTCGTTTGAACTCAAACTACTCCAGTCCATCCGCCAAGGTGATTTCGCCTCTCTCAAACAAGGTCTTAATCCACTAATCAAAACTTGATTACACAAACATCATGAAACCACCGGCTGAAAACACAGAGCCGCCACCAAACTTTATTTATCCCGAAGGAAGGGGAAATATCGATAAAACCACAAGGGAATGGATAAGATGGTCTTGCGACCAAGAGAAAGGGTAAGAGAGTCGGTTATGTAAAGGGAAGGTATTAGCACCCCTCACATCCGTTGTACTCAACATGATCCGTTTTGTTTGTTTGTCTTAAAGGGTGTATTTATCTATAACTATACTTGCTTAAAGGGAAATGAATGGTTTTTTATTATTGCGTTCGTGAGGGTTTCGCGACCCTTTTCCTACGTATCCAATGAAGGAATCAGAACACCCTAGTTCCTTTAGAAAATGATTGATTTGTTTGTATTTTTTAGTGGGCGACATTAACGCACGCATTCTAGCAATAGGCACGACCGATATCGCGGTAGAACAGAGATAACATACCCTTGGGGGGAGTTTTGATTGGTTGAGTGTTTTGCGAGTTTTAGAATAAATTCAAGTAATGATTAAATGTTTTTTTGATTTTTGATTTGTAAATGTTAAGTTTTTTGTTTTAATTACAACAGAAGGAAAAAGTAGATTTAGAGGGAGACTAGAAGAATCCTGATTGGTCATGCGCAAAGATGGACTTAAAGTTGAGTGTAAAAGGGAAATTCTATCCTAAAGTTATCATACATAGATACAAGCCTAATGTCTAATTAGTTCAATCTTGAAGGGGAATGAACCAACAACCCTATGGGGAGCATGGCAATCTCACAAAAGAGAAGAAGATGAAAAAGCAAGCGATCAAATGAAAGCAAGCGAGATATCATACGAGAAGTAGAAACTTACTCAAAATCATCAAGAATTAATCACATAATTCATCAAGAAGCAACAAGGGATTATGGCGTAATCAACCAAACAATTAATATTTAAAATATAAGAATTAAAATTCTAACTATGTTTTTTATTTATTGTGATTTTCACGTAAGAAAATTAGAAGTTAAAAGGAATTAAAAACCTACACTAATATTTTTGTGGTTTTCTCTTGTTAAGAAAATTAAATCAAAATCACATAAAAGCTATAGGTGAAAATTCAAGAATTAATATTAAAAATACTATCTTTGGGATTTTTATATGAAAAGAAAATAGAAGTTTAAAAGGAGATGAAATCTTAATTCTAATATTTTTGGAATTTTTTTATCATGTAGAAACTAAAACAATTAGAAGAAATCAACTAAACAATATTAAAAATAGAATAAAATGTTAACTAACAAAATTTATTGTTCACAAAATTTCTACACTATTTTATTTTAAAACTAAGAAAATTAAGAAAACTATTTAGTTAGAAAAAAAAACTACGTTATTATGATTGAAATTAAAATCTAAACTAAACTACGAAAATTATGAAAAATAATTTTTAGAAAAAAAAGAAAAAAAGGTGCAAACAGAATATACTGGGCGTGGGAGTAGAAATCCAGAATAGGCTCATAAGAGAATGCAGAGGCCCAACAAACTTTTGTTACTGAAAATAAAATAATAAAATGGGGGTTCCGATGTGAAATCCGCTGGGCTAGCGCTTGAGGTAAGGCCCAAATGTTTTTTTTAATTGCAAAAACAAAAAAAACGTGTCAATAAAGAAAACGGGTCTGGACTGATTTGGAATGAGGCCCAAAGATAAAATTGCAAGAAAAACCTAAACAACTACAAAGCCAGCCACCACTCATCTTTCTCATTCCGTTTTCACAATATTCCTTCCCCAGTTTCTTTCTCATCTTTCACTCCCAGAAGAGCAAACAACAACAACACTCATCTCTTATGTTTATCCAATGCTTTGCTTCCATTCTAGCTCCTCTCTATTCGTCTCTGTCTGGTCTCATCTCGACCTTCCCAAATCTGCGCACGATTTCGCCTTCGTGACCATCTCTCAGCCACTTCGACCTATCTCTAGTTATTTATTACTCTCTCGCAAACAAGTACAATAACATAACAAAAACATGAAAATAAAAAAAAACCCTGGTCCCCTTTCAACCCAAAAAGCCCCGATATCTTCACTATTGTTAAGAGGTTACCTGGTACAAGTCAGTTTCTCGGCGAAAAAGGAATAATATAGAACAAAAAAAAACGGAAAACTGCATGAATCTAGGTAAGTCTTCCCCGCTCTCTGCTTCCGATCTGGATGTTCTGTTTGCGTCTAAGTTTGATGCCTTATTTCCTGCTCTGCTTCTCAAAATTATTGGTGTTTTTGCGGTTTTGGATTTTCTATTGAACAACTGTTGAATGAATGTTGTTGATGGTTTGTATCGATACAGGTTTTGGTGAATATGGTCGGGATGGAAGGTTACAGAGGTTATGTTACTGTATGTTGGTCTTTGGTTACGCTGGCTTGTTGGTTGCTTTGACGGTTCGTTTTTGTTTTGGATGATGCTGTTTTTTGACAGTTTGCTTTGGTTTTGGCTGATGCTGTTTTTGACAGTTTTGGTTTTTGGACTTTGCTTATGCTTTGACGGTTTTGGTTTTGGCTTTTGTTTCTGCGTTCACAGTTTTTTTTTGTTCCAGAAAAATCCCCTACTGTTTGATATTGAGGCTTCTTCTTATAATGGTACAAAGGTGAAAATGTGGGGGAACATGGATGATGTTTGAACAATGTTAGAATGCTGTTTTGTGGCTTTAGAATGCAGGTTTTTAACTTGCCTATTTGGTGCAAGTTTTGAACAGGTTTGACTGTTTTGTTGGACAACAATGTGCAGGTTTTTTCTTTCCTCTTTTACCTTTCTGTGATGCAAAGCTTATTGCTTTTTTTCCATAAAGTTCTGAAGGGTTTGCTTTTATGGAAAATGATGACATAGAGGTGTTTGGCTGCTTGCTAGTTTGCACTATTTTATTTGTCTTGTTTGATATGATGTTGCATTTGCTTTGTCGTAGTTGAGTTGCTTTTTGTTTTAGATTATGACTTGTTGCCGGTTGCCTTGGGCTGCTGTTACATTTGGCTAGCCTGTTATGCTGTTTTTGTGCTGCGCGCTATGCTTTCTTTGTCGTTCTGATATGCTTGTTATGCCTTGGCCTGCTGTGCTGTTCGCTTTGCTAGCCTGCTCTGTTTGTTTTGTAGCAATAGAAAAATTATAGAATATTTACAAACTTCTTTTTATTTTTTCTTTTTGTGAACCAAAAGGCACAAGCTTTTTGTGATTTGCAATTGGGAGAGGGAAAAAAAGTCCATGATTAAACAAACTCCCTTTTAATCTGATTCCAAATGGCAAACCCTTATGATGACATAACAATCCATTAATTCTTGTTTGAATTTTTTTCATGTTTTGATCGCTAACCTTTTTTTTTCTTTCTTTTTTCTTGTTTCATGAGCACGATTATTGGACGATCCAAAGCGAGATTGACCGATGAAAATACCAAGGCGAGGATGAATGACTTGAAGATGAAGAATTGAAGAAACACAAATTATTTCTCTTTCTTTTTTTTGTAAACAAACCAATGTGATTTGTATTTCATACTGTAATATGCCTTGTAATATTGTCTCAAAAATGTAATGAGCACAAATTGGAATGAACTTATCAATGATGAATCTTGTTGTGGAAATCAAATGACTTGTGAATTTGTTTGAATTCTAAGATTTCCTTTCGAATAATTTGAATGCGCATCTCAACTTTGAAACCTAAATCTTAAGAAATCATGAATAATGATTATAACTTGTATTCCACAAAAAACACACGTATTATAATCAAACTCTCAAACAAAACAAAATGAATGCTCAAGAATTTAATTCCACTGATTAATTCGAACCCAAAACACCGGCCGCTTTGAACCTTGATCTTCAAATCATGTCTGAACCACACTCGCACTTCTCGAACAGAACTCTGACTTTGACATTCAGCCCACCATAACTTGAAACTTAAGCAACAAAAACAAGTCTTGATTATCATGAACCTTTAACCTCATTTTCTGAAGTGCTCGAAATCCACATCTAATGCACTGAGCTTTGAGCCATCCTCGAGGCAGGCGAAAGAAACATCTTCACAAAAACCAAAAATCTGAAAACCCTAGCATCTTAACCGGCACACATAGGGAATAAACCCTAATCCAAGCTCAGATAAACTTGAGCGAGAACCAACCTTGTAACCTGACGACACAATTCATTCCACGATCCGCTAATCAAGAACCAGATGTGCTTCCTTTTTACCTGATAAGAAAACCTTAAAATAAGATTAGACATAAAGAGGGCGCAACCCTAAAACTTTAAACCAAAGCGCCTGATTCCCTGAGATACGGGATATGCAAATGACTGAATGATAAAAGGATGCAATTGGAATGCCAAAGTTCAAAAACCAGACAAAAATAAAATAAAAGAGATAGGGCAAATTTGGGGTACGACAACTGCCCCTATTTAATCGTCTTAAACCTGAAGGCGAAATTGGCGTCAGCCTTTCGAGAGTTCAAGGTGGAAGATGATTAAATACCAGGACCCGAAATTTGCCCTGGAGAGATGGTGTGAGTGTTATTCACTGGTGTGAATGTCTGCTTGGGGAAAGACAAACTGGTCTTCTGGTGGACTGATCATGATGGATAAAACATAGTTGAAAAAAAGGTAGCTTGTACTGGGGTAACGATACCAATACAAGGTTCTCGAGGGAGTGAGTGCTAGAGTGACTGAAAGGATATAGTTGATAATATCGCGGTGACTGGAGGTAAGAAACTTAAGGATAACACGAAGGTAAAGTCTGCGGAAGACTTATGACCCTAAGAATATGGCGCAACGGCAAGATCTACGGACGATCTACGACCTTAAAAACATAACACGATGGTAAGATCTACGAAAGATCTACGACCCTAAAAGGATGACCCTACGGTAAGATCTACGGATAATCTACGAACTTAAAAGAGGTAAAGAGGAGAAGGTAAAGTCTACAGACGAACTACGACCTTAGGAAATGAAGTGAAGGTAGGATCTATGGGCGACCTACGACCTTAGGAAAGATAAAGCGAAGGTATGATCTATGGACGATCTATGACCCTAGAAAGATAAAGCAAAGGCAAGATCTACGGATGATCTACGACCCTAAAATGCGAAGGTAAGATCTACGGGCGATCTATGACCCTAAAATGTGAAAGTAGGATCTACGGACGATCTACGACCCTAAGAAGACACCATTATGGTAAGATCTACGGACGATCTACGACCTTAAAAGATAACTTGACAGTGAGATCTAAGGACGATCTACGACCTTAAAAAGAGATGATAAGAGGGTAAAGTCTACGGACGACCTACGATCCTAGGTACATAAAACGAAGGTGAGATCTACGGACGATCTATAACCCTAGAAAGATAAAGCGACGGTAAGATCTACGGATGATCTACGACCTTAAAAGAAAAGATGATGAGTGGGTAAAGTCTACAGAAGACCTACGACCCTAGGAAGATAAAGCGACGGTAAGATCTACGGACGATCTACGACCCTAAAATGCGAAGGTAAGACCTACGGATGGTCCACGACCCTAAAATGCGAATGTAAGACCTACGAACGATCTACGACCCTAGAAAGATAAAGTGAGTATTGAGAGTTGGGGAGCATGACGTACTAAAACCCTGGTTTATTTTAGTTGGCAGTGTAGTAACAAATGTTAACTGGGAATTATGAGGATGAAATTTTTGTGAGGATGTTTTGTTGATTTTGGATTAATCTGGCTCATGCTTCATATGCATTTGAAGTGTGACATTATGATCCATGGATATGCTATGCGTTTGAGGATGCAATGCAATATGTCATGACGATTATTGTGTGCAAAATGTCAAAAACTCATTGGGATCTATTGCTCTTCATCTTGAGGTACCAATATGGACTGGTGCTTAAAATTTGAGAAGAAAGAATTATCCTTGTCTAGTTCACTGGGGAATTAAATCTTGCTGAGGAGAAAAGACTTGATCTGACTTCCTTCAAGTGTTTGACTTTTGTGAATAACTGAAAAGAGACGTTGATCCCACACAATGCCCCAAGTATCTCCGCGTGGGATAATCGGGCGCTCGGTCAATCGTAAGGAGGCGACGGGGATGAAATCTTGGTCCAGGTGACCGTCATGACTTGCCACCTGCACAGAAGAGCGAACACTTAAACGCCACAACATTCCCTTGGGATGCCTTCAAATCCATGTAATGTAGTGTTTCACATCTTAGCTCGGGATTATTATTGACTTATAGTTTTCAATGCAATGCTTAACAAAGAATTTAAATCACAATTCGCATACGAAAAATAAAGTAAAAGAACATAACAAAGATTTTTTTAATGGAAGGGCAAATTTTATTAATGAGTTTGGCCCGTGAATGGGCATTAATACATAGATACAACTCCTAAATGAGGAAATTTAAGAGAAGAAAAGAAATACAACGAGTAAAATGGCAACAAGAAAATCTCGAAATTCTGTTAGAACTGATATTTCTATAGTTATCGCATCCCGGGTCGTCCTAGTGCCGTGCTTCCCAAGGATAATAGTTAGATCGATCCATCCCGCATTAGGAGGGTGTACATGAAGAGTCTTCAGACTGCAGTCTCTCTCTTTTCTGTCCCTAGTTTTATCCTGGATCGCCCTTTCGGGTTTTCAATCCACCGGGACACCCATCTTTGCCTAAGCCGCCCTTTCGGGTTTTTGACTTAGCGGGTTATTCTATTTTTTTCTTTTTTAGCCCTAACTTTTGCCTAAGCCGCCCTTTTGGGTTTTCGACTTAGCGGGCCCTTTCATGCGTAGTATTTTTTGACTAAGTCTGAATTGACTGGAAGTGGAACGTCTTCCCCATCCATGTTTGTCAGGATTAGAGCACCTCTTAAGAAAGCTTTCTTCATGATGTACGGTCCCTCATAGTTGGGAGTCCACTTTCCTCTTGGATCAATGTGGGTTGGGAGAATCTTTCTTAAGACCAGGTCACCTGAGTGGAACTCTCGAGGCCGAATCTTCTAGTCAAATGCCCTCTTGAGACGCTGTTGGTATAACTGACCGTGACAAATGGCTGCCAAGCGCTTTTCTTCGATGAGATTGAGTTGGCCGAGTCTCGTTTGAATCCATTCTTCTTCATCAAGTTTAGTATCCATCAGAACCCTTAAGGAAGGAATCTCCACTTCGACCGGGAGTACCGCATCCATACCATAGACTAGTGAAAACGGAGTTGCCCCAGTGGAAGTACGCACCGAAGTTCGATAGCCATGCAGGGAGAAAGGCAATATCTCATGCCAATCCTTGTATGTTCTCACCATTTTCTGGATGATCTTCTTTATGTTCTTGTTAGCGGCTTTGACTGCCCCATTCATCTTTGACCGATAGGGTGATGAATTATGGTGCTCTATGTTGAACTCTTCACACATTTCCTTCATCATATTGTTGTTGAGATTTGACCCGTTATCAGTGATGATCTTGTTAGGAGTTCCATACCGGCATATGATCTCTCTTTTGATGAAACGAGTGACAAATTGCTTGGTCACATTTTTGTACGATGCCGCTTCCACCCACTTGGTAAAGTAGTCAATAGCAACGAGGATAAACCTGTGTCCATTTGAAGCACCCGGCTCGATGTGTCTAATCACATCGATACCCCACATTGCAAAAGGCCATGGTGAAGTCATCACATTCAAAGGAGTGGGAGGAACATGTATCCTGTCTGCGTAAACCTGACATTTATGGCACATTTTGGCATATACACAACAGTCACTTTCCATCGTCATCCAGAAATAACATGCTCGTAGGATTTTCTTGGCCATGGAATGCCCACTGGCATGAGTCCCAAAAGAGCCCTCGTGTATTTCTCGTATAATGGATTCTGCTTCGTGTCTATCCACGCATCTGAGCAGAACTGAGTCATAGTCTATTTTGTACAAAACGTCTCCTGACAATAAAAACTTAGACGCCAACCTTCTAAGAGTCCGCTTATCACAAATCGTAGCACCTTCGGGGTACTCTTGCTTCTCAAGATATATTTTGATGTCGAAATACCACGGCCTTTCGTCTGATACATCTTTAGTTGTGAGACAATGAGCAGGTAAAATATGTGCTGGCTCCTTGTAACGACAGATCCTTATACTGGTTGCATGATTCAGGTAATTGACTTTGAACATCGTTGCTAAAGTGGCCAGAGCGTCTGCCAGTTGATTCGCTTCTCTAGGAATGTGCTCAAAAGTGACTTCATCGAAAGCGGGCAACAACTCAACTATGTAATCCCTGTATGGAACTAAATTAGGGTGTCGTGTATCCCAATCACCCCGTACTTGATGTATCACTAAAGCAGAGTCCCCATAAACTTCAAGAATCTTGATCTTCAAATCAATGGCTGCCTCAAGGCCCGTCACAAAAGCTTCATATTCAGCGACATTATTCATGCAATCAAAACATAATCTGGCAGTAAAAGGTATGTGAGTGTTGCGTGGAGAGGTCAGAACTTCCCCAATACCGTGACCCATAGCATTTGACGCACCATAGAACGTGAGAGTCCATCGCTCTCCTGGATCAGGTCCTTCATTGTCATCAAGTTTCATAATATCCTCGTCTGGAAAGTCAAACTTTATGGACTGATATTCTTCCAATGGTCGGTGAGCGATATGATCAGCAAGAATGCTACCTTTGATAGCCTTTTGTGTGACGTACTGGATGTCATACTCAGACAAAAGAATTTGCCACCACGCCAATCTGCCTGTAAGTGCTGGTTTCTCAAAGATGTACTTTATTGGATCCATCTTAGATATCAGAAGCGTAGAATGTGTCAACATATACTGCCTCAAACGTCGGGATGCCCATGTAAGAGCACAATAAGTCTTCTCAAGTAAGGAATACCTCGATGCACAATCAGTAAACTTCTTGCTCAAATAGTAAATGGCGTGTTCTTTTCGTCCAGTATCATCATGTTGTCCGAGCACACAACCCATAGAACCTTCAAGCACAGTCAAATACATAATGAGAGGTCTCCCGGGAACTGGTGGTATGAGTATTGGTGGTTCTTGAAGATACTGCTTAATCTTCTTGAAAGCTTCTTGACAACTCTCATCCCAACAGACATCTTGATTCTTACGTAACAATTTAAAGATGGGTTCACAGGTAGCTGTAAGATGGGAAATGAACCGAGCTATGTAATTCAACCTTCCAAGGAAACCTCGTACTTCCTTCTCATTTTTCGGTGCCGACATATCTTGTATTGCTTTTACTTTGTCTGGATCTACTTCAATTCCTTGTTGACTCACGATAAAACCAAGTAACTTGCCTGATCGAACCCCAAAGGTGCATTTATTGGGATTAAGCCTTAACCTGGACTTTCGCAAACAATCAAACAACTTCTTCAAATGAACCAAATGTTCTTCCTCAGTCTGTGACTTTGCAATCATGTCTTCCACATACACCTCGACTTCTTTATGAATCATGTCGTGAAAGAGAGTCACCATAGCTCGCTGATATGTCGCACCAGCGTTTTTAAGACCAAAAGGAATGACTCTATAGCAAAAGGTACCCCAAGAAGTTGTGAAGGCTGTTTTATCCATGTCTTCCGGAGCCATCTTTATCTGATTGTAGCCAGAGAATCCATCCATAAAGGAAAACACCAAAGACTGAGCTGTGTTATCAACCAATATATCAATATGAGGCAACGGGAAATCATCCTTCGGGCTTGCTCTATTCAAGTCTCGGTAATCAACACACATACATACCTTACCATACTTCTTAGGTATGGGCATAATGTTAGCAATCCAAGGCAGGTAATTTATCACAGATAGGAAACCTGCTTATAGCTGTTTCTGAACCCCTTCTTTGATCTTTAAGGCCATGTCGGGTCTAGTCCTTCTTGGTTTTTGCTTTACAGGAGGACATTCTGGCTTGAGTGGAAATCTGTGCATTACTATATCAGTGTCTAAGCTGGGCACGTCTTCATACGACCAAGCGAAGATGTCAGCATACTCTTGAAGCAATTCAATCAACCTCTTCTTTTCTTCACTTTGCAAGGCGGCCCCTATCTTGACTTCTCTCTTTACCTCTTCAGTACCAAGATCGACGACTTCTGTTTCTTCTTGATACGACTGGATGACCTTCTCTTCCTATCTCAAGAGTCTGGCTAGTTCTTCAGGGACTTCACAATCTTCCTCATTATCTTTGTTAGCACGATCAACTGAATTCTCAAGGATATAAGGAGCCATAGCATTATCATTTCCAACGGAGTCCGAGACGGATCTGCATGATCGATGATTTTATGTTTTGTTTTTAGAAAGTGTAGAAGAATATTTAGAATATGAAAATAAAAGTATTGCCATTTTTATTTTGAAAAAGTAAAAGTAAAAGAAAAGACAGAGAACAAAATTGTATGCGAAAGTGCGATTTTTCATTCAATGTTAAACGATGATTGAAACATAAGGGGCCCCTTTTACAAGCTGTCAGTTATGCCTTGGGCAGGACATATGACTTAAAATGGAAATAGAAAATTACACATCAAGGAAAACAACTTTAGGGATGTCCACGGCAGTCCAATTGCTGAGCTCCTGGTCTGGCGCAACTTGATAGATAAATCTTGAAATATCCTCATCGTCACCTTCATCATCTGTGGAGAGTACTTGTCCTTCTTTGCTTACACCAGCACTGACGAACACTTCAGAAATTGAGGGAACCTACTTTCCTTTGAGAGGAACCCAACCAGCTTGCACGGAGGATGATGGCTGATACCCAAGACCAAAACGATCTTTCTTCTCTGGAACTTCAATCAATTTGCCCCAACTGCCATGGGGAGGTCTAGCTTCTATGAGGGCTTTGACATCCTTCAAAGAGGCCAGGGGTATCTCAGACTTCTTACATTCCATGACGGGGACTTTGTCAACAGTAACGATCTCTAGAGCTTGAAAGGGCAACTCTTGTACCTCGCCTTCCACTTCCACATAATGGTAGGTAGTCAGATTATTAATTACTATGTCTTCTTCCCCGCAAACGACGACAACTTGGTCATTCGCAATGAACTTCAGGCATTGATGAAAAGTAGATGCCACAACCCCTGCTACATGAATCCATGGACGACCCAAAAGGCAAGTATAGGAGGGACGAATGTCCATAACATAGAATGACAAATAGAAAGTGTGGGGACCAATCTTGACAGGCAAATCCACTTCTCCATCCACCGATCTTCTCGAACCATCAAACGCTCTAACATTTAGAATGGAGGGCCTCATCATTACTCCGTCCATATTCAGCTTAAACAAGGTAACCTTAGGCATCACGTTGAGTGAAGAACCTGTATCCACCAAAACTCGAGATAAAACAGTGTCCAAACACTTCATAGAAACATGCAGCGCTTTATTGTAGGCTCTGCCTTCAATCGGGAGTTCATCATCGCAGAAACCCAAACAATTTCCCACAGCAATATTGGTGACTATTCCTTCAAACTGGGCCACAAAGATGTCTTGGGTAACATGAGCAGAACATAAGGTCTTCAATAAGGCGTTGCGGTGGGCCTCTGAACACAAAAGGAGAGATAATATGGAAATCTTGGATGGTGTCTGGTTGAGCTGGTCCACTACTTTGTAATCACTCCGCTTGAGAATTCTCAAAAGTTGCTCCGCTTCTTGTCCTTCAGAAAGTTCGGGTTGATTATCCATTACTTGCTTTCCCCTGGCCTTAGCTAGAGTTTCACTGTTAGTTTCCTTAGGAGGTGGTGGTGGAGGAGACAAGATCCGACCACTGCGAGTCATGTTACTTATTCCCGCAATGTTGGTAACATTCTTGTCACCAACCGGAGGGCACTCATACCTCTTTCCATGAATATATACTACATTATACTCCCATGGAACTGCCTTCGAGTCGTTGCTTGTAGGAGGAATAGGAGCTTGAATCATTGTGGGGGTAATAGGAACCTGAATTGTTAACGGAATACTAGGGGTGGCTGAAAAGCTTCTCGGATAGTAGGGTATTTCCAGGACATCAATTTCTTCTTCTTGGAATACTTTCTCTATCTGTAAGACACCTTCATCGATAAACTATTGGATGGCCGTCTTCAACTCAGCACACTCTTCTGGTTTGGAAGAATAGGTTAAGCAGAAGTCATAGAGTTCTTGTAGCACTCCATGCTTCAACAAATGTTCTTTGACAGTTTCCAAAGATATCTTAATTTCCTCAACCTTTGATACCAAATCCCATTAATTAACTTCTTAAATAGCATGGACTATTCCCCCTTGATGAGGAGGCATGGGATTATTTTGAATATTCGGACCAACATGGTTGAAGTTGATGGATTTTGCATCGATGAGATCTTGAACTTTGCACTTGAAAGCTATGCAATTTTCAATTGTATGGCCTGGGGCACCAGAATGGAATTTGCAATGAGAATTAGTATCATATCCTCTAGGGAGAGGATTTGGCGGTGGACCGAGTTCGCGCAATTGAACCATTTGACTAGCAAGTAACTGTGGGAGAAGTTGAGCGTAGGACATGGGAATGAGATCAAATCTTTGTTCAGGGGCTCTCTGTCTTTGAGGAGCTCTCGGGCCTTGGAGATGTTGATTCGGTTGTTGATAAGTTGTAGGAGGTGCAAACTGTTGTTGCGGAACATAATGTGGTTGCGGAGAGAAAGGCCGTTGTTGGGCCATCCAGGGTGCTGGAGTTGTAGCAGCGTATACTTGCGGAACAAATTGGTTGGGAACAGTAGTAGGTGTAGAAAAATAAGGGAATCGGACTTGAGGAAATGTGGGAGCTCTTCCTTGGTTGACGGTGATGGCACTGGTCTCACCCTCTTTCTACTTGACAAAACCGGAAAATGGTTTCCTATTAATGCCTGCATTGTTGTTAGCATTATTAGGAACACCTTGAGTCGTTCCAGCCTTAATACACGTCTCAACACGTTCACCAATGATGACCATATCAGAAAATGAAGTATAAGTGCTACTGAGCATATGCTAGAGATAAGGGCCTCGTAAAGTACCCATAAACAGATCAATCAACTCACAATCTAAGAGAGGAGGTTGGACCCTTGCAGCTAGTTCACGCCACCTCTGAGCGTATTCTTTGAAAGACTCTTCAGACTTTTGTACCATCCCCTGGAGCTGAGTACGGCTTGGAGCCATGGCAGTATTGTAATGGTAATGTTTCAGAAAAGCATCAACAAGTTCTCCCCAAGTACTGACATGAGATCTTTCCAATTGCATATACCAATCTAATGATGCCCCGATCAAACTGTCCTGAAAGAAATGCATGAGCAAAGGTTCATTTCCAGCATAGGCTGCCATTTTGCGACAATAAGAACAGAGATGTGTCTCTGGGCAAGAAATGCCTTTGTATTTGTCAAACTCTGGGACTTTAAACTTGGGAGGAATAACTACCCCAGGCACGAGGCACATTGGAGCAGTATTGAATCTGGAAGCCTTGATACCTTCCATGGCTCTGAGTCGCTCTTCGAGAGCATGATACATTTTCACAGTTTCGGCAACCCCGACAGTAAGGTTTACTTGGGGTTCATCGAGATCAATAACATCATGATGATCGTTGACATCATTCCTAGGAGCACTGGTAGGAGTCTCAACATTAGCATTTTCATTTCTCCCATTAGCAGAGGTGGAAGGAGCAGCGATAGTAAGCTTGGCAACACTCTGGTCTAGTTCTTCTTGACCCTTAATCACGACATGCAGAGTTTCCATGAGTTGATCCATGCGAGTACCCATAGTGTCCATATCCCGACGGAGTGCATTCTGTTTTTCTTTAAAAAGATCCATTAGCCTTTGCTGGTTGCCTCTGGTACGGTAAGGATGTGGATGAGTCGTCTTTGTTGTTTACTGGATTCTGGTAAAGGGGACCCTAATGAGTTTTTGTTGTGAAAAAATGAATGCATGATAATATGGATGAATGCTTTATCTTCATTTCTAATGAGACCCAAAGACTCGTCTATCTTTTTAAAATTTCCCTTTTTTGAAAAGTTATATCAACAAGACT
The DNA here is from genome assembly GCA_948472305.1 of Vicia faba. NCBI lineage: Eukaryota > Viridiplantae > Streptophyta > Magnoliopsida > Fabales > Fabaceae > Vicia > Vicia faba. Next base: position 1,504,948,004 of record OX451736.1, read on the forward strand.
TGTCTTTGGATTTCTCTAGATATGAGATATATATACATGATGATATGATGTCATGGTATGCTATGGTATGAAGTCTCAGCTCCACACATAATGGATAACCATTGCGTAGTCTGTTGCACAGGCTGAAAGTAACAGGATCAGAAGTTCGACGTCACAGGCATGGAGTCAAAGTAACCATCCACGAATATGTACTAGGGTTTATCACCTGCCGAACAAGGTTCTAAAGAGTTCTCGAAGTCTCCGCTCTTCCTTTGGATATTACCGACGTCCCAATTACTTGGTAATCAGTAATATTCGCAGGAAAAACTCGTCCGAGTGTAATATCGCGTGACAACTACTTCTGGATTACTCCGTTACAGTCTCCGCATTGCACCTAAAAGGCTAGGATGGGTTAATGGTTCTACAACCCTCAGCTTCTCGAGCTCCCAGGTCGAAAGCAACGACATCTTCCCGATTAATCGGTAAACATCACTACTTTCAAGGGGACCTCCACTGAGTGGGGGATTTTCATGCCTCCTTCTTCGGGATTACTCCCTCAAAGTTAACATGACTATACCGCCCGTCCTAATCCTATGTGTAACCCAAGTCCGGGTATAGGACAATCAAAAGTAAACACCAAACCCAACATCACAATGTATCTAGAATATGTGAGTAGCAACAATATATGCAATATATACAAAAGAATAAAATAAATAAAGAAATAAAACAGTAAATAAAGATAAAACAAATAAATAAACACCCAAAAATACAAATAAACAAAACTAGGAGAGACTCGCTAAAGGTCCCCCAGCAGAGTCGCCAGCTGAAACCACCGGCTGAAAACACAGAGCCGCCACCGAAATTTATTTATCCCGAAGGAAGGGGAAATATCGATAAAACCACAAGGGAATGGATAAGATGGTCTTGAGACCAAGAGAAAGGGTAAGGGAGTCGATTATGCGAGGGGATGGTATTAGCACCCCTCACATCCGTTGTACTCAACATGATCCGTTTTGTTTGTTTGTCTTAAAGGGTGTATTTATCTATAACTATACTTGCTTAAAGGGAAATGAATGGTTTTTGATTATTGCGTTCGTGAGGGTTTCGCGACCCTTTGCCTACGTATCCAATAAAGGAATCAGAACACCGTAGTTCCGCTAGAAAATGATTGATTTGTTTGTGTTTTTAGTGGGCGATGTTAACGCACGCATTCTAGCAATAGGCACGGCCGGTATCGCGGTAGAACAAAGATAACATACCCTTGGGGGGAGTTTTGATTGGTTGAGTGTTTTGCGAGTTTTAGAATAAATTCAAGTAATGATTAAATGTTTTTTTGATTTTTGATTTGTAAATGTTAAGTTTTTTGTTTTAATTACAACAGAAGGAAAAAGTAGATTTAGAGGGAGACTAGAAGAATCCTGATTGGTCATGCACAAAGATGGACTTAAAGTTGAGTGTAAAAGGGAAATTCTATCCTAAAGTTATCATACATAGATACAAGCCTAATGTCTAATTAGTTCAATCTTGAAAGGGAATGAACCAACAACCCTATGGGGAGCATGGCAATCTTATAAAAGATAAGAAGATGAAAAAGCAAGCAATCAAATGAAAGCAAGCGAGATATCATACGAGAAGTAGAAACTTACGCAAAATCATCAAGAATTAATCATAGAATTCATCAAGAATCAACAAGGGATTATGGCGTAATCAACCAAACAATTAATATCCAAAATATAAGAATTAAATTCTAACTATGTTTTTTTTTGTGATTTTCACGTAAGGAAATTAGAAGTTAAAAGGAATTAAAAACCTACTCTAATATTTTTGTGGTTTTCTCTTGTTAAGAAAATTAAATCAAAATCACATAAAAGCTATAGGTGAAAACTAAGGAATTAATATTAAAAATACTACCTTTGGGATTTTTATATGAAAAGAAAATAGAAGTTTAAAAGGAGATGAAATCCTAATTCTAATATTTTTGGAATTTTTTTATCATGTAGAAACTAAAACAATTAGAAGAAATCAACTAAACAATATTAAAAATAGAATAAAATGTTAACTAACAAAATTGATTATTGACAAAATTTCTACACTATTTTTTTTTAAAACTAAGAAAATTAAGAAAACTATTTAGTTAGAAAAAAAAACTACGTTATTATGATTGAAATTAAAATCTAAACTAAACTAAGAAAATTATGAAAAATAATTTTTAGAAAAAAAAGAAAAAAAGGTGCAAACAAAATATACTGAGCATGGGAGTAGAAATCTAGAATAGGCTCATAAGAGAATGCAAAGGCCCAACAAACATTTGTTACTGAAAATAAAATAATAAAATAGGGGTGCCGATGTGAAATCCGCTGGGCTGGCGCTTGAGGCAAGGCCCAAATGTTTTTTTTAATTGCAAAAACAAAAAAACCGCATCAATAAAAAAAACAGGTCTGGACTGATTTGGAACGAGGCCCAAAGTTAAAATTGCAAGAAAAACCTAAATAACTACTAAGCCAACCGCCACTCATCTTTCTCATTCCACTTTCACAATTATCCTTCTCCAGTTTCTTTCTCATCTTTCATTCCCAGAAGAGCAAACAACAACAACACTCATCTCTTATGTTTAGCCAATGCTTTGCTTCCATTCTAGCTCCTCTTTGTTCATCTCTGTCTGGTCTCATCTCGACCTTCCCAAATCTGCGCGCGATTTCGCCTTCGTGACCATCTCTCAGCCACTTCGACCTATCTCTAGTTATTTATTACTCTCTCGCAAACAAGTACAACAACATAACAAAAACATGAAAATAAAAAAAAACCCTGGTCCTCTTTCAACCCAAAAAACCCCGATATCTTCACTATTGTTCAGAGGTTACCTAGTACAAGTCAATTTCTGGACGAAAAAGGAACAATCTAGAACAAAAAAATGGAAAACTACATGAATCCAGGTAAATCTTCCCCGCTCTCTGCTTCCGATCTAGATCTTCCATTTGCGTCTAAGTTTGATGTCTTATTTCCAGCTCTATTTCTCAAAATTATTGCTGTTTTTGCGGTTTTGGATTTTCTATTGAACAACTGTTGAATGAATGTTGTTGATGGTTTGTATCGATGCAGGTTTTGGTGAATATGGTTGGGATAGAAGGTTACAGAGGTTATGTTACTGTATGTTGGTCTTTGGTTACGCTGGCTTGTTGGTTGCTTTGACGGTTCGTTTTTGTTTTGGCTGATGCTGTTTTTTGACAGTTTGCTTTGGTTTTGGCTGATGCTGTTTTTGACAGTTTTGGTTTTTGGCTTTTGCTTATGCATTGACGGTTTTGGTTTTGGCTTTTGTTTCTACGTTCACAAATTTTTTTGTTCCAGAAAAATCCCCCTGCTGTTTGATATCGAGGCTTCTTCTTATAATGGTACCAAGGTGAAAATGTGGGGGGAACATGGATGATGTTTGAACAATGTTGGAATGCTGTTTTGTGGCTTTAGAATGCAGGTTTTTAACTTGCCTATTTGGTGCAAGTTTTGAACAGGTTTGACTATTTTTTTGGACAATAATGTGCAGGTTTTTTCTTTCCTCTTTTACCTTTCTGTGATGCAAAGCATATTGCTTTTTTTCCTTAAAGTTCTGAAGGGTTTGCTTATGTGGAAAATGATGACATAGAGGTGTTTGGCTGCTTGCTAGTTTGCACTATTTTATTTGTCTTGTTTGATATGATGCTGCATTTGCTTTGTCGTAGTTGAGTTGCTTTTTGTTTTAGCTTGTGACTTGTTGCCGGTTGCCTTGGGCTGCTATTACATTTGGCTAGCCTGCTATGTTGTTTTTGTGCTGCGTGCTATGCTTTCTTTGTTGTTCTGATATGCTTGTTGTGCCTTGGCCTGCTGTGCTGTTCGCTTTGCTAGCCTGCTCTGTTTGTTTTGCAGCAGTAGAAAAATTATAGAATATTTACAAACTTCTTTTTCTTTTTTATTTTTGTGAACCAAAAGGCACAAGCTTTTTTTGATTTGCAATTGGGAGAGGGAAAAAAAAGTCCATGATTAAACAAAATCCCTTTTAATCTGATTCCAAATGGCAAACCCTTATGATGACATAACAATCAATTGATTCTTCTTTGAATTTTTTTCATGTTTTGATCGCTAACCTTTTTTTCTTTTTTCTTGTTTCATGAGCACGATTATTAGACGATCCAAAGTGAGATTGACCGATGAAAATACCAAGGCGAGGATGAATGACTTGAAGATGAAGACTTGAAGAAACACAAATTATTTCTCTTTCTTCTTTTTTTGTAAACAAACCAATGTGATTTGTATTTCATACTGTAATATTCCTTGTAATATTGTCTCAAAAATGTAATGAGCACAAATTGGAACGAACTTATCAATGATGAATCTTGTTATGGAAATCAAATGACTCGTGAATTTGTTTGAATTCTAAGATTTCCTTTTGAATAATTCGAATGCGCATCTCAACTTTGTAACCTAAATCTCAAGAAATCATGAATAATGATTATAACTTGTATTCCAAACAAAACACGCGTCTTATAATCAAACTCTCAAACAAAACAAAATGAATGCTCAAGAATTTAATTCCACTGATTAATTCGAACCCAAAACACCGGTCGCTTTGAACCTTGATCTTCAAATCATGTCTGAACCACACTTGCACTTCTCGAACAGAACTCTGACTTTAACATTCAGCCCACCATAACTTGAAACTCAAGCAACAAAAACAAGTCTTGAATTATCATGAACCTTTAACCTCATTTTCTGAAGTGCTCGAACTCCACATCTAATACACTGAGCTTTGAGCCATCCTCGAGGCAGGCGAAAGAAACATCTTCACAGAAACCAAAAATCTGAAAACCCTAGCATCTTGACCGACACACATAAGGAAATAAACCCTAATCCAAGCTCTGATAAATTTGAGCGAGAACCAACCTTGTAACCTGACGACACAATTCATTCCACGATCTGCTAATCGAGAACCAGATGTGCTTCCTTTTTACCTGATAAGAAAACCTTAAAACAAGATTAGACATAAAGAGGGCGCAACCCTAAAACTTTAAACCAAAGCACCTGATTCCCTGAGATGCGGGATATGCAAATGACTGAATGATAAAATGATGCAATTGGAATGCCAAAATTCAAAAACCAGACAAAAATAAAATAAAAGAGATAGGGCAAATTTGGGGTACGACACATAATGACTACTGTCAATGTCTTCTTAGGTCTTAACCACAAGTCAGTTTCTCAAGGTATTACAAAATATAAATAAATAAGGATGTGTACAAATGATATTTCTAAACAAAACTATATCACAACAATGATGTATACACAAGGTTAAAGCACAAGATAGAACTGGTAAAGATATTTCTTTTTGAATGTGTAGTAGTGTTGTATTGATTCTTCTTTATAGTCTTCTTTTTGTAGGCGAGGCATAAGGGACATGAGAAAATGTATTTGGAAGGTTGATAAAGTGTTGTTAATGCACTTTCCAAAAATACAGATCTTGTCTTGGTTCAGCCATTACTTTTTAATTTATAATGAATGAGTTGTAACACATCAGAACTTTGCTTTCTTGGGATCTTATTAGAATGAGAATATTACGTGGAGACTTTAGACACTCAGAGTTTGTTGATATTCATATTATTTGAACTTGTATGAGACAAACATGTTGAAGCTTCTTTGAATTTATCAGAGTACTTACTTATCAGAGTGTAGCTTTAAGTGCTGAACTTTAGAGCTTTTATATAGATGAGTACGTTGAGACTTCTTTTGTTCTTCTAGAATTTCACTTATCAGAGTATCAAAATTTTACTTGCAGCGTTGGTGCTTAAGAAGTTATAACATCAGAACTTCTTAATTTAGCGTGTTACACATATTTGCTTCTAAGTTTGTATGTTGTGTCTAATCAGAGCTTCAAAACATAAATCTCTCATCATCTTCTATGCACTTTTTATCAGAACTTCTCTGCATATTTAAATACATTATTAGAGAGCATATTTGTTCTTTATATATATCATGTATTTTTTATCATCAAAACTATTACTAATATGTAAAACCAAACTATGTTCTAACACAAGATACACAATTCAAGGTGTTTCGTGATCCCTTAAAAAGAAAACTTAAAGATAGGATGAAATAGAAAGGGAGAACCAACCCTAAGGTGTGATCTTGATGTATTGATAATATGAGATAATGAGGGATCTTAGGGGAAAAGATTGGGGATATAAAAACTACACTTATGTAAGTATGAGAGTGCACCCAAGAGGGGAGGGGGGGGGGGGGGGTGAATTAGGTACTTTCAATGTTTTACCGTTTTAGTGAGATGAATGTTATTTTTATGGTTTAGTGCATGAGTTTACAAATGTGTTTCTTTCTTTTCTGGTTAATGACTAGTGATGAAAGCGGTAAATGCGGAAAAGTAAAGAACACAGAGATGTATCCTGGTTCCCCTTACAGTCCGAGAGTACTCCAATCCCCTTTCAACATGAAAGAGATTTCCTTATTGTTAGATCTCTAGACAAGACACCCTAGTCCTTCTATACACGACTCTAACCAATAAAACCACCAAGAACAATCCTCTTGGACCAAGAACAATCCTCTTGGATTTTCACTATATCAACAATGAGAACAATCCTCTCAAAGTGACTACACTTGTATCCAACAATCCTGGAAAGACAAGATTTATAAAACCACTTAAACTTATTTCCAACAATCCTGGAAAAATAAGTAAGTAACTATCAATATTTGATTTTGAGTGAGTTGAGTAGTATTGATCACTTAGAGTGATTTAACAATGAATGATCTTCTCTTCCAATAATAATATTGTACAATGACTCAAGATATAATTGCTCAAAGTTTTCTGTTTAACAATGTATGAAAGTATGCAGAAAACTTATGTATGAAAGTGAAGAAAAACTTGAGTTTGTATTTTGAAAATTCAGAAAGTATATTTGGAAAAGGTGTTGAAAATGATTTTGAAAATGAATATTTATATGTTCATAGCACCCTTTTGAAACATCATAAAGTTCTGAAAATGAATCATGAACAAATGCCAAGATTGAGTGAAAAGTTTCAATGAAAAGGTATTATGAACATGCATGTGAAAAAGCTGCTATTTTTTAAAATCGTGCAGCATGCAATCGATTGCACCCTCTGTGTAAATCGATTACACGGGGTTTCAACAGCTATATTTTCAAAAGTTTTAAGTGTGCAATCGATTGCATGTAAAGTTAGTAGCAAAAAATAAGTGAGTGCAATCGATTGCACAAGCAATGTAAATCGATTGCACTGAGAAACAGAAGTAAACCTTTTGAAAATTTTAAGTATGCAATCGATTGCACAAGCAATATAAATCGATTTCACTGAGAAACAAAAGCAAAAGATCTGAAAAATTGAAGCATGCAATTGATTGAACTAATATGCAAATCTATTGCACTCAAGTAAAAAATGAATTTTAACTTTGAAAAACTTGAGTAATGATTTATAAAACATTTCTTATTCACCATTGAGCATCTATATCTTAAGATCAAAGTAAATAATATCATTATACCTTGAAAGCTGTTAAGAGCTTTGAACTGAAGATGTTGTCCATAGATGCTTTGAGCTTGATCATAAATCTTTTCCTTCTTTGTCAATCATGGTTTATCTTCATCAAAACAAAAGTTCATTTGAGAGGCTTGATTTTACATTCTCCCCATTTTTGATGATGACAAATAATCTTGCTTTATGCGTTGTACTTTCCGGAAAGAGCTTCTCCCCCTAAGATGTATAACTCCCCCTATGTATGAGAAGGTTGGAATCCTTTGTATTTGCTCATCTTGGTTGGAGAGTACCTTTAAAAAATTAAGACAAGGAAATATACAAGCATAAAGTACCACATCCTTCTCCCCCTTTGATATTATCAAAAAGAAGGGAAAGATGCAATAAAAATGGACAAAATATATGCAGTAATATTGAAAACTTAACCATAGCCATATTGCTTCATGATGCTTTTTCTCATCCTTTGATAAATGCACATAATAGTTATCTTCATCAAAACAGAATGTTGAAGATGCTTGACTCTTTTAGGCAGAATGAGAAACTCTTATGTGAATTCTCCCCCTATCTTTGATAACTCCCTCTTGATCAAAATTCTCCCTTGAGTCATAGAGAATTTGCTCTTTCTTTGGGCTACAATAGTTAGAGACAAGCATACACATACATATATATATTTCTTCTCCACCTTTGTCATTTAAAAAGGATGGGAAGAGCCTTATAATACATAAAGAAATTATTGAAAGTAAAAATAATTTATACCAATGAGTGTTACCTCAAGAGTGACTTCATAAACCATTCATCCTTGATGAATTTGAAGCCATTTCAACAAAGTTGTATTTTTCTTAGAAGTTGTCTTTTGTTCTTCAACATAAAGTACATCTTCAATGGATATGAAAGTTAGTGTATCAACTTTGCCAATGCCAATAATTCTTCCTTTAAGGTATTTCCCATATGTGAAATAATCCTTGGACTTGAACTAGATTTGAAAGTTAGTGTATGTCTCTCGTCATATGCTTTGAACAACCACTATCAAGATACCAAAGATAGCATGTGGTCTTGAAGCATACCTACAAAACAAATTAAGTTTGATTTGATACCCAATGTGCTTTGGGTCCATCATAGCTAGTTCCTTTCTTTACCCACACATAATGTCCACTTGTCACACTAAAGTTTCTAACATAGCAAGCATTATGTGTATGGCCTTTAATACCACAATAAAAATAAGTAGGTTTAAAGTTACTTCTATATCTAGAAGGATAATATTTCTTCTTAGGAAAAGTTTTCTTTTTAGGATAGTGACGAACTATTTTAGGTTTGTCCACTTTCTCTTTGGATGATTGATCACTAGCCTTAACAAAGATAGTTTTATTAGAGCTTGGTTTTGAAAACTTTGAATATCCAAGTCCACTTTTATCATTGGAGTATCTTTGTTGGCTAAGAACACCTTCCAATCCAATTTGGCCTTTTTCATATCTTTCAATGAATCTTTTTAATTGGACAATTTGGAAAGAGAGTGATTCATAATTTTTGCATACAAAATTCTATTTTTGCTCACTAAATTTTTGTTTTTCATCTTTGAGATATTTTTCCATAGACTCACATTTTTCTTCTAAAGATGAAATTTGTTTCTTTTGAGATGAAATAGTTTTATACAGAATTTTGCATTCATTCAATAGTTCATGTATAGCACCTTGTGAATCACTATAAAAAAGAGAAAATTAATTACTAACCTCATTGTCTTCATCATCGGAATGGTGTGAGGTCATTAATGCGAGATTAACACGTTGATTATTTTCGGAATCAGAAGATGAACTTTCCCATGCTATATATGCTTTCTTTGACTTCTTATCTTTATTTCTCTTGGAATATTTCTTCTTATTTTCAAGTGTAGGACATTCACTTTTAACATGTCCCTTTTCTCCACATTCAAAGCATATAACCTTCCATGTTTGTAATTCCCTTTTTCTTTCTTTTCGTAGAACCTTTTCAATCTTCTTGATAAGATCATCATCTTCACTACTAGTGGATTCATCCTCTTGATTGCTATCATGATTTTTTATCCTTGTATTTAGAGCCATGTCTTTTAAATCTTTTACTTGGATTTCATGCTTTTCAAGTCTTGCAAGTTCCGTCTCATATTCTTGAAGTTTTCTGAACAAAGTGGCGGACGCCATTGTGGATAGATTCTTCTTCTCGGATATTGCTGTCACTTTTGGTTGCCATTCCCTGGATAAAGATCTAAGCACTTTAAGATTAAGTTCATCATTAGTTAAAGTCTTATCGAGTGCTTTCAAATGGTTTTTCAAGTGTACAAATCTTTTCTGCAAGTCGAGGATTGATTCTCGGGGCTGCATTCTGAATAGTTCGTATTCTTGACTCAAAATATTTAATCTCGATCTTTTAACTTCAGCGGTTCCTTCATGAGTTTCTACCAGGGTATCCCATATTTCTTTCTCCGTTTTGCATGCCGAGACACAGAAGAATTCATCCATGCTAAGTGCACCTTGAAGAAGATTTATTGCCTTTTTATCATAGAGAACCTTCTTCTTATCATCTTCGTCCCATGCAGCTTTAGGCTTTGATGAGCCAACACCCATGATTACCGTTATAGGGATAAATGGACCATTCACGACGGCATCCCATATTTCTTCTCCTTGTGCTTCTATATGTGCCTTCATGCGTATTTTCCAGAAGTCAAAATATTCCCCACAAAATAAAGGAGTCCTGTTGTTACTACCACCATCTCTGAAAACGGGATTTTGATTTGTGGAAGCCATTCTGGATCTTTTAGGAGCAGGTTACCTATAACCTGCTCTGATACCAATTGTAAGTATGAGAGTGCGCCTAAGAGGAGGGGGGGGGGGGGTGAATTAGGTACTTTCAATGTTTTACCGTTTTAGTGAGATGGATGTTATTTTTCTGGTTTAGTGCATGCGTTTACAAATGTGTTTCTTTCTTTTCTGGTTAATGACTAGTGATGAAAGCGGTAAATGCGGAAAAGTAAAGAACACAGAGATCTATCCTGGTTCCCCTTGCAGTCCGAGAGTACTCCAGTCCCCTTTCAACATGAAAGAGATTTCCTTATTGTTATATCTCTAGACAAGACACCCTAGTCCTTCTATACACGACTCTAACCAATAAAACCACCAAGAATAATCCTCTTGGACCAAGAACAATCCTCTTGGACCAAGAACAATCCTCTCGGATTTTCACTATGTCAACAATGAGAACAATCCTCTCAAAGTGACTACACTTGTATCCAACAATCCTAGAAAGACAAGATTTATAAAACCACTTAAACTTATTTCCAACAATCCTGGAAAAATAAGTAAGTAACTATCAATATTTGATTGTGAGTGAGTTGAGTAATATTGATCACTTAAAGTGATTTAACAATGAATGATCTTCTCTTCCAATAATAATGTTGTACAATGACTTAAGATATAATTGCTCAAAGTTTTCTGTTTAACAATGTATGAAAGTATGCAGAAAACTTATGTATGAAAGTGAAGAAAAGCTTGAGTTTGCATTTTGAAAATTCAGAAAGTATATTTGGAGGAGGTGTTGAAAATGATTTTGAAAATGAATATTTATATTTTCATAGCACCCTTTTGAAACATCATAAAGTTCTGAAAATGAATCATGAACAAATTCCAAGATTGAGTGAAAAGTTTCAATGAAAAGGTATTATGAACAGGCATGTGAAAAAGCTGTTGTTTTTCAAAATCGTGTAGCATGCAATCGATTGCACCCTTTGTGTAAATCGATTGCACGGGGTTTCAACAACTATATTTTCAAAAGTTTTAAGTGTGAAATCGATTTCACAAGCAATGTCAATCGATTGCATGTAAAGTCAGTAGCAAAAAATAAGTGAGTGCAATCGATTGCACAAGCAATGTAAATGGATTACACTGAGAAACAGAAGCAAACCTTTTGAAAATTTTAAGTATGCAATCAATTGCACAAGCAATGTAAATCGATTGCACCGAGAAACAGAAGCAAAAGATTTGAAAAATTGAAGCATGCAATCGATTGAACTAATATGCAAATCGATTGCACTCAAGTAAAAAATGAATTTTAACTTTGAAAAACTTGAGTAATGATTTATAAAACATTTCTTATTCACCATTGAGCATCTATATCTTAAGATCGAAGTAAATAATATCATTATACCTTGAAAGTTTTTAAGAGATTTGAACTGAAGATTTTTTCCATAGATGCTTTGAGCTTGATCATAAATCTTTGCCTTCTTTGTCAATCATGGTTTGTCTTCATCAAAACAAAAGTTCATTTGAGAAGCTTGATTTTACAACTTATTTAAGTGTCTTCTATATGGATATATGAAGGTTAAAATCATCGTCTCAACGCGATTGAAGATACTTAAATATAAAACAAACCCTATTTTTGGCCCTAAGATTCCATACAATGCTTAGGCTTATGAATGTACAAGATGAACTCCACAGGGGAAACAAGACATCATTGGGAAAAGTAAAAAGTAAAACCAACGGACCAAAAAGAGAACTCAACTAGGAAAATAAATCGCTGGGAATAACACGACTCCGGGGATGGCTATAAACAGGTAAAGCCAAAATCACGATTAAAGAATCCAAATGCATAATAGGATTTCAACATCATAAAATATTAATAATGAAAGGAATAAACTATCAAGGAGGTGACCAAAATAAAGAGTTACCAACTCGACTGGAGGAAAGAAACTCAACTCCATTGGGGAAAATAAAACTCAACTCTAATGGGGTAAGGCCCAAAGATGAGACAAAGTATCATCAACTCAATTAATGAGGAAAAAGCAAAGGATAACAACAATCGATATATAAGTGTGAACTATCCACTCAGAGAGGAGATAGAAAAAAGAGAGTAACATCAACTCATAGGGAATCGTGAATTAACCACCAGCAAGATGTGAATAGAAACAATAAGATAATACCGGCTCAAAGATGACGGTAAACATCAACATCGAGACTAGTAAACGAATGATTGACATTAGTACTTATGACTAGAAACATAGGATTGACATCAACACTTATGACTGAGAACAAATATTTGACATCAACACTTATGGCTTGGAACAAAGGGTTGACATCAACACTTATGGCTGAGAACAAAGGGTTGACATTAGCACTTATGACTGGGAATAAAGGGTTGACATCAACACTTATGGATGAGAACAAAGGGTTTGACATCAACACTTATGGCTGAGAACAAAGATTTTACATCAGCACTTATGGTTAGGAACAAAGGGTTGACATCAGCATTTATGGATGGGAAAAAGGGTTGACATCAACACTTATGGATGGGAACAAAGGGTTGATATTAGCACTTATGGCTGGGAACAAAGATTTCACATAATCACTTATGGATGGGAACAAAGGGTTGACATTAACACTTATGACTGGGAACAAAGGGTTGACATCAACACTTATGGATGGGAACAAAGGGTTTAATATCAACACTTATGGCTGGGAGAAAAAGGTTTGACATCAGTACTTATGGTTGGAAACAACTCAACTCTATTGGGGTAAAGTCCAATGAGGAATAAGAGATAAATGCCGACTACGAACGACTATGAACTACCAACTTACGGGTGAAGGTAGAAAAAACATAGAACAATATCAAGTTTCCCAAAATTCTAGTGTTCCACCTAGAATGGGTCTCAACTTCTTCTTTAACCAAGGAATTCCACCTGGAAAGGGTAATGAACAACTGTAAGAATCTTTCAACAAACTGTTCTTATCATAGGAGTAAATCCAACCTCAAAAATGAACTATATCCCATAATAAAGAGACTACCATCCATCGGAGTAAAAAAATATTCTATGGCATTAACAAACTTATTGGGAAAGTACATGTTGCTCAAATAAAGAGACTGCCACTTGCTGTTATGAGATGCATTGCAATAATACTGCCGGGAAATGAATTTTGACTTCTTGGGGAAATGCCAACACATTCCTGCTGAGGAGATAAAGTCTTCACGTGAAAAATAAATGCACATTCTCCATCCAGATAATGAGCTGGGTAGGAAAGCTAAAGCAAAATTCTTCCACGAGGGATAACTCAGTGGGGAATCTGAAAGGGTATACATTTTCTGCTTAAGGTTGACACTCTATTGGAGAGAGGATAATATAACTCTTCAAAGAGGATAATACACCAACATAAACATAAATGAATGCAAATGAGAAATGAATTTCAATTCATGTATGTATGATGTATGTATGAATGTTATCATTTATATGCTGACAAAACATACATACTGCACGGGGGATAGCCAGACAAAACCAACTCGGGTAAAGACAACACTCGGTTAAATCACATCAAGGATAAAGATTGCATAAGAGAGTAAGCAACAAGTGAGAAAACAAAGTCCTACTTCATGGTTTAACTTCATTGGGAATAAACATGGTTTGGAAAGATGATCAAAGCATAATCTGATAGCAATAAACCAATACAATTGCAAGAATATAATAAACTCCTCTAGCCTTTACTGGGAAATATCATATAGACTTCGCTAGCGAAGATAATGCCACATCATCTAGGCTTCAATTGGGGATTCCATACTGCCTTTACTAGGGAAAATAAAACCACGTACGCCGAGGGGAATCCAACTACATTCTTTACTATCAAGAGTAGTATTTGTATAAACTTCTCTGGGGAGAATTTATGAAACTTCACGGGGATAATAACTTTAGAGGGAAACATCATCTTTGCTTCACCCGAGGAATTAAGAAGTTAACAACAAAACAAGGAGTCAAAATTATGGGGATTTTAAATCAAACTCAACACTTGGTGAGAAAAAACCCAAAAAGTTGATAAATGTTTCAACACTTCTTAGAAAACATATTGTCCTTTTTTGGCTACTTAGGGAGCAAACAACAAAAACAATGTCATAACCGGAGAGAAAAAATGATTGTTGTACTCCAAAATTTTCCCTCTCATTTCACCACCATTTTCTCATCACAAGACTCTTGGAACTCAAGATCAAGCTAGGGTTTGCTCTGCTCAAGACATCTCCTTACACTGTTGACCTAAATTAGGGTTTGAGTTTGCACAAGGATGTTTTGACCTACAATGCCCAAAATTACTTTCATACTTCATGTTGGACTCACAAGTTTGTCCATACCAAGTTTCAAGCCTTGAATTAAATTTTTGCCCAGTCAATTGGATAGTTGACCTAGAAATCAACTGTATTGGGGAAAAAGTCAACTGTGGCCAATTGACAGTCAAATCTCATGGATTTTGACCCACATAAACATTATGAACTCATATGAACCATTTGATCAAGTTTGGATCACAATTCCACAAGAAATTTGACCAGATCACCAAAAGGGCAAAATGGTTATTTTTAGGGTTTTGACTGCACAAAAGATAATTTTTGATTGTTTGACCTAGCCAATGGCAAATCAAGCTCAACCATGGACTCAAGGACTCAATTAAATTGTCTTGAACCATTCAACAAAGTCAAAAGATCTCAAATTCATAGGATTGACAGATGAATTTTTCAGTCAACTGATCAAAATTTGACTGTACACTGAAAAGTCAAACTTTGACTTTTTGGTCAAAATCAAGTGCCAAGAGTCATTTTCCATCAAGACATGTCAAATTATGAAACTTGTTCATCAAGAAACCCAAAATTGCAAATTAGGGTTTAAAATGGAAAAATTTCATAACTTAGAAATTTTCTAAGTTATGAAATTTTCTTATTTTTTCCTAACTTTGCCCCACATTTTCACCAAGATGCAAATGGATTCAAACAAAACTTGCAACATGAAAGTTGTAGTACATCACAAATTCTACAACTTTTATTCACAAAGGTTTCTCAAAAGAATCTTGTATCTCAAGTTATGATTTTTGGAACAAGGGTACCCAAAACTTTTAACTTAGAGAAATTTTGCCCTAGTTTAGGCAGGATTTTGACCCATCTTCTTGGCCATTTTTCACATAGTTCCACTTGTATTTTCAAGTTTCATTTCAAATATGGATTATAGTACATGTTGCAAGCTTTCCAAATTATCCAAGAACTCCTCAAACACCTTTGTGGTTAGGGAGAATCGAATGCTTGAAGTTGGCAAAAA